>CM049854.1:2580148-2677648 GCA_027422415.1 Schizothorax lantsangensis
GAGTAAATGATGAGAGGATTTTCATTTATGGGTGGACTATCCCTTTAAAAAGAAAGATGTGATGCAGAGGCCAGAAACATATTCCAGACAGAAAACAAGAACATGTGTTGAATTAATGATAAGTGATAGTCTAAGACTGGCGTTTTCTATTCAACGCCCCTGTCTGCAACAATAATTCATCTTTTAATTGTTTATTTGGGGTCTTGTAGGTTTTTCCTCAGCAAATATTATGCAATTATTTGTGATTAATTCATTAATGAAAAATAAATGCCTGAAAAATAACCAGCCCTGTTTATATTTGTCTGTGTTCATTCATTTTGGTCTTCAGGTGTAAAGCAGGTAAAAAGAGCAGGCAGGGAAATGAATCTAAGCGCAGGAAGAGTTTAATAAGCATGCAAGAAAACACGAGGAACAAGCGGATACAAACAATGACAAACAAACCACGAGAGAAACACCAACACTGTATATATACAAGCTTAACAGGATAATGAGGGGCCGTGGCTAATGAACTGTCATTAATGAGAGTGACTATGGCTACTAACAAGGGCAAGACACACAGGGAGGAATGTGACAGCAGGTTAGGTGAAATAACCTAAAATATCAACGTACAGTAAGCTTTTAAAAGCTGATGTGTGTAAATAATAATAGATATGCCTATGTCGCTAGTGACTCACTTAGAAGTGTTTCATTAGCACTTTCTCTTGTGTTTGTGTGTTGCCATGGTGCAGATTTCAACACTGCAACCGCCACAACCACTTCCTGTTTTTTTTTTTCCAGATCAGTGGGATTTTGTAAAACCCCAATTCTTTCGAATCCTTTATAAGATGTTTAATAATAATTCTCCTCTTTTCAGCAGAATTCCAGCAGATTCCAGACTCTACATAACACGATATAGCTTCAGCTCTTAGAAGGCAGACTCAGGTCACAGCTGATCTACTGCTGTCTGCCACACTTCAAAATCAACAGAAAAAATGAGCAGATGAAAATAAGTTATGAATTTCTTGACAAAACTGACATGAGCTGGAGCATCCAGAAACTGTTTTTTCCATGTTTTGTGCCTTATATGTCTTAATTGTGAATTTAAATTATAGCTTTGTGTGACAGACGGTATATAAGGCATTATCAGTGAAATTAGGTTTGACCAGACTGGTCTTTACTGAATCAGGTGTTCAGGAGTTTGTGTCTACATTTGTTTGTGTGTATCACCATAGCAAAGACGGACTCATAGCAGTATTTAAAGCTGCAGCTCTATACGGGAAGTGAGAGGAGTCTCGAAGATCTGCATTTCCAGGAGGTGTCTTGTTTACGCTGTTCATAACAACCTTAATGTTGACAACACAACATGACCATCAGTGAGCACATAAATAAAGCATTTGTCCTGTGTTCAAAAAGCAGTTTTTTCATGTCAGCGATTGTTGCTTTACAAAGAAACTTTCTGTTGTGAATCTTGATCTGAAAAGTAATTTGGCTTTATTTCATGAAGTCACCGATGTGGCTAATGAATGCTGGTGTGGTAGATGTGAAATAAAATAAAATAAATCATTGCATTATAGTATGTTTTCACCATTATCATTTAAGTATTTGTGTAAAGCAGTCATGAGAATTTGTGGGGAAATGAGTTGAAAATAATGTCACACTGAAACAAATCTTGATTAAGCTTAAATAGGCTTTATGTATTTTCTTCTTGACTTATGCCTGGAAATTTTTGTGTGATTCACTGGGTGCAGTGGATCTTTGTGAGCTGGCAGTAGCTGTCACATGTAGTTCTCGGAAACTTTTGATATTCAACTTGCCAAAATTATTGTATTCCTTTGCAGCTACTCACACAAAATGACCAACAAATGTTTCAAAAATGAAAAAAAATTAAATAATAATTTGACTGCCAATATGCATGTTAACAGTGACGGGAAGCAGTAGCAGGGTGATTTCCAGGCGATGGATGATTCAGGAATAATGCCGATCTCTCACCAAACAAACACACTCACAGTGTCAGACACACAGAGACCTGAGAGAGAGAAGGGAGATGTAGAAGGGTGTGGTTATACATGCACCTCCCTTTCCTCTGATCTTTATTAGTTCTGAGACTCAAGTCTCACCTAAAATACTCCAAACTTACAGCAGACTCCAAGCTCTACTGTACACCGTCTGGATTCACATACAGATTCCTCACCAGCCATCGGGATGTGGATTATACTGTTGGGTCTCGCCTCTGCATTACTGGCCTCCTCCAGATCAGACGATACCACAGGTAAGAGGAACATTATACATCTGTCTCTGTATTTTGACTATGAATGGAGCAGTGCTAAGTGTGTGTCTGAGGACAGATAAACAGCTGCTCACTCGTTTATTACAGTGGAAAGGGAAATATGCTGGGCAGTTGTACATTTCAGCATTACATAAACAAAGCAGTATAGAGCCAGATGAGTTTAATCTGTTTAAAAAGAAAGATTCTGCTTCCAGATTGTTCAGAATGTTCAGCTTGTGTTGTAGCATCTCTGTGCTTTCATAAGCAGTTACCGTGGTAACATTTTGTTCTGAAGTGTGTCACATGTAGTTCCTGGAAACTTTGAAGGTTGACTTGCCAAATCTGAGCTGGGTGGATAAATCTGATAAATCTTGCTGCTGTGGTGAATTATAGTATATCATTGATCTCTTCTTCACATCTTAAATCTTTGTGTCTGAGCTATTGATGAAAGCAATACCAATGAATACCTAAATGGAGAACAAAATAAAACTCGCTCAGTCCCACTGTTACCACCCGCGTACACACCTTTGTTTTACTTTGACTTTACCCCTTTCACTTTGTGTGGGATTTTCAGGCGTTTTGAGCAGAAACTCAGCATGGAAGATGTCAGAGTGAGATGTGTTTGTTTGTGTGTTTGTTTTGAGGGAATGCTGGGAAACTCTTTGTTGGCTGGAGAGACATGCTACTGGGCAGCTGTAAATTTCAGCATTTCGAAAGAAAACCAGCGAGAGTTTAAAACGGTATCAAAAATATCATATTAAACAAAACATTTATTCAGTCTAGGGGTTACAAGTAAAGATGATAAATTAATAGCAACAAATAAACAAATAATTAACAAAATTTTAATTAAAATAAAGGTAATGGTAAAGGTCTAGTTGTCCAGAGGAGCGCAAATTTAGGATAATCTAACAAAGGAACCGGGCTCCTCCCCAAACCAGGACAGATCAAAACCACAACAAAACAAGACCAAAACAACCAGACCTGTAACATGAGTAAAACAGACTTGTCAAAAATAAAGACATAAAGAAATAAAGACATAAAGAAAGAAAGAAAGAAAGAAAAAGAAAGAAAGCACATGCTATCCATCATCAGAGGAGAAAAGGAAAATTAAAACTTGGATTCCCTTACAAAACAAAAATATATGGGATCATACTGCAAAATATAATGTGATATATTACATAATACATTTCCATATATTGGAAACTAGAGCTTATATTTTTCCATATACAGCAATATATGCATTGACAATATATGGCTATACTGTATATTGATACATACAAATATATTAAGAAATGAGGACAAATATAAATCTAATATTCATAATGTTTGATCCTTTATTGAGTATATATTGCTCATAGATGCTCCCATTTAAATGTGAATGTACATAAACACATTCACTGAATGAGTTAAAGCATATTCTAGTTCCCAGCATGCTTTGCGTCTGACTGTTAAAGGAGAGTAAAGATGTTAAAAATAAGTTTGATTTCATGTGTTTTTGCACAATATTAATACAGGGGGAGATCTGTTAGTGTTTAATGTTGTATTATCTTGAAATGTAAAAGGATTTCTAGTATGTGTAAGTTTGTGCGGTTACCATTGTGCTGAAGAGTAGAGTCTGTGGTTAGGATGATGATTGGCCAAACACCATTAAATTATATATATTACTATATTTAAAAAGTAATGGCTCTTCACTTTTCAGCACAGTGAGAATCTGTTCACTAAGTGTTTAGTATGAGCAGGTGTGCTTATGCTCTTGTAAACTAACTATATTTTAAAATATGAACCGTGTATATCATAAATGATTGTTAAAAATAGGAAATATATTTTTCCATATGTGTGTATATACTGCATGAGTAAATATATATTCAATATATTTTTACACATGCAGTACCATATCTTTATGTATATATTATAAAGTGTATTACTGAATAAAATAAATTACATATATATTGTGATAAATAGCCTAAGTAACTATATTGTCACGTATTTTTCAATATATGAAAGCGGCAATTCCTTATGTATTATTCAATATATTGTAATATATTTACACAATATATTATTCTGTATAATTTCTAATATGCTGTTATGTCATTTAATATATTGATCATTCATATATTAGGAAATATATTTTCTTTGCGTAAGGGTTGTGCCACAGGGATCGCAGGCCATCCCTCTTCTGATTGGCACTATCTCTTTAGGCAGTTAAAAAAAATAAAAAAATAAAACTAAAAACTCTGAGAGTTGAGTTAGTGACCACCTCCTGACTGAAAGCAACCATAAAAAACAAAAAAATTGGAGCAGGTTTTTGGTAAAAAAAAGCCCCACACTTTTTTTTTTTTTGGTCTTTCGAGCAGTGTTTGTTTGCCTGTGCATGCCTGCATGTTTCCGTCAAGGTACTTCAGGTCAGATATCCTGAAGCATGTTTTTCCAGGGTTGAGCTACATTCTCCCCAATGTTACAGTCTAAAGTAGAGTTGTACGCTCCCCTGTGGATGGTTGTTTGGTTGATACCCCTTTAGGGTTGATGCAGGGTGAACAGAGTTGTTTAGGCCAATGTGGATTCCCTCTACTTTGTTTACCTCCCTCCCCAACTACTGTTGGGTTTTGAAGTAGGGATGTATTCAGGGCCTAAAATTAACACTCGCTAAGCGCCAAATGCGAGTAATAATCGGCGTTGGCGAGTATATTTAACAGTGTCAGTCGCTAGTTGGCGGGTAAAACTTTTACGAATTATAACAATGCAATGTATTGAGAACAACAGCCAGTTTTTAAAGAGATTCGCTGTTTCTGACGTAAGCGAATACAATAATATTTTCCGAAGATGAGATCATTGTGATTAGTTAGCTGTTCTGTCATAAGCGACAAGAGCGAATCAAATAATAGGACACAAACGGGCTGATAAGGTCAGAGTAGTGTGATGGCAAGCTTGTCCCTAGACACGGTTCTAATAACTTTTACCTGAGAAGATATTGCTGCTTTATTTCGGAAGATTAACCTTTCCCTTCTTTATTCTTCATAACCTGACATCGTGTCTACACTATATTTTGTCGTGTCACGTCAACACGAGTAGTAATAACTGCCTGTTTTTGCAAAAAGAAGGTAAAACATTTTTTTGGGTGGTACATTTTCTCACGTCACCAGCCATTGGAAGGTGTGGCAAAAAGTTAGTCTTAGGCCCTGGATATATGCTCTCTTTGCATGGGGGCTTCATAGGCCTCTTTAGTATGACCCATGTTCAAGAACCTGTCAATTAGAGACAGTCGGCCTGCAGGGCATCTTATTGCATACTGTAGTTAGTGTTGGAGCCCTGGAGAAGTGCCTTTATTTAAGTCAGGGTTGAGCTATTTTCCCCCAGTGTACTGGGGATTTTAAGTAGGGTGTGCTGTAAGTTCCCTTCAGACTCCTTGGGGTTGGAATATGGCGGATGAGAGTTACTGGCAAATGGCAGAGTGCCTTTCTCTTGTTTGCCTCCCTGCCTAGGAGGTTTGGGCTCTGGTTTCACAGGGATTGAGTGGGTTTTGTTTTAGAATTAGAACTAAACCTTGTCATACCTTGTCACTTTCTCCCTCTAGTCAAGGTTTTAGCACGGTGAACAGAGTTAGGTAGGGCAGTTTGCCCCTCCTCCACAACTATTGGTGGGTCCTGAAGTAGGGATATCGCTCCCGTTTGGATGGTTAGAGCACCTTTACTCACGGTATGGTATAAGCTGCTCTCCTCCAGATACTTTGGAGTCTTGAAGTAGGGCCTAAGATCCCCTTGGCGGTGTGGCAACAATTAAGGGTGTAGTATGGAGTGCTAATTACTGAGGTTTCTAGCACTTTTCATGCTCCCTTTGGTAGTCTGCTTGAGAACTACATTAGGGTAGAGCAGGATGAACGGAATTGGGATGGCAATTCACGAGAGTCCCTCTGTTTCATTTACCTCCTTCTCTAACTGTTGTTGGGTCTTATAGTAGGGATATATGCTCCTCTTTTATAATACACTACCTTTGGTAAGCTATGGGCTTTGTCAAGGTGCTGACATAGCTGAGCATTTTCCTTTAGAGTTCTGCTCTTGGGATCTTCTAAGACCTACGCCTGCCCTGAAATGAAGGATGGAAGGTTGTAAAAGTTGGGACTTCCCTTGCTATAGAGGTAGAAGCTTGAGTATTACTGTTGGAAAATACTGGCTTAGGGAGTGGTTCTACTAAGCAGTCTATGACACATATTGCGCCCTGGGTGTTGACACGTCTTGACTCTAGCTGGTTGATCTGTAGAGTCAGGTTATTTTATTAATGCCAACTGTGGTATCTACAGTTTAGTGAGGAGGGCACTCCCTCAGCATGGTGAGTAGGCATTGCTTCCCCATAGAGTCATAGACACCGCGTCAAAGTTCCGCTTCGAAAGGGATCCTCTAAGTTACGACTGCAACCATGGATCCCTAAAAAAAGGGGAACGAGAAGCAGCTTCTGCCGTGCCATGCATTGGGTTTGCCTGCACGTCTCCTTCAGACACATTTTGCTGACTCACTTTTATATTCAAACGGGGGCTTTTGGGGCTGTAACCTATACAGCTGTAACCAGGGGCACCAGAGCATGTTAGGCGTGGCACCTATTGAATAAAAATAATTATTCCACGATTATTGTTTTCAATCAACACATTATACTGGAAATAATACTTTAAAGGGATAGGTCCCCCAAAAAAGAAAATTCTGTCATTAATTACTCACCCTCATGTCGTTCTAAACCCATAAGACCTTTTGTTCATCTTTGGAACACAAATTAAGA
The DNA here is from genome assembly GCA_027422415.1 of Schizothorax lantsangensis. Lineage (NCBI taxonomy): Eukaryota > Metazoa > Chordata > Actinopteri > Cypriniformes > Cyprinidae > Schizothorax > Schizothorax lantsangensis. The sequence goes on from CM049854.1 coordinate 2,587,158, forward strand.
TATTTTTGATGAAATCCGAGAGCTTTCTGACCCTGCTAGGGTACTACCATGGTCAAGGCACAGAAACGTCGTAAGCACATCATTAAAATAGTCCATGTGACATCAGTGGTTCAACCGTAATTTTACGAAGCTGCAAGAATACTTTTTGTGTGCAAAGAAAACAAAAATAATGACTTTATTCAACAATTCTTCTGCTCCACATCACCCTGGTGCCATTTTGGAGAGTATCACGTTCTATGTCAGCAGCAGCACGCGCATGCGTTGTTTACATGCAGCAGTTTACGTTGCTTTCTTTGCACACAAAAAGTATTCTAGTAGCTTCATAACAATACGGTTGAATCGCTGATGTCACATGGACTATTTTGTTGATGTACTTACTGCCTTTCTGGGCCTTGAATGTGTTCGGTTGCATTGCTGTCAATGCAGTGTCAGAATTCTGATTTCATCAAAAATATCTTAATTTGTGTTCCGAAGATGAACGAAGGTCTTACGGGTTTGGAACGACATGAGGGTGAGTAATTAATGAAAGAATTTTCATTTTTGGGTGAACTATCCCTGTAAAAAGTTAAAAGAAGTAGGTTTATGGGCAATCTCTGTTTGCTATCTTATCCTTTTAAACCGGTAAACTCTTGGAAATTTTCGGTTCAATTTAATTTAATAAAATGCAAGAACAAAAGGGTCTTCCAAAGCCACTTTTAGTATATTAAGCAATGGTAAGCTTCCTTACAGTGGGCTTCTATGGGAGAGAAAAATGTACAAAATCTTTCTTGGAATATGGTGCAGCTGTCTTGGAAACTCATAGTGTTTGTAACAAGAGAGAGATGGCATTTGTTTTCACTGCTGTCTTGGAATATGGTGCAGCTGTCTTGGAAGTTGATAGCGTTTATAACGAGAGAGAGAGAGATGAAGTTTGTTTTCACTCCTTGAACCATTTTGAATTCCTGTTTACAACATCAATTTACACTGATCAGCTGCAACATTAAAACCACTGACAGGTAAAGTGAATAGCATTGATTATATTGTTAGAATGGAATCTGTCAAGCTGTGTGATATAGACAACAAGTCAACAGCTCTTGGAAGCAGGGGAAAAATATCTCTAAAACGACAAGTCTTGTGTAGTGTTCCTGGTATGCAGTGGTTAGGACCTACCAAAAGTGGTGCAAGTGTTATTCTAACTGTAAAAAGTAGCTTTAAGAAAGAGTAATTTTATTATTTTGAACAAGAATACGCTAAACATGTTAATAACAAAAATTTGTTGATTTTACTGAAACACCAATTTATTTTTCCAAATGCTGTCCCAACTTAAATCATCTCAATCGTAATCTTAATAAATCTTAAGTCATCTGAACAAACAATTTCCCAATGAACAAAGCATGCACCTTATTTGTGATTTGTTTGTCATGGTGTGTGCATCTTATTGCAACTTTTAGATTTAATATGTTACATGTTACTTTCATCTTCTTGGGACTTTGGTATTACTTCTTGGCCCATGTGCCATTTTGGAGTCTTTCTGTTTGTTTGTTCCTGGTTATTTGTTTGTTTTGTAACTTTCATTAAAACTCCTGCAGTTCAATCTTCGCCTCTGCCTGCCTTCTCTCCCCATAGTACCATATATTTGCCTGTCAAGCTACTACCCTTAAGAGGCAAATAATATAAAGCCAATATTATAGTAAGCTTTGAAAATTAAACATAAAATTAAAGTATGACTTTAATTGTTTCGTATATAGAAACAGTCACTAATCTATGTCATTGTGACAAAGGCAACATAATTGTCACCGTTGGGGAAGCGGCACTGGCACACACACACGCATACACACACATACCTCATTCACTCTCCACTTTCATCCCTTCCCGCCGTTTCTGTTGTCGGAGAAGCGGGTGCACACGCGATCCGACGGCACATGGACAGGTTGAACATTTCTCCCCCTTTCCGTCAGTTTATGCATTTCCGGGCATGTCACGTATACACACTGCACTTTGTATGAGGTTTCGTCTTTGTTATGTTTTTGTTTTGCGTGAGTGTATGTTAGTCGGCCTCATGGGTTGCGATGCCAAACAGAGCGAATGGGCGGCGAGCAGTTATGACGTCACTGACTGTGCCGTGCCGGCGCAGAGCATGCGGAGGTCGGCGAAACCATTGTTTGTCATTAATGGGGGGTGTTGTGTATGTCAATATGTCGAAATTAAGTGTTAAATGGATTAATTGATGAAGATTATTTATATTTATGAATTATATGTGGAGAGTATGAGTTGTTGTTGAATGATGGGGCATAATTATGGAAAGTATATGAAGTACTTGAGTTTTAACCTATGATATTTACCTGTCAATGGAATGGTCCTAGAATTGGGAGGAGCCTGTCTTATAAAAGGGGGGGACCGGACTTAAACACGTGGCTTGTTTACCAAGTCGTAGCGAGAGTGCAACAGCGGTGCCTCAAGCGAACCCACCCCCAACCTTGTATATTGTGGATATGTGTTACCAGTATATATAGATATTGGATTTTTCCTGTTTATTTTCCTCTTTTGTTGTTTCTTTGTTACTTTTGGGTTTTATTTTATTATGCACCTGTAAATACTTCACCGTGGACTGTACATTTTTGGCACTGTAAATAAATTACACCGTGCACGAAAGTGCTGTTGCGGGTGAGCCATCATTTTTTAACATCTTTACGGACACTTGTTACGTCCCCCAAGTGAGCTGGTGGTGCTCGCTTTATTACAGTCATACAATATCTTTGCGTTCATCCTCAGTTTCAGTCGTCAATTTGTCAATTCATGTTTTAACGTTTGTTAAGAAGTTCTGTGTTTGTACTTGTTTTCTGCTCATGTTGTTTTGTTTAATGAAGTCAGCCCTCGATTAGATCCATGCCTCACCTACTCCATCCACCCCAGCAGCATAACATCTAAATTTACCAGACAGATGTGAAGTGTTATTAATTGGTCCCAAAGCTCTTGATCTTTATGTGTTGTCAGCTTCTTTCCCTCTTTACAATTAAAGCTCAAATCTGCACTAAACCTTCAGTCTCTATTACTGTCACACTTCTTCTGCTATGTTTCAGAAAATCTTGCTTCTAGAGTGGCAATGTGTGAATAATATTGACTCATTACTATCATTAATGCTCTGTTTCTCCTGTAGCAGTGCGCTCACGGAGCTGCATCCATGTTGGGGTGTTTCATGTGGAGGGGAAACAACGCTATAGTCTGAAGTTTGATGCGGCCGAGAGGTTGTGTGAGCATTTAGCCTCTTCATTAGCCAGTCTGGAGCAGGTGGAGAAAGCCTACGAAAAAGGACTACAGACGTGCAGGTTTTCACATTCATCTGACCATTACCAAATGACAATTAACCTAAACATACAGAGTCATTATGACCATGAGCTCCAACTAAACATAAACGTACATTTTGTCTGCAGGTATGGATGGATAAACAGCTCAGAGCTGGTGATACTCCGTCAGAGGCCAAATAAACTCTGTGCTAGCAACCAAATCGGCATCATCAGGAAAACTGAGGAAAAGAAAAAAAAATCTGACGCCTTCTGTTATGATGCTGAAGGTTTGATTTGTACAATATGCTGCAAGTTTTAGTCAACACACTATCAGTCATCTTTTTAACTAAACATTGCATTTTAATCAGATACGTCAGATAAGAACTGCGCCGCTATGATTGACCCTGACAAATTAAACAAAACAGATGGCGACTCTGTCTCAGCATTTACAGGTATGACAGTTACCAAGAATGACATTTTGAATGTATGCATTTGGAAGGCATGTTTAAATTTAATGTACACATTTATATTTAATGTTTGTTTGTTTTTTTAGCACACATTGTTTTTACACTGGTCGACAGCCAAAATGCTTCTGAAACAAATGTAGTCAAACTTTACAAATTCTTTAACTTTACTAATGATGCTTAAAATGGTTGATTAGCTCTTTTTGTAGATAAGCTACAGTGCCTTTTGCATTGGCACTGCAAATTTAATCTACATTTTTTCCCCCACTGAACCGCGGAGCAGTGAGCGATGAGCACAACGAATGATTTCACATTGAAACAATGGAGAAATGCCATCAGTGCTTGCAGACTATTGCTGAACAGTGATGAATGCAAAAAGTGCAGAGCAAACACTAAACTATATACATAATAGGCTTTTGCCTTCTATTAGAAATATTATACATTTTATTAATATATAACCCTTTTTGCGAGTTCTGTAGAACAGTGTTATCTTTGAGTAATCAGTTTTACTTGTTTTAAAGTTTCAGGAAAAACCCTGTCAAACTTTCCATCCATGCACAGACTGAATTATATTTATTTTTTAAATGGCCACATAAATGCTTAGCTGTTTTGATTTGTTAGTTTTGCCAGTAATGCTGGTTGTCTAATAAATTCATGTAAATATCTATAAGACAGCGACTTGAAGTTCTGCATAACTGTCTTTTGACAGAAGTCACAACTCTCCAAACAAATGCTGGAGGGGAAGAGTCTGGAAACTCAACACCTGAAGACACATTTGTGTCTGAGTCCTCTACCCCAGTTCACTGGACGCAGACCAGTCCCACACAGACCAGCCCCACACAGAGCCATGTGAACCGCACCAATCAAACAGACAATCAGACAAACCCTGATACCCATGATGATATGGAGTTCACAACCTCCTCAGGGCTGAGTGAGACAGCTTCTACCAGTGAAACACCAGCGAATAAAGCAGGTGCCATATTCTGTTTAAAGTCATCATGGGAATTTTAGCCATATCTGTTTTATCATTAGTTCATTCTTTACAAATTATAATACACTGTTCTCTATATTAATTGCATGTAATTGTTACTGCCCTCTTCTTTAATCTGTTCTGTTACTGTGCTTCTGTCTTTGTTACTCCAGATCACGCCATCACAAACAACGGGTCTATAGGTATGGCCAGATTAATATAAATCCTTTATTAAAAGTCATGCCCAAATCAGTTGTATTCATTCTGAGACTGCTATTTGCTTTAACAAGCCTAGATTGACAACATGTCACCAGGGTGTGAATTATAAGGCAGTCTTCGCTGTTGAAAATAAACAGCATATGCTCGTTAGGTATGTTTTGAAGCATGACTGCTGGTCATGAGCTGGTCCTAAGCTGGTCCTGAGCACGAGCTAGTTGCTTAGGACCAGCTCAAACCAGCACCTATGCTTCAAAACATACCTAACGAGCATATGCTGTTTTTTTTCTCAACAGGGTTAGGTCAGGGATCTTCAACAACTCCAGTCCTGGAGGGCCGGTGTCCTGCAGACTTCACTACCAATCCCAGTTTAACCCATCTGTCTAATTTGCAAGCAATTCTGAACACCTTGCTTCGGGCAGGTTTGGTTAAGGCAGGTTTCCAGTCCTGCTCCTGCAGAGTTCAGCTCCAACCCCACTTAAACACACCTGAACCAAAGCAATCAACTCTTACTAGGCATGAAACGTCCAGGCAGGTGTGCTGAGGCAAGTTGGAGCTAAACTCTGCAGGACAGCGGCCCTCCGGGACCAAGGGTAAGTGTTAAACTCGGTAGGACACTGACCCTTCAGGACTGGAGTTAAAAAGCCTTGTTTTTGGGGGTCTGGGGGCGTATTACAGAAAGATCCTAACTTTAAAATCTTATCTTATCTATTTGGTAACTATGGTAATTTCAGTTAGGACCACATTTAGGACAAAAGCTATTACAGAACAGCATTTCCTAAGTGTGTTATCCTATCTTAACTACAGATAGGAAGGGGGTATTGCAGAAACCTCCTAACTTGACAAAAAATCCTAAAAACTGTTTTAACTTTAGGACAACCCCACAGCTTTCCTAACTTCAAAATTATTTGAAAGCTAACGGAAAAAACGCTTACAGTGTCCAACAATGGCATTACACTGCCCTCCAAAAGTTTGGAAACACCGCTGGCAAAGTGGGGTTTTGGACGATATCAGCATCAATCCTTATCATTTTTTGGTGCAAATAGATTAAAGTAACTTGACATTATCATTGAAGACCAGCAATAATCATTTTCATTTTGATTACATAATAATGGCAATATATACATGTCAAAGTCAGACATGCCCCTTTGCCAGCTGTGATGCCTGGTTACTGGTTTAAACTTGGAAGATTTTTGGCTCAGCACACCTTAATAGCTTCAACAATTGATTGCCAATTAAGTTTAGAATACAATGAACCAATTAGAACACAATTTAGGTCAGATAGTTTACAAATATTAAATTTAAAATTTAAGTTTTTTCTATGTATAAACTGTTTATGTACTGTCATAAAATATGTTTTTGTAGTGTGTGTTGTCCCTTATCAGTGCAAAATTATCACAAATTAAAAAGGATTCATGCTAATATTGTCCAAAACCCCACTTTTCTAGGACGTTTCCAAACTTTTGGAGGGCAGAGTACATTTATTAATAATTGAAAATGAAGAATGGAGATGTTTAATGGTAGGAAGACTCTTGGAGGACCCTGAAGATGTGTCACATTTTGATGACAAAACACTTATAAGTAATTACAGACTGCTGCGCAACATGATATTACAGTTAGCACAGGTACTGCAACCAGCATTACAGAGATCAACAAAAGCATCACGGAGCATTACTGGTTGTAGTGCAAGTGACTAATGCCTTACGTTTTTTTTGCAAAAGGCGATTTTCAAATTGAAGTAGCTTTTGTTTACCTCATCAGCAGTTGGTTGCTTGGTAACAGACCTGAGAGTGGATTGTTGAACTTGATTATGCCATTTAAGATTTCCTAACGAGAGATAAGATACGATTTTGTAAGATAGGATAAGAATCCCAAATTAAGTTAATATTTGCTTCTGTAATACGAATTTGCAAAAAATCCTAATTTATCACGTCATATCTTAAGTTAAGACCTAAGATAAGACACTTTCTGTAATACACCCCCCCCCCATCCTCGATGGATGGGGAAAATGAAGGGCTGTGGCATTTTCAAAGTACACACAGTCGTAATGCTACTCATTAAGTACAGCTTTGTCTGAATTAAACTTGTAATATAATTTGACCACCACAAAACACAATCTGTTATCGACATGAGCAAGTTTAGCAACCGCATGCAAAACCAAAGGCACTGACAGAAAACAATGGGTAGAGTCTCATAATTGTGGAAGTAGAATTTGTAATACCATGAATACATTTGCAGTACAAATACAAATGCACTGAGTGTTGTTGAACTGAATATATGAAATAAATCTATTAAAATAGCCTTTATTTAAAGCAGCATATTTTTAAGTTAAACCACAAGTTTGTCAGACGCTTGTGCCTAACAGCTAGGATGTCTAAAAATTGCAAATATCTATTTGATTATATGCTGACAAACCAGCAGATGTCCTGACATACTGTGAGAACATGAAAAAGCATGAAAATATATATTTTGTTTATTAAGAACACACACCAAAAAACCTCTTTTGTAATTTGCACTCTGACTTGCACAACTGCATTGCTTTTTCTTTATTACTTGGTTTGAAATAACATGTAATTTGTTCTAATCCTCTTACAGACTGGCTGATCATTTTAATCACCATTTTGGTGGTTCTTCTCATTCTGCTTCTCTGTGTTATTATAGCAAACAGAAAAAGGTATGTTGTAAGTACAAAAATACCACCGCCTGTCACAATACCCACACTTGTCAATTTGTACTTTTCTACTTGTGTTATGTACTGCTGGTAATTCTGGCCACTGTGTGCGAGTGTGATCTTGAATGTGTGTAAAATAACATTTGATTGACACAGATATCATTGCTAAAACAGTTGCTATTAAGTCTTGCCAACGGGTTTTAGAAACCATCATATCATAGCTGTCGTGTAGGTCAACATATGCTTGTTTTCTCAAAAAGGAAGGCTTGTGGTTTCCTAAATGTCGCTGCTAGGGTTAGGGTGTGTTAGTGTTACTGCTTTTCAGATCTGGCATCGTCTTGCTTGTACTTCCTCTCTATGCATGCACCCTGAAGTGTGGGTATTGAACAGGCCCTAAATGTCTTTAAATCAAGTGCACTTAAACATCTGTGCTCCATAAGAATAAACAGACAGTATTGTCAACAGCTAGATAAAAAAAAGGTAACACTTTATTTCGATAGTCCACTTTAGACATTCTACTAACAGTAAGTAACTTTGCAACTACATGTCAACTAGCAGTCATTAGAGTATTAGTAGACTTAATATCTTCTAACACTTTATTTTGATGGGTCCACAACTTACTGACTATGAGAAACTTTGCAAGTATATGTCAACTTATTCTACTAACCCTAAACCCACTCTACTGAGAATTAGTTGACATGTAGTTACAAAGTTACTTATAGTTAGTAGAATGTCTAAAGCGGACTATCAAAATAAAGTGTAACCAAAAAAAAAAATAGGGTAACACTTACTAATATGATAACAATTAACTATGCATAAACGCATGCAAGTAACCCTAAACCAAACCCTAATCCTAAACCTAACCATATAGTAAGCACATGTAGTTAATTAATATGACTCAGTACTTAAATGTATTTATTTACCTTAAAATAAAGTGTAACCTAACAATAACAAAATACAGAAATAAAGAATAGGTTTGGTTTACACTTTCTAACTTTAAAACTATTGGATTTATAAAATAGCTTCCAGTAATTTATTATTTAAGTGAACAGTGTTATTGGGTTTTAGTGAATGTGCACGTTTTATTTTTCCACAGATGGTGTGGCAAGAAACAGACTCTGATTATTACAAAAGAGAGCCGCGGTGAAGAAAATGGTGCAGCAGCTTCATTCACTAAAGAGCAGGAGATGGTCAAACTCGTGAACACAGAAAATATCTCAGGGAACAACAACTCAGAGCTTATCGACATCAGTCTGGATAAGTGAACGGAGAAAACCCAGGAGAAAGAGAACACCAGCAGTTTTACGCTAACGCCTTACAATACAGATGCACTAATATGCCTTCATTCATGCTGAAATAATGCACAGATAGTCTTGAGATAATGTATGATTAATAAAGAACTAAGCCACTCATTAATTACATCAGCATCTAATAAAATGTTTGATTAATAGATTAAGGCCCGGTTTCATAGACAGGCCTTAGACTAATCCAGGATTAGGCCGTAGTTCAATTAGTAATTTTAATTAACATGCCTTAGAAAAAACATTACTGGTGTGCATTTAAAGACAAAGCAAAGGCACAGATATGTTTTAAGATCAGTCAGTGCAAGTTTCTTTCAGTTGAAACAGCTCAGAATTACATTTTAATCTGGGACTAGACTTAAACCTTGTCTTAATTCTTAAGAATTGATAAGAATTAAATGTGTCATCATGGATTAATTCCCTATCCACGTCTAGCTTTAACTAATAGTGTAAATAAATGTGTTCACCAGTTCCAGCTGTCTGGTTTAAAAAATCATTAGCTGAGAATTAGCAAAGACAACATTGTTATGACTTGTAGAGGCACCTGACTATTAACACATTATCCCCCGGTTTCACAAACAAGGTTTAAGCCTAGTCCTAGACTAAAATGTAAGTCTGCGCTGTTTCAACTGAAAGAAACTTGCACTGACTGATCTTAAAATATATCAGTGCCTTTGTTTTGTCTTTAGATGCACACCAGTAATGTTTTTTTCAAAGGCACGTTTATGAAAATGTCTTAAATGTCCTAATTGAACAATGGCCTAATCCTGGCTTAGTCTAAGCCCTGTCTGTGAAACCAGGCCTAAATTAAGTAATATGCTCCCATGGTTATGATTTTGATCCATTTACCTATCCTTCAAACACATTCTTTGCCATTTCATTCACAGCACAACTGCGGATCTCAGTGTTTTTTTTTAGTTTTTTTTTTATGAGTAACTTTGTATTGTAATATATATATATATATATATATATATATATAGATGAGAAATGTAATTAGAAAATAAAAAAAATCCCAATGCTTGATAAAAAAAATATATAATAAGTTTAATAAGTTCAAACATTATTAAACACAGGTGAACAGTTAGTAATTAAGAACAAATAAATTACAAGCAATAGCACAAATAAATACAACAGAGAAAATACTAACAGAATAAGAAATTGAATAAAATAATCAAATGTAAAATAAAACTGCATAATCTATATTTAATTTATTCAGTTAAGATTAAGTCTTGTGAAAGCTAAAAGTCAAGGGCAATGAGTGGTTTTCTATAATTGTTTGATTAACGTTAATGACAGACAGCAGCAAGTGTATTAGGCTGTCTGTCCCGTCACCTAATCACAACCTGTCATCAATCATCTCATCATCACACAGATAAAAAGCACACATCTCAGAGACCCACTTTGTCTGGTCTCGTTTGAGAAAGAGCTCCTTACCTGTTCTCTCACATGTCTTCTGAGTATCTTCGTGAGCAGCACATTCATCACTGCTCCCGTCCTCCGTCACCTTCCACAATCTCCAACATCACCTGCAACACAGTAACAAACTATACTATCATCCAAACGTTCATACCAACTTGCTGCATTTCTGTTTACTTCCCTGTGTTTCCACACTGCAATAAACCTGTGTTATTTCCACTGTCCATATACCATCAAGTCTGGTGATTTCGTAACACTGTCACTTTAAGACCTAGTGCACAGATTCAATATAATGAAAACATCTTTTTTACATTATAAAACATAACAATATTATCTTTGCCAATTATGACGTAAAGATTTATTAATTCAGAGAAAAATACATGTGATTTTGGTAATTCTAATTACAAAAAGGGAATTAATCAGAAGAAAGTTAACCAAATCAGATTTAATTTATTAATCAGATAAACTCATTTCGTTGCTGTTTGGACAATAGGTGATGAATGGCAAGTTGTGCGTCATAAATTAATGATGTAAGTGCGTTGTGTTGCCATATTTAAAACATGGTTAAATTCCGGAAACCCAGCAAGCACACAACGTTGCGATATTTGGTTAAATTCGTCGGGCGACCAAAATTCAATGTAAATTCAACGTCTAATGTCAATGTTAAATTGATGTCCAATACCGACGTCAGCTGACGTTGAGATTTTGTTGTTTTTAGGTTGTGTAACCAAAATCCAACGTTAAGTCAACGTCAAATTGATGTCAAATATTGATGTCAACCCGATTTTCATTTTCAACCAAAATGCAATGTCTGTCCAACGTCATGTCCAACGTCAAACTTACGTTAAAGAGACGTCTGGTGCCTGCTGGGAAGGAGAGCCCAGTGAGTGTGAGTGTGAGAGAGTGAGTGTGTGTTTGTTTGTGTGTGTGTGTGTGTGTGTGTGTGTGTGTGTGGCATCAAGAGAGCAAACACACATCTATGTTGTACTGTATGCTGTTTCATCTCTTTCTCTCTATGTTTGATTATTTCGTAATATTAATTTTATATTAAAATATTAAATGACTAGTTGCTTTTAATTGTATACTAGTGTAAAAGCAGTGACTTTGCTTGGTATAACACCAGTTAAATCAGTGCTGGTCAGATAAGTCAACTGATCACTGAACAAGAAGCAAATTAGATTATTCAATAAAGTTATTTCTATTACTTGGTCTCCTGCTGTCTGCTCCTTTCAGTTCTCTTCCATTCTGCAAGAGTAAAGTTTAGATGATAATGTGCTCACTGCTTTGAATGCCAGATCAGAACGGAAAATTTGCTCTCAGGTAAAAGTAGTTACATTGCTGAAATGATACTCAATTACCTTGTTATGCTCCCGTTCCCCAGTCTAGGGTTGGGAGTGGGAGTAACAGGTTAACTAAAACTTATAAGGAAGAAATGAATAAAACGAGGCGGAATCACCCCAGTCCTCTGCCCCAGAAATGCAACAACCACTTAGCTTGTGGGGCAGAGGACTGGGGTGATTCCTCCTCGTTTTATTCATTTCTTCCTTATAAGTTTTAGTTAACCTGTTACTCCCACTCCCAACCCTAGACTGGGGAAAGGGAGCGTAACAAGTAGGGGGCTCGTCCGGGATAAGTAAAAGTACTGGTGTTAAAAAGTACTTAGCTAAAAGTACAAATTACTCTTCACAAAAAAATCAGAGTACTAGTTACATTTCAGCTGGTGATATTCAATGAATTATCATCAGTAACTACTGAATCAGACAAGATCCAGACAACAAAACACATTTAAAGAATACTAAAAATAATTTTGAAACTTTGTAAACATTATGAACTTTACCCAGTGCCCTGAAAACAAACAGCTGGGCAAGGGACATACTAACACATCTCGAACAGTTCACCCTCTGAACCTTTTGTTCAGTTTCAGCAGAAGTTGGTTTTCACAGTTCACAGAGTCTATCCGGCTTCATTTGGTTGTGAATAATAGACCAGCACCGCTAAAAAGCCGTTTGCATGCAGCTTAGGCAGGAAGGGCTGTGTTTAACTTGGCAGACAGCTTCTTGATTGACAGCTTCTTGACAGCTTCGTCAAGTTGTCATCAGATGACTATCTTTGCTGATGCTCACTCTCATACTCTGTGGTTTCAAGATGTTTTTTACTTCAACTACGTCAATTTGTCGTGAAGTCGTGGCCTAATTGTTAGAGAGTCGGACTCGTAATCCAAAGGTTGTGGGTTCGAATCTCAGGTCCGGTAGGGATTGTTGGTGGGGGAGTGAATAACCAGCGCTCTCTCCTCCTTCAATACCACGACTGAGGTGTCCTTGAGCAAGGCACCGAACCCCCAACTGCTCCCCGGGCGCTGTAACATGGCTGCCCACTGCTCCGGGTGTGTGTTCACTTAGGATGGGTTAAATGCAGAGAATACATTTCACCGCTGGTTATATACTCTCTATATAATCGTGTATGTGACAAATAATCTTAATCTTAATGCTGTAATTGGAACACAATTACTTTTTATGAGTAGATACTCTCTAGAAACAGTGGAACTGACTGCTGTTTTTAATTCTGTACGTTTGGACACTGTGAATGATGTTGCTACACTTAGACTTAAAAGGTCTAAACATCAGTTTCAGCAATGGTTTAATGATGAAACACACAAGATGGGCTTGTATGAAAGCTGAATGCAGAAGGAGGAAAGATAGATTACAGATTTCTTATGAAATGCTAAAAGATACTCTTAGCCCCTACCAGCATGCAGTTAAAGCGGCAAGAACAAAATATTTTTCAGATTTAATTAATAGAACTGCTCACTGTCCGAAAGCTTTGTTTGGTGCAATTAACTCTGTGCTAAACCCAGCTATAGCACCTCCTTCAGATTCCACTTCCCTTACTTGTGAGGGTTTCTTGAACTTCTTTGTGAGCTCTTGTACATTTGACAGTTTTGATCATGTCTCCCTACCGGTTCGAACGGACTTAGTTAAGCACATGAAATCATCTTCCACTCCATTTCCCTATCCAAGGGTTGTGTCCCATCTTGTTTTAAACATGCAGTGGTTTCTCCTTTAATTAAAAAAACAGCCTTGAGGTTACAGAGTTGAACAATTTCCATTTCCATCTCCATTTCCACCTCATTTCTAATCTACCATTTTTATCTAAAGTTTTAGAGAAGTTAGTTCTGACTCAAATTACCCCTTTTTGTGGGAGAATGATCTCCTGGACAAATTCCAATCTGGTGTCAGAGTTGGTCATAGTACAGAGACCGCTCTGGTAAAAGTTTTAAATGAATTATTATTAGGGGCTGATTGTGGGATGGCTGCTGTTTTAAATATGTTAGATCTCAGTGCTGCATTTGACACTGGATCATTCAAATCTTATAAATGGCTGGAGTGTGAGGTAGGTTCCTGTTCCAGAATCTGAGCCTGATCTTGTTCCCGAATCCATTCCCGAGCCTTCTCCATTCCCCGAGTCTGCTCCAGAGCTCATTCCAGCCCTTGAATCTGCTCCAGAGATGGTGGCATCTGCTGTAGAACCAACAGAGGTGGTGGCTGTGTTCGCCTCAGCTCCTCTCAAGGTGTGGACACCCACTTAATATGAACTCTTCATCTGTCCTGACGTGGTCATGGAGACCGTCTGTGAATCCCCTGTCATGCCCGTCTCAGCCATAGAAGCCGTTCATGAACTCTCAGCCCTGCCTGATACGGCTATGAAGGCTGCATCAGCAATTAAGTCACCTTTATTTATATAGCGCTTTAACAATACAGATTGTGTCAAAGCAGCTTTACTGTATTAAATAGGAAAATAGTGTGTCAATAATGCAAAAAACTGTCCTCTCTCCATTGGTTGCCAGTCAAGCATAGGATTGATTTGAAGATTTTATTATTGGATTTTAAAGCTCTTCACAATTTGTCCCTAAATTATATCTGCAATCTATTAGGGTCTTACACATCGGATAGGTCACTAAGATCAATAAATCAAGCATTGTTGGCTGTCCCTCAGTCCAAAAAGAAGTCAAAAAGTGATTACGCTTTCCAAAATCATGCCACGATCTGCCCCTGTATATTCAGCAAGCTCCATCTATAGATGTTTTTAGGTCTCAGCTGAAGACATTTTTTTAGTCTGGCTTTTGAAGTAGGGAAATTACCCCTTACAAGTGTTTGTTTTATTTGTTTGTAAGTCATGTGTGTGTATTTGGATTTTTTTATTCTTTATTTTTTTAACAAAGTTGCTTTTAAAAAGCTATATAAATAAGTAGAAATTGAAGTTGAATATTTTTGAATACCCACATTTAAATTAGCTAAATCACAGATCCAGCTAAATCACAACTAAGAATACTATATATTCTAATATATAATAATAAATAATATTTTAGGGAGTCCTGTAACAACATCTTAGGCTTGACATGATTGGGAGGTAATAAAGTATACAGGTGTGCAGCCATAGCAACAATACAGCCATCCTCCACTGTCCCACTGTCTGCCACTGCTCAGGTCCACCATGGTTCCACTACCCATATTTGTTACTGCCCCATACTCCTAGCCTATCACTGCTCCTCAGTCCTAGTCCCTTGCGATGCCAGGATCCAGGCTCTGTTACCCTTCACGGGCCTGGCCCTCCATCCCTCCCCCTGTTCCGCCTCCACTCCACCACCCTCCTGGAATTTTTGGGTTTTGTTTGGGTTGGGGTACACTGTAAAAAGTAATACCTAGATCTAACTTATAAAAAGTGAGGCAAGTGGCTGCATTGGACGTTTTAAGTTGAGTCAACTTGCAGCCTTTTTTAAGTATAATAAACGCTGTAACATTACTTAATACAAACGCAACAAAATCAAGTTGAGTTAACTAATAATACTAGTATTACTCAGTTAAATAAACCTACTTTTCTTGGTACAGGTAACTTATTTATGGGTTGCTACAAGTAACCTGTACTCATTTTAATTAGGTTTTATGAACTTTATGTTCTTAGTAAAATTAACCTAATCATATGTGAATAAACATTTTAATTGAGTCCTGGCTATAACCTCAGAAAATAAATCTAAATGTCTATATTTTAAGCACTACAGTGATAAACTTTACATAAACAGACTTTGTCAATAACAATTACAAATTCAATTCAAGAAAAAGATGGGAAGATAGATTGAAGACAATAACATTTATTCAATGTCAACCAGTGTCACTGTTAACAGTGACTACAAAACAGCCAATACATGCACATGTACACAATAATATAAAACAAACACTGTATAAGTGCATTTTCAACCTGTTCTGAACAGTAAAGATAGGCAAGTCCAAACAGGAGGCAGCATGCTTTCGACAGGTTTGGCACACCTCTGACCACGGGCTGTCCTTCTATGATAATCCCAATCGTGTCAGGCTGATGTACATGTAAATTTTCAGTGGTCAACTGCCAAGCTCAGCGTGCACCTCTGTTTCATCACGACTCTATTGGTGGAGACAAAAAAAGAATCAAGAGTTTGGTCAGACAAACAAGTAATGAGATGAAAATAGCAGACAAGTAGAAGACAGATAAGACACAAAGTCAACATTGTACTTTTGTTGCTAAAGGTGGTGGATACTAGACGGATACTGTGACTAGAGCGTGTGACCAGAGTGAAGTCTACATGACAATGCCATAGAGTGTGGGTACTAGACTATCATGATCTATTGTAGCATGAGTATTGTCTTTTTCTGGTTCAAAGGATGCATTACAATAAAACAATGCAATTGTCCTTGCCTGTACCCGATTAGTCATCACATTACTGTTTGTTAAGCTACAGAGTATAAATATCTTTCAAGAGCAACCGTAATTAATTACCCCATATCATCACAATATTAATACATAAAGACAGAAAAATAGACAAGTAGCTTTAAGCCCAATACATACGTGGTGGACACTCAATCAGGCATCTCAGGACCACTTCTCTCCTTTTCTCCACAGAGGCAGATGGATCCTGTCAAAAAGTAAAATCTGATCAAAATTCACAGCCTGATGACAGTAGCACAAACCACAGAACCTCTGTATTTCAACCATTCAATTGCTGTAAAAGGTCCTACTATACATACACCCAGGGCCGTTGCTAGTGGGGTGAAAGGTGGTGACAATTCTAGGGGCCCTGCATACACCACTGTACTACAAGATATCACCAGCATCTCAGGAAAAAAAAAACATATGTGCATGTTGTTTACTCAAAGTCAGGTGAGACAGTTCACAAAATTGAGATGTAACCGTCCAAGTAGGCTGAGTTCATCAATATGAATCAAGCTTCTATTAGTACATTGTCTATTTCTCACCTCAAATGCTTTCTTAAACATGTTTTAGTGGACCTTTTATGTGTAAAGAGACTGCTTAGGAGTGCAAGGCACACTCTTGGAAAATGGTGATGTGGGAATTGCATCACTTATGTACTTACATACATATGCAGCCAGCATGTCTATTAACAAAAATAAATAATTAATTTAATTTAATTAATAGGTTAGAAATAGTTTTAGGGTCTGTCATTAATAGACTATGCAGCATTAAAAAAACGTGGATCAAATCTCTAAAATCAGACAGACTACTAAGCATACATATCTACAGTCAAGTCTGTGCATCTGCTTAGTAATGCAAAAGTAAACTAACATGATCTCTGATTCCAGAGTCTCAAACTTAAACTAGCATAGTACTAATGTTAGTGTGTTTTGTCTAGGACTTTTACCTTACCATTTAATGTCAAATCTCAGTTTAAGTTAACGCTAACTAACGATTAACCCTTTGACGCGTACGATCACACCGGTGTGATCAGTCTTGGCCGGTCCCTGAAGCGTACGTTCACACCGGTGTGATCAGTCTTGGCCGGTCCCTGAAGCGTACGATCACACCGGTGTGATCAGTCTTGGCCGGTCCCTGAAGCGTACGATCGCACCGGTGTGATCAGTCTTGGCCGGTCCCTGAAGCGTACGATCGCACCGGTGTGATCAGTCTTGGCCGGTCCCTGAAGCGTACGATCACACCGGTGTGATCAGTCTTGGCCGGTCCCTGAAGCGTACGATCACACCGGTGTGATCAGTCTTGGCCGGTCCCTGAAGCGTACGATCACACCGGTGTGATTAGAGCTTTCAGTGCGTCACGTCATCAACTGCTGAATTCAAATCTGCTTTCGCGCGGAGCCAGATCAGACGCGTGAGCGCTTGTCGTATTATCACAAATATTCAGTGCTTTCAATCATATAATGCTTATTTTAGGTTTCAGACATTTAAATACACTTAAATACTAGCGAAACCATACATTTATAGCTTGTAAAATACACGCTGATGTCTATGGAAGCAGCAATAATGATTTTTACAAATATAAGCTGACAACATGTTTTATTGATATCATATACAGATTATGTAGATAACTTTAAAGTTTACTCTGCTCTTCTCCCAGTTTACCGGAGACTTACTTTAACGTGTTTCGGGAGGAGAGGATGACTTAACGTGTTGTTAATCCCCCGCTCAGATTCAGCACGAACAAACATGGCGGCGCCCATCACCCGGTATAGATCAACTAACACGGTCATTATAAAAGTGTCTAAACTACCAAATACATTTACTTGCACATATTTCAGAATCGGAATATCAGATATTTCATAATATAGTGAGCGTGTTTGTGAATATTTTGAATAAAAAAGGAAAAACGAAATAAAAGCGATCCATGTGTCATACAGCGCTATTGTGGCAGCGGTGTGTCACATGACAAGCATGACGCGTCGCCATGGAAACAATAAGGTTATAACAATCTAAAATAATGGTCGCCTGAAAAAAACTCACGCTGGGGGCTCAGCTACAATATTTTAAACTCACGTGCGAAAGGGTTAAAAGTGATATTATTGGTAAAATTAAAGCCAAAGTAGCCTTAAAACATATAGTAGGCATGACTACAGCACTTATTTAATTTCATATTAACAACACGGTCTCAACCGCCGTTGTCTGCCGATCGTTGCCTACAAGACCACACTGCACTGTGCAGCTAGCTTGCCATATGTGCAGGATAGCTAGCTATACAGTACAATTTGCAAAGCTAACCTCAGCTCCCTAGTGGAGTAAGCGATTTCGCATGACTACACATCACCAATAATTCGGCTAAATTTGCTCAACTTACCGTGTTAATCAGTCCCTGAAATTCAGATCCGCTGCCGCTGCCGAGGAAGATGCTGCATCTGCCAGGGAAAGTCCCCGCCAGTGAAAAAGGGATAATGCCAACTTAAATATTTCAAAATATTTACGTTTGATGAACACGCCTGCCACATCGACAGCTACTCTAATAAATTGTGTATGTCAACTCACTTTTATAACATTTATTGTACACAACAACCACATACAAATAACTACTCAAATAAATTGCAATAGTTTTATTTAAAATATATTGTTATATAAAAACTGATATATTTTAAGTAAAGAGGAAGTATATTGATACTTTTTTGTATAAAACAAATAAAATAAACTAGATTACAACCATTTAAAGTATATAAAGCCTACTTTGTGGGTGTAGCACTTTTTACAGTGTGGGTGTTGCATTAGGGCATCAGGAGACGTCCTTAGAGGGGGGCTCTGTCATGTCTGTTTTGGGTTTTGTTTCATGCTCATTGTTTTCATGTCTCTTATTTTGTCATAGCCATATTTCCTGTCTAGTCATGTGGTTCCCTTGCCCTCATGTGATCCTGCTATTGATTCTGATGTTCAATGTGTCTTGTTCTGATTGGTTGCTTTAGTCACGTGCTTTGTTTGCTCATTGGCTGGATTGTGTCATGTGACTTGTATTGTTTAGTATTTATTGTCCTCATGTTGCCCTTGTCTGGTGTCGAGTATTGTTTGTGTAATCTGCTGTGTTTGTGCGTTTATTCATGTCTGGATTCTTGTTTAGTTTAGTCAAGTCAAGCTACACCATGCCATGTCTTTGTCTTTTGTACCTGCTCACTTTTGGGACTAAATAAATAGTGCACTTGGGTTCTTCAACTCACCTTTTCAGTGGACTCATTACAGTCCATTGTCACTTCTGGGGCTTGGTCATGCCTTTTTTAAGTTGTAAAATAGCAATCAAATATTAATGCTGGAAGCCCAAAGAAGCATCTATCTAAAGACCAAAAGAAGCAAGCAAGTGGCCGTGGCATGCTGTTTCATGTTCACTTTAGCATCTAGCTAGTTTTCACCCCATTAAACATCAGTTTATCCTGTGTAAGTTCTTTTGTTGCTCAATGAACAGCAGCACGTCCTCTTCTCTCACAGTCTCGGCATGCACCGCCTCCTCCCTCTTTCTGATTGGCCCACCAGAGTCTGTCAATCACCCAAGAAGAACATTCAAATTACATTTACATTATACCACATCACAAGCATTTTACCCTCATTCAACATACACTTATATTCATTATGTCACATGTCATTAACTACAAATTTGAAAGAAACCAAATAACCATTATGCAAATAAAGAAATGAAATATTAAGGGACTACACTGCCTCTCTATTGTTGGTACCATGTCTCTCGGTTGCTTACTTTATGACCAACAACACTACATATCAATTTGACGGTCCAAATCCCTTCTAGCAGGGGTTTTCAAGCTGAGCCCAAGTTATATAACATTAAAGATAACAACATAAAATCAAGATAACAAAAAATAATTGGTTCAGGACTTGGACTCGACTCAGACCTAGCACTTCTGGACATTTTGGATATCTCCCTTATTTGTAGTGAACATCATATTCTAGTGAATTCCAGTGAATTTAATGGTGTAGCCTCTCTCTGACTGCCAGAGAAAGGTCCTATATTTTGATTCGATCTTGGTGGACTATCATAAACAAATGGCCAGCACAATCTGGCTGCTAGACACCTTAGAGAGCAAGAAGACCACTGTACCAGGCCTGTGGTAGGAGGCAATAACAGACAAAACAACAATAAAAGAACAGTCAGTGAATGTTTTGATAGTTTGTTTTCAATTTGAAATTAAATAAGCGGAAACAAGAAAACAATGCTTTTATTCGCTGATTTTTTTATTATTAAAAAAACAACAAAACAAAACAAAACAAAAACAATAACAACAACATCAACAACAACAAAAAAGAGAGATTTCATTTTTTTGTTTTGCATTTTTTTATGGATTTTTTGGTTGACCAGTCTGTGCAAAGTGCCGTCTCATGACCGCCCACATATGGAAAATTAATTTTGAAGTTGTTTATCCGTTTAAGGCGCTGTTTTCTCATTTCTGCTTATTTCATTTCAAATTGAAAAACAAACTATCAAAACGCACACAGACCAACAATATTCTGAGTCTCCATGCAGTGGAGGACATAACATTTAGAGGTATGAAGCAGCAACAGATACAAACCTGTTCTGAGTCTCCATCTTGTAAGAATAGTTGGTACATTTAACAGCTTCCATGTTTCCAGCCTCTGTGAAAGGAGACATTAACAGACACACTATGTCCTGAGCAGGGCTGGGCAACTTGGCCCAAATCATTATATCATAATATAATTATAGCTATTCATTCATATCATAAAACGTCAATATTTTTCGCAATATTCGTTTACCATTAATGGGGAAGGAAATGCTTTCCACATGTTTGTTAGGCCTCAAGAATGAATGTAAATATAGATTGTCTGTTCACAATGAAATTTTACAGAGTAACCTACCTTTTAATTTAGGGTCCCATGAAATCTACCCCCCCCCCCAAATATATCAATAAAAAATAATGTCTAACGAAATGAAGTAATAAAACTTTAACAATTTAATCAATCATATTTATAATCAAATGAAAACATATTACATAATTTACATCAAAATATTGCATTCTTTTAAACCAAAATGTTATTCTGGTGGTTTGTAGTGAAGATCTTTGAGTTCAGTGTTTTTTTAATGGTAGTTTTTCTCAAATGAAATGGTGTAAAGTAGCTCTGGAGATGAAGTTCATGTGGACTATTCATATTTATCAAGATGGTGAACGTTAATGTGCCTTTGAGATTGTGTAACAGATGAAACCACGTCGTTGATTCACACAGAGGGAATCAACACTTAATTTCTAGCAATTATCGTCAATTGGATTTCACAGATACTATTTAAACTATACTGAGCTAGACAATGACATCTCCGAATTCAATAATGAAATGCCCTTAACTGAAAACTGAGTGTTTAATCTTATTATTATACATTACTGACACTCTATCCTCCAACTTGATACTGTTAAGTGCTTTGACACAATCTGTATTGTTAAAAGCGCTATATAAATAAAGGTGACTTGACTTGACAGAGACACGCAGAACATGCAGACTTGTTCACGACATGCACTGACTGGCTCCTCACTGTAAAAAATAAATCTGTAAAATAACAGAAACAGTACTGGCAGCTCATTACACATGGCATTATCCATTCATTTTGCGGACATTTCTGGTAACTAAAACACAATGCAATGAAGTGTAAAATTCAAATTACTGGTAAAACACCTGTAAAAAAAAAATATGGAAAAATCCATTCAAATGATACAGTGTATTGTGCCCTATTTTTACAGATTTTCATTTTTGAGTGCTGTCACGTTTAATACAGCAGGTCCTAAAACTGCCTGATTGTTCTGTACTGTTAAAATTAATTTCAAGACAAGGGGCAATAGAGCCTTTGAAGTGGCTGGCACCACATTGTGCAATAATCTCCCAGCTCAAGTTAAAATGGCTTACACTTTACCTGAGTTTAAATCCAGTCTCGAAACTTATTTGTTTGTCTCGGCTTTTAACATGTAATTTTTATTGTCTCTAATTGGTTGTTGATTTTTTTTTCTGTGTTTTGTAATTATTGTACAGCACTTTGTTCAGCCTGTGGCCGTGATTAAATGTGATTTAGAAATAAACCGAACTTGATGTTGAACTTAAGGTGAATTTCCATAACAGGTGCCATCTAACACTCCCACAGCTTCAGGAACAGCCTGGAAACTCTCCCTATAGCTTTGGTTTCTCGATGTGTCCCTCAGAGTTCTGTTCTCCGTCCACTGCTCTTTACTTCCTATGGCGCTTAATCACATTATTCACTGGCATAGACTCATTTTAAGTGCTTTCACACTCTACTATATTAGTTCCAAACTCATCATCTCATCTGCCTGTATTAAACACCCTATCACGTCAATAAAAAAGACTTTAATTAGTTATGAATCAACATTTATTAGTTATAATAACTGTATGTACACCAATGGTACAACACATAGTGATATGCATGAATTCACTTTTATTTCACAGCTAAGACACAGGGAATCATTTATTTTACCACTTTCCTTTTGACTATAGTTTCTTCTCCCTTTACATAAAAAATCACTTCACAAAAAGGGTGAGAGAAAAGAACAGATGGGTTTACGTATAAGACCAATATAAGAAATGCAAACCATCTACTAATGATGGTTTCTGATGTACTCAATTAAGTCAGAATAATAAACCTGGGTTATTCTAGAAAAAAAAAAAATCACAATTGCCTGTAAATTTGTTTGTGTGTCTGTGTGCGTGTATAAAATACATCAGAAACACTGAAAATGTGGCTCAACACAGACTTAATACAGTGTGCTTTATATCATCAAGTATATTCAAATTCAGCATATCTTATCATAACTTTAGGATGTTACATATTTTTGATGTACATATAACACATAAGCATATATAAGACAACATGTTCTCATGATCACATTAAGACAACATGTTTATTGTATAACATCTTCAAAAACATAGCTTCAATATTTTGAGATGCTATATATATAATATACAAATATCTTCTTTTTTGAGTCTGATGTTAGATTACATAGAAATGTAGGAACACGTAAATTTAAAACATTCCAAACATAGATCAGATAGAATAATTGATATGAAATTGCTGAGAGAGCTAGTCTGAATTAAACTCAAGCAAAGTACTACCTTTCTATTTCACTATAGAATTTTACCTTATGCAGCACAGAGAGGGTATAATTTCTATAGGATTACAAAAACACTTCATTAAAACGGTCACATCAATTAAACACGATCTCAACTAACCTACAATCAGTGGCTTCGCTAGGATTTCTGGGCCCCTTGTACAGCACATTTCATTGGGTCAATATCCCTCGACAGGACTCGTGGACTGTGGTCCCTCAGTGGGGGGTGGATTAGGGAGGGGTGGGGGGTGAGAGGACCCTGAGGGGCCCCACAATAGCTCAGGGCTCTGTGCTCAGGCCCGCTCTTCCCCCACTAGCGACGCCCCTGCCTTCAATATACACACAAAGTGCGAGGAGGCACTTCAAATTCATGCTTTTTAAGAAACTGGTGCAAAAACATTATTTGCTGAGTGGTCCATGCATCTAACAGTGAGATAAATCACAAGAGTGGCTCAACGCTCAATGACCAAACAATCTCAGCAGTCTCAAACGTCTGCCTTTTGATGGGCAACACTCACAACATCTAAAATTCACATTATGATTCCACACACTATATAATGTGGCAACATGAACTTGTGCTCTTATGGCATTTATTCTGTTGGCAAGGGTTAGAACACTGGAACATCAAAGAGCTGTTTAGTACGCAAAGCATCATAGCAAGATGTCTTTAATTAGACATACTAGGGGTAGAGTTCTATTGGTATCTTTGTTTAAATTTGTCAGACACAGGGTAGTGTTTAAAATAATTCTCAAACAAATACACAAATATTAAAAAAAAACAATATTTTTAGAATCTTGTGATCAAAGATCATACACAGGGAAGAAGTGTTTTCATCTGGATTTATCACTCGTTTGAAAGAAAAAGTATTTTTGTCTGAATCTCTGATTGGCATAGTGAGGTATATGGAATATGCTGATTGGTCAGTCTGACAGGAAGTGATTGGTCCGTCTGACAGGAAGTGATGGAATGTTGGGCCTATGAGTGTTTTGCAGCATTACGGGGCTAAGAAACAGTCGTTTGCAATATAAGGGATAGATGCTGTTAGAGATGAATAAGAGGATAGTACATCCAGAGGTAGCGTTTTGGCTCAGCTCAGTTACAAAATCTCCTCTTTATGACGATTTAACCCTTTCATTGTAATACTACTTGGCTTCGTAGCTAGTTTAGATGTGATTTACAAAGCTCAAAAGAAAAACTGCTTAAAAATAGTTACAATAGCCTTGGCGATGTCTCTCTGAGGTAAGAACTTCAGCTCATTTAAAATAGAAGTTAAAAAAAGACGTCAGCAGTGAAAGAAATAAAGGCATTATGCATCTACTTGGATTATAAAAACAGGTAAACAGTTCTCTCCAGCAGGCTATCTGGGCCTTAGCATTAGCATTAGCAATGTTTTTGTTTTCCCTGACAAAATTTTTCCTGGAAAAAAAAACTAAACAATTATATGCCTGAGTATATCTCTATATCTCACCAGTGTAAGTAAAATCTTTAGAGCAACTGTAGAATACAAATTGAATATATACTGTGTGTGGGCAAAGGCATTGATCTACTTTAGCGCTTTCAGCATACTGGACATATTAGTAATCAAAATAGAGTTGTTAATAACGCCAGTCCCGGTTATAGTGCACACCACACCAAATCATATATAAAATAGGCATGCTATTTAAAAAGATGCACTTCTGGAATTTCAAAGGTTGATGATTTTTAACACTGAAGCCATCAGCTGTATTTTCACTGTATGTTTTGGTTGAAAAACATAAATAGACAATTTGTGCTTTATTGTGAACTAAACGTAAGGCATGCATTGCATATTTCAGTACATCTGGATGACGCAACCCAGCAGGCACACAACAGGCACACAACGTCATAAGACGTTGATATTTGGTTAAATTTCGGTTGCGACGTCGGGTGACCAAAATTCAATGTAAATCCAACGTCTAATGTCAATGTTAAATTGATGTCCGATACCGACGTCAGCTGACGTTGAGATTTTGTTGTTTTTAGGTTGTGTAACCAAAATCCAATGTTAAGTCAACATCAAATATTGACATCAACCCGATTTTCATTTTCAACCAAAATGCAATGTCTGTCCAACGTCAACCTGACGTTACATAGACATCTGGTGCCTGCTGGGAAAGGGCTCTTGTAAGACCTGAAATGGTAAATATAATGTTTTTTGTGCTATTGTGCCACTGATTCACCAACATACATACGAGAAACACCCTACCATCTGTTTCCTTAACAGAAAACCCCCCACTCCTGTGAGCGATGTGATAAAAGCAGCTCCAGGGGAGGAGGCTCTCCAAATAAACACCACTTGTGCTTTTCCTTCCATCTGTGTGCGCTCGCCTCCATCCCTACTTTTGTATCCTAGCAACACCATATTAGCCTTTTGAGAAGCGGCTGTAAGATTTGTTCGGACCGAGAGGTGCAAGGTAGCTCAGCGTGAGGCCAAAAGAACTAGAGGCAGACGAGCAGGTTTCCATCATATAAACAGCAGTGGGCAATGGCTCTGCTTGTTATCTATCTGTTCTCCCTCTGAACAATTCACATTTTTCACCCCTTTTCAAAATACGTACGTTTGGAAGTTTATGTATGTATTAGCATCGCAAATAACCTCAATAACATTATGTCAGCTGCATTTTGGCCTCACATTCTTGTGTTACATGAGACAATATAATATTGTTAAACATGTTAGAATAGAATAGAAACCACACAAATAAACTACAAAACCCATTTGTTCTATGTGCATGAATACAGGTTGTTTTTCTCTCTCTTTTGGGGGTCTGTGTGCTTGCATTAATCGTTTTTCCAAGATTCTTCCTCAACGAGCGTGTACTCCGCGGTTGAGCCGTTTGTGGTTGCCAAGGTTACCTGAAAGAGTTATCGACAGATTTGAGTGCATATCCATGTGAACGTTCAACAGTAAATGTAAGATCTCTCCGGAGCATAGAATTCTGAGACTTTTAGCAAAAGTACGCTGCTTTTAGCAAACAAATGCAACCAAAAAGATATTTTGAATGTAAAATGTAAATGTCGGACAGGTGGCTGGTTTTACCTTTTGGTTCTGAAAGTGATCCGGATAGAATAGAACAAAATTGTATTGCTCCTTTGTGTTGTTACCATCATATTGACCGATAGTAATGTTTCTGGGTCAAAGCTTCGACTCGGTTTCAAGTGAGAATACCATCTCAACAGCCGTTTATGAGCACAATTCATTGACAGCATACCTTAAAGGGACAGTTCACCTAAAAATGAAAATCCTGTCATCATTTACTCAGCCTCAAGTAGTTCCAAACCTGTATGAATGTGTTTGTTCTGAACACAACGGAAGATATTCTGAAGAATGAGGGAAACAGAGCAGTATTTTTCTCCTACTATGGAAGTCAATGGTGCCCCAAAACAGCCTGATTACAAACTTTCTTCAAAATATCTTCCGTTGTGTTCAGAACAAACACATTCATACAGGTTTGGATCTACTTGAGGGTGAGTAAATAATGACCAAATTTTCATTTTTGGGTGAACTATCCCTTTAAGCTGAGCTTACGATGTAAACTACAAGCTCTGGTTACAGCACCAAAGACATCAATATTTTAACAATTCAGAAATCAAATCAATCACTGTCAGACAAAGTGAGATTTCGTTCTGAAAACAAGGGTCAAGATCATGATTTTTTGGTAGTGCTGTCCAGCACACCATGTGTTTTGTATATTAAAGGGATAGTTCACCCAAAAATTTAAATTCTGTCATTAATTACCCATAAGACCTTCGTTCATCTTCGGAACACAAATTAAGATATTTTTGATGAAATCGAGAGTTTTCTGTTCCCTCAATAGAGAACAAGGGTCCTATCACAATCAAGGCACAGAAATGTAGTAAGGGCATCGTTAAAATAGTCCATCAGTGGTTCAACCGTAATTTTACGAAGCTATGAAAATACTTTTTGCATGCAAAGAAAACAAAAATAACTACTTTATTCAACAATTCTTCTCCTCCACGTCACTGTAGCACCATTTTGGAGAGTTATCATGATGCATGCACCTGATTTTCCTGCGTGTAAACAATGCATGCACGTGGTGCGGCTGACGCTGAACATGCATGCGTATGTGTTGTTTACGTTCAGAGCAAAGCACGTGCATGCGTCGGTGACGTGGAGGAGAAGAATTGTCAAATAAAGTAGTTATTTTTGTTTTCTTTGCACACAAAAAGTATTCTCGTAGCTTCGTAAAATTATGGTTGAACCACTGATGGACTATTTTAACGATGCCCTTACTACATTTCTATGCCTTGATCGTGGTAGTACCCTTGCATTTTTGGGTAAACTCTCACTTTAACACTGTGTGCTGTTTGCTTTTGTGATCTGAAGGAGAGTTTGGACCTGGCAAAGACGTATGACTTCAGGCTTAACAGCCAGATTCTCCTAGACTTGTTATGGTTATAGGTATCATTACAGGTATCATTCTTGATGTGCTTGTTTAAAATTTACACTAATTATATTCACAATTTGCTTGCGATCAGTGTCTACTTCAGCTAAAGATGCCAGCCAGGTCTCCTCTCTGTGCCACACTGCTTTTGGCCTCTTTTTTAGATTAACATTAACTCTATTTCATTCAGGAAATATATATATATATATATGCAGTTGTTTCATTTTTACTATAAAACATTGCATAGTGATGCATACTTTTGTTTCTGTCATTTAGAATTCTGTGCTCCAAGATACATACCGTACACCTTTACACTAAAGCCATTTGACCATTCACCTATATATATACAACTGTACACACAATATACACACAAACTGTTCTAAGACATTCAACAAAACATAGTGTTTTTTCATTACAAAAATAATATAAATAACAAGGTACAACAATAGTACAAGCATTTATGAGTGGTTACTTTGCAAGGCTTCTACAATGGATTGCGTTTTTGATAAACTGGGTTAGTTTTTGTTAAGTTATTGTTTGCTTCCAGAGCATGCAAGCACAACAGACAGCAGAAAACAGGAGCAGGCATTCTGTCTATTATACACCAAAAAAAAGAAAAAAAAGACGAAGATGTGTCTACTCAGGAGGACTGGTCTACTCTTTCATTGCAAGCAATTAAGCGTCTCAGGCAATGCTTAATTGATTATCAGCAAATGTATGTGAACTTTAGGCTTAACTTAATAATCACTTAAATTCAATCACTCAATAAAGCCTCCGTATCATAAATACATCAGAGCTGAATAAAGCCTGTTTTCCACCATCAGGCTGAGGGGTTATTGTTGCCAAACCATGTGACAAGAGGCTTGCCAGTTGCCACGGTGATAGTTTCTTTTTTAAGATTAGGATGCATGTTACCTTGGTGACGGCATGATACTGTGAATAAACCCTAGAGTGTTTGTGTTGTATGGGATGCTCACATCATGCAGAAAGGGGAAAGTTCCCATTCTAGCTACATAGGACACATTACACACAAGTTTCACACATTTAAATGCGGGAGTGAGTCCCGTAAATTATCGTTCCATGTGTACAGAACAGCACTCACTCCCGCATTTGTAACCATAGCAACATTCTGTCATTTTGCAGGAGTGAATAAAAGTTAATCCGTTTGTTATGTGCCATTTTTTGACTAAAGACACTTTTTTTGTCCATCGATTTTAACTAAACTACCGCTGATAGACGTGCAGCGTTGTGCTCCGGAGGCTGCTTTAGAGAGCGCTGTCTTGCAGTGTTGCCATGTCCTCATATTTACAAGCGCTTTTAGGCATGTTGTTTGGTCTTATCTCATAAAGATAGGCACTTTATGAAGTTAATAAAGTGGTCTGTTGTGGATATGAGATATATGATTTTTTTGGTGTTATAAAAGATAATGGGTGTTTTAGTGTTTTTTGTGCTTGGCCTTGTTTGTTGTTGTTTTTGTATGAAGATCTGGCAACACTGACACTTTACCGCAGGACTCATGAGCGCAGCTTAGCTTAGCTAGACCCGTGCTAAGTTAAGACTTCTTCCACTGCGTCATACGTCATTAACAACTAGTTGTTCTGTACACACTGCGTAGAATTTCTGTAAATGCGGCTGTCACTACCTGTATTTTTCGGGAGTTAATGCGGTTGTAGAATGCGGTTGGCACTCCTGTATTTTAGTGAATTATGTGTGTACAGAACGCGATTAAGGAGTAAAAGGTGAACTGACAACCGAATTTAGCTGCAGTGTGTACGTGGCCATTATTATATGAGTCCTATATTGATATATGAGTTTTAATGAGCTAGCTAGTTGATGAAAAAGCCTTGTAGAATAATAGTGTACTGCACTAAACACATTATCACATCACTGCAGGTTTTACGCAATGCGGTTTGCATTCATATCATGCTCAAGTAAAACCGCTCCACACCATGCCCTGAATATTCGGCCTGCTGGTGGAAAGGAGCTTGTAGTTGATTATCTCAACTGAATTTAGTTCAACTGCACATAACATTTAAATAACTGATGTAGGACAAAAGCTGCTAACTGCAGAGTCCATGGTGAAAATAATAATGAATTGATTTGATATAGATTTTGAAGCAAAAATAACATACAATATTATGTTGTAATATGTTCAATATATGCTCTGAGAAAAGAAATATAGTGCATATGCAATTATATTGTAGCTACATGTATGTACATACAGACATACATGTTTGTGCATATACTGTACATATATGCAAACGTGCAAGAAACATGCAGAGCATGCAGGGATGTGTTATGTAGATGTCTCTACGTCTATAAGCGTGACTTGTACCTTGCAATCATCTAATAAGACTGAATTTTGAGCAGCATTGACGCACTGGTTGGAGTTGTTTTCATGATGGTTTTTGAGGTCATCATAGTAGGACTGGGTCTTGGCCATCATCTCTATGTCATCAGACTTCCCATGTTGGGCGTCTAGAGCATCCAGCTCTGCCTTGGACAGATGGTAGACGATGCCAGCCCCATATGAGTCTCCAACCACATTAACTGAGGTACGGAAACGATCTCTGAGGAGAAAAAAAAACAAAAGCATACATCAGCAGTCACGTACATTTCCTGAACAAGAGTAGGGTCATCTTAAATATGACAGTATGCAGGGAATGCTGTCATTGAACATCCAATCTGGATCAAATAGGTCTAGGATCAGAATACTCACAGAAGCCAGTCAACAGCCACCAGCAGACTGATATCTTGAGTGGGAAGTCCAACAGCGGTCAGGATGAGTAACATGGTGACCAGTCCGGCACTGGGGATACTCGCTGCCCCAACGCTGGCAAGTGTTGCTGTAAGACTAAATGATGGGAATGCAAGCACTTTAGGTTCATTTCATTTACACATAAAGCATTTAGTAGAAAATCTTGTCCAGAACAGCTTAAAGTGAAAAAAACAGCCTACTGCTTAAAAAAGGACAAAGATGTTCTGAATTTTGCCTAAAAAGTTACTGAACACCTAGGCCTCATTTCTCCAGTACACCTTAAAATGTAGTCTTAAAAAAAGTCTTGGCCTTTTTAAAAATACAAGATATGTGGTACATGCATTTTGGAAGAACAGTAGTAAAATTAAACTGAAACAGACCATCAAACTGTATTTTGCATTGTTGCATTCAAAATATACATTATGTCAAAAAAAACTGCTGCCGGGGTGTAAAAAGTCCATTCTTTTGTATCATCAAAATACTCATAAAGCCAAGGCACTTGAGTAGTGTGAAAAAATGAAAAGCCTTTATTCACATGGCTTTAGAATTGAAAAACAACACATTTGTGCACCGACGCGTTGCGGCTAACTCGCCTTCATCAGGGTGTCAAATTACAAACACACTCAGAGTTCATTTAAATCACATGACAGTCACCGGAACAGGTATCGAAGCAACAACGAGAGAATTACTTATCGTAATCATAATCATACCCAATAAATTCAAATCAATTCAAGACACTGTAACAAGTATTAAAGTAGGAGAAAAAAATAAATATAAATCTCAAAGTAATCTCGAAAAATAAATCAAGTACAAAAAAGAAGAAAAATCCAATTTTCCATTTAAACCTGGAAATTGTGTTGCTTTCAAAGTGTAAATCCAGAAAGACTTTCTCTGTTGTAACCTTTTTATCCTATCTCCTCTTCTTATTGACCTCGGAATATGCTCTATACACACTATACTGGGATTACCATGATTTTTATCTCTATAATGTAAGGCCATATGATATTGAAGATTACAGATTCGTATATCATTCTTATGTTCTGCTAATCTCAGCTTTAATTAACTTTTAGTCATCCCTATGTAAAAACAACCACATGGACACTCCAACTTACTCACAAATGAAGTATTGCAATTGATAAATGAATTTACCTTAAACTCATGACCTGATGTTACATCAATAAATATATTTGTCTTAACCATATTCTCACAATGATTGCAATTATCACATCTGTAATTTGACACCCTGATGAAGGCGAGTTAGCCGCAACGCGAGTGCCTTGGATTTATGAGTATTTTGATAATACATTATGTCATTATGGAAATGATTACTTGATTATGATTATTTAAGTATGTTTTATTTATTTTTATTTATATATATAAGCAAACAGCAAAAAGCACAGATCATTATGGCACTGTCATCACCATATCTAGTATCAAAGTAAAATGTTTGGGTCACGACTATAACCATAGTTACCTAAATTAGGGGACGAGACGCTCACATTAAAGAACTCCACCCAGGAGTGACTACGTCTAAAGCCGTACGGATTCACAGTTAATTGACAGATGCTGCTTTAAGCTCCTCTCCACAGCCTAGAGCCCTTTTATTAAGTAGAATAAGCCTGGGTTATCACAAGGCAGGGCAACTCTTGTAACTTATAAGACACTGGATCACTGAAACTAGCCAAAGAGACATTCTTAACTTAGAGATAGTCAGAGCATTGACACGGCCCATTGAGGAGCCACAAGTCCAACCTCCACTTCTCCAGAAGAAGGTACCAGATTTTCCCTTAACTTTCAAGAGAAGTGGGATTTCCCAAATTTACCACATTTCCCAAATCCATATTGTGCTGTTTGCACCAAGAAGAAAGTAGTCTCTTGCATTTAAAATGTTCTCCAACATCTCAGACGAAATACTACATTTAATCAAAGGGCTTAGTTTATAGGTCCAGAGTTTCCACATCTCCAGACAGGGGTGCCACATGCTGCCCTGAACCCGAGAAAGCAGATCTGCTTTGACCCGAATCTCCCAAAGAGGATCCTGCAGGAGAGACATAGGACCCAAGAACAATATACGGATCAGCCAAAAATGCAACCACCAACAGAAGATGCACTGCACACTTTCATCAACACTGTTAGAAGCAGGCGTATCAGCAGGAAAACATACCGACTGTTGTGCAAGAGCATCTATCCACAAAGATGATGATGGAGACAAACCAAAGGGGGCAACAGGAGGCAAACACATCCACCTCCGCCCTGTCAAACATTTTACCAAATCAGATTCACAGTCTGATGGTGCGAACTCCATTCTCCATGCCTCAATCTGTGTCTCGAGAGAAGGTCCGCTACCAGGATCAACTGACCCGGGATGTGTACTGCCCTCAGACTTGGCTTTCATCTTAGTATCCTGCTGGCTCAAAACGGCATCTAGAAACTATAAGACAAAGCAGCGGCCAAAAGAGCACTCCGGCCCGGGTGAGACATGGGTGG
This sequence comes from Schizothorax lantsangensis, assembly GCA_027422415.1. Taxonomy (NCBI): domain Eukaryota; kingdom Metazoa; phylum Chordata; class Actinopteri; order Cypriniformes; family Cyprinidae; genus Schizothorax; species Schizothorax lantsangensis. The sequence goes on from CM049854.1 coordinate 2,620,006, forward strand.
AAGAAAGTCCAGAACCATGCAAGACTAGGCCTAGCGGCATCCCACGTGAGACTAAGTTTTACAGTTGCAAGCAGAAACGGGAATCTGCTGGCAAAAGTAAACCAGTGCACGCTCACAGAGAAGCCCGTGCCAGAAAAAAATAGTTGCTTTTGTAAGTACAACCAGGAGTCTGCAGGCATGTTCACCTCAGTGACAGAAACTTCTTCTGCACCCAGAGTAAATTGCATCTCGCAAGAGGCAAAAGCGTATATCCCCTTTTGCCAATTAATTGCGAGACTACAAACATGTTGTCCGTTTTCACGATCGCATGGTAGTCCCAGATGGAAATGGGTTAACATCATCTCCAGGCAATTTATGTGCCACGTGATATGATCGCCCCTCCAGACTCCACAAACCAGGCACCCTTTGCAAACCTGTCCCAACACAATAATGAGGCATCTGTCATCAATTTGCAGTGACTTTTTCTGCCTCTTTAAGTCAAAAACTGGGGATGCTTGCACAATATAAGTCGAACTTATATCTTTTTTTCTTCATATTTTAATATAAAGTAAATTGGTATTGACATTTTATTGTAACAGCAAAATAATTCAGTGTCCCCTAATGACAAACATCTTTGGGTACCTGTAACAATGCTGAAAAGTCAATAAATCAATAACAATATGCACATAACTCTGAGTCTGCAGTGTGTATGCCAATATGAACGGACGGCCATTAAACCAGCCTCACATGGATTAGATTCACCTGTAAAACTGCTGCCATAAAACCCAACAGTGCATGACACAGACCTATAAAATCTTTAGTCAACATTTCTCAATTGCACATCTTGAGTGTGAAGTCCAGCAGATGCAAGTGCAGGATCGGCCACGATCAGTCCTCCTTTTTCAGCACAAGGAAATACAGACTGTAAATTAAGGAATTGTTTCTGGGAAGGAGGCATTTCCGCCCCCTTTGGCTCTTTTCTCCAACAAAGAATGAGTATCTGCCTCAACACAAGAACTTACAAAAGCAGAATCAATCATGGAGCGACGGTCTGGGAAGAGCGAGAGACTGACTCTTCATAGCCTTGAGCTCAGCATCGGATCGCCAAAACTCTAGCTAATGCAGTGTCTCAATAATCGCATAACTAGAGTGATAGAGGACAGACAATTGCCCTTCTTTCCTCAGGAAAAAAAGAGCCTCAGTGAAGCACTTTCATTTTTAAATAATATCCCAGATAGCAAGGTGACACTGATACAATGTTGAGTTTTCATCCAAAACGTAATCTTGGTTGTGATTGATATTCAAATTTTGATGAAATGAGTCTTGTTTGATTAATACCCTGCGGAAAAAAACAATAGAACCCTCCCCAAAACACAATAGAAAATATAATGGATTTAATGGTTATAATAGGAATTGCATTGGTTTTAATGGAAACTATAATGGTGTCTACTGGTATGTGATGGATTATATTGGTGGGATGTTAAATCCTATTGGAAAAATGCCAAAAAACACTACAAAAAGGAATTTTATAATGGTTTAACTTGAAAAAGCTAATGGTTCATAATGCTATTTTAATGAAAACCATTGGAATTTCTGTGATGGTTTCTATTGGGCTTCTATTGTTTTTTTTAGCACTTTCTACTTTATTATTTGACAAGTGACATGAACATGAGCAAGAATGTCACACTTTATACACAGCCATGTCTTGCTCAATGCTTGCAGAGCACCTTCCGTTCTTTCCTTTAGTAGAAGTAACAGCAGATGAGGACGGACAATTAAAGAAATGAGAAGCACCCTGCTAAAAACGGTGACACTAATTATACACTGAGTTGCAGTTGACAGGATTTGATGCTATCCTGTGCCTTATGTCCTGCTCCCAGATTACCGCTTTGCCAGGTAATCATTCATTTTCCTCAACTGAATGCAACTGGCCTCCATTTATTTTATATTCTTTTCCCACTTAACCACAATCACAAAAAAAACTGCATCTTGTGTTTGTGATAAAGTGACAGACAAGGCCATTTTTGTGATATTTAAGGAGATTAAGTCTACATAAATTACATCTGCAATTTATTCCCCCGGTTTCACAGACAAGGTTTAAGCCTAGTCCCAGACTAAAATGTAAATCTGAGATGTTTCAACTGAAGATTATTTATTAGCTGCTTCAGGTGTGTTTAATTAGGGCTGGAGATGAACTCAGCTGAAAAGATTGGACACCTCTGTCATTGCGCTTCTATTTACAAAGGTTGATTGTAGAAAACATTGATATTGAAGTGTTAAATAGATTAAATGAATAGATTCTAAAGATACTAAAATCATAGTTAGAATGTTTTTTGTGTTGAGCAGTTTAAAAGTTAATCATACTGTGTTTAACATATTAACATTTCTGAATGTGACTGTGTATGACCACTGAACTTACTTGCTTTTAGGTGACTTCATGCTTTCTTTTTCAGATTTCAGAGAACATAAAGGAAAAGAGGCCGCAGTCTGATGTAAGCTAGCTTTTTAATACAACTTGAACCACTGGACCACTTGTAGTCTGACAACAGACTCCTGAAACTAATTATTTTAAAAGTTTTAGTGCTTTTGTCATTTTGTCCCACTTTTTCTTTTTTTTTTTAAAGATCTTTTGTATTTTTTGTCATTGATTATGATAAATAAATAAATGAATAAATATGGTAAATTTAATTAAATATTAAATTAAATTTAATATTGTTCAATTCGATATTATTACATTTCAATATTGATTCAACAACAGTGATTTAGAATCAACATCACAGTGTAAGATTGTTTCAGTTACATTGCTTTTTTTTGGAAAATTAAACATTGTTTCAACATTAACTGAGGGTGAATAAGTTGTTGAAACATCACTTCATAACATTGATTCAATGACATTTTCATTGATTTTTGTTGAAATATCCCCATTGTTTCAACATTAATTGCAGGTGCAAAAGTGATATTGAACCAATGTAACATTAATTCAATGCAGTTAGCGTTGACGTATCAACATTCTGCTGGAAGAATGATTCTGTTAGTGAGGCCAGCAGGGGGTGCTCATCCTGGTCTGTGTGGGTCGTAACGCCCCAGTATAGTGACGGAGACGCTACACTGTAAAAACAAAAAAAAAAGCACTGTCTTTCGGATAAGACGTTAAACTGAGGTCCTGACTCTTCGGGGTCACCAAAAAAAAAAACACAATCCCATGGCACTTCCCCTAAAAAGTAGGGGTGTAACTGGCCAAATTCCCTCCACTGGCCTTTGTCAATCATGGGCTCCTAATAATCTGCATCCATTGAACTGGCTCTATCTCTCTCTCTCCTCTCCACCTGTAGCTGTGGCTGCCGTTGTATTCTCCAGGTGGATGCTGCACACTGGTGCTGGTTGAGGAGAGATCCCCTCATATGATTGTAAAGCGATTTGGGTGTACAGCAATACACAATAAAACATTATATAAATCCCTCATTCATTCATTCATTCACCATTGACTTAACATTGCTTCAACGGTTATTTGCTATCTGGGATCAAAGTGTGAACAGTTCAACAAGTCCATTAAAGCACAGCATTATACACATTTACCATGCATCATTTCACTTGTGAAGACACACGGATAAACACTTATGAAAAACTATTGTGTTCCCCCCTAAGTATAATAAATCCACTCGACATGGGTGGCTAAAATATGATGAAACCAGTGATTCAAAGCAAATAAAGCATGGGCAGATAAAAGTTGTGATGGCATGTACTTTTGAGGCATTAGTGACACTACATCTCATCGAGTGGTGTTAGCGCCATCAGCCAAAGAACTGACATACTTCTATAGAGGCTTCAGACAATCATCACACCTGGAGGGAGATCCCATAGCTTCAGACCATATGAAAGGAAACTTTAGGCATCCCACATAAACTTCTGATGATACATTTCCAACTAATATAAGCATGTAGATAGTTATTCACCTATTTAATGTGTCAGCAGTCAAAATGTGTATGGTTTTGATAGTGGGCTAGATTTGATTAACTTATTTATTGCTTGATTAAAAAAAGAAGAAGCCATAATTGGTACTATGCCACTGCTGCGGATGGGACATAATATAGTTGATTATAGTTATCTACAAAAACCCAGGAAAATATGCTTAATATATGATTTATGCTCAGCTCCACCTATCTGTAACATTTAGTTGGTGCACAGTACCTTTAATTAATTAGGTGGATGTTAGTTCATATTATATATTTTTGAAAAGTAGCCTCTTCTGTCTTACCTGACAGTGACGATTTGACCAGGATCTAAATAAATTCCGTTCATCTGGGCAATGAAAATGGCAGCCACAGCCTCATAGAGGGCCGTTCCGTCCATGTTGATTGTTGCTCCAACAGGAAGCACAAAACGTGTAACTCTCTTGTCAATACCAAGGTTTTCCTCAAGACACCGGAACGTTACGGGCAGAGTGCCAGCGCTAGAAGAAGAAGAGGAAAACAATTCTTACTCAGATAATAAATTATGCTTGCGGTTATGTTGCAATAATTGGCAATTTGTGACTTTTTGGAGCTAGCCTGAAATCCAATAGTTTTGTTGATTTTTTTGTAAAAATACTTATTCATAATAGTAATTTATATACTTTAAATTCCCTTGATCTTTTGACATATAAGAGATCACAGTACCATAAAAAAAAACATCCTGAAGGCAGTCTGCCAAAACGACAGCTTGTGGAATGTTCTACTCTATGATGTCATAGTGTGGATAAGCGCCGCCTCCACAGAAGAAGATCAACGCCTGCTTCTATATCACTGCCTGTTTAGCCCCGCCCACCGATTCTACACCACTGCCTGTTCAGACTCGCCCACCGATTCAACACCACTGCCTGTTTAGCCCCGCCCACCGATTCAACATCACTACCTGTTTAGCCTTGCCCACCGATTTTACACCACTACCTGTGTAGCCTTGCCCACCGATTCTACACCACTGCCTGTTTAGCCCCGCCCATCGATTCTACACCACTGCCTGTTTAGCCCCGCCCACCGATTCTAGACCCCTGTCTGTTTAGCCCTGCCCAACGATTCTACACCACTGCCTGTTTAGCCTCGCCCACCGATTCAACATCACTGCTTGTTTAGCCCCGCCCACCGATTCAACATCACTACCTGTTTAGCCTCGCCCACCGATTCTACACCACTGCCTGTTTAGCCCCGCCCACCGATTCTACACCACTGCCTGTTCAGCCTCGCCCACCGATTCAACACCACTGCCTGTTTAGCCCCGCCCACCGATTCAACATCACTACCTGTTTAGCCATGCCCACCGATTTTACACCACTGCCTGTTTAGCCCCACCCACCGATTCTACACCACTGCCTGTTTAGCCCCGCCCACCGATTCTAGACCCCTGTCTGTTTAGCCCTGCCCACCGATTCTACACCACTGCCTGTTTAGCCCCGCCCACCGATTCAACATCACTGCCTGTTTAGCCCCGCCCACCGATTCTACAGCACTGCCTGTTTAGCCCCGCCCACCGATTCAACATCACTGCCTGTTTAGCCCTGCCCACCGATTCTACACCATTGCCTGTTCAGCCTCGCCCACCGATTCAACACCACTGCCTGTTTAGCCCCGCCCACCGAGTCTACACCACTGCCTGTTTAGCCCCGCCCACCGATTCAACACCACTGCCTGTTCAGCCCCGCCCACCGATTCAACATCACTACCTGTTTAGCCCCGCCCACCGATTCAACACCACTGCCTGTTTAGCCCCACCCACCGATTCTACACCACTGTCTGTTTAGCCCCGCCCACCGATTCTACACCACTGCCTGTTTAGCCCCGCCCACCGATTCTACAGCGGATTTGTTTACAAACAAGGCACAATTTTGTCACAGAATTTTCTGAAATATTTAAACCAAAAGACGATGCTGTGCGACTATATTGAATCCAACAGTAATGTTGCAACGCAAGTGTGAGTAACAGTCTTCATTACCTGATCACTATTGCTTTGTCTGTTATTACAGATCGTTTGATATATATTGAGTTATTTTTGCGTGACCTAAATCACAGCAGCGTCCATCTGTGAGGAATGAATGTAGGCTGTCAATCATACACAACTGTTAGCCAATCACAGCAAAGGGTGTTTACTTCCGAGTCTACAATCCTCCACAGCTATTCAAACAGAGCGTTCTGATGAGGGGGGTCAAGAACAGGACAGAAATAGACTATTACTTCTAAATTATGATGTTTTTTGATGTAAAAATATTGATAACATTATAAGTGGACCTCAGAGAACAGTACAAAATAATAAAAAATGCAGTTCATGACCCCTTTAACATTTGTGTGCTCATAAACCATGTATTCAAGCACGCACAGACACACAATGATACATAGTGCTAGATGATATTTGCCAATACAGTTACCAGTATAATTCGATTTTATGACCGATAAACTAATCCACTGTAGAATCGGTCATAAAATCGGACATAAAATAAATCCAAATCTTCTGAAGCAACCTCTTCATGTGATGAACAGAAAGAAATTTTACTTCTTATTCAGTCTAAGTCAAATATGTTGACAGGTCAGTAACACCAAACCAGACTGTTTCTTATGGGTCGTGATGTCATGACACAAGAACCAATGAGATGTGATGTTACCGATGTATCGCTATATTTGATTTGAGTTGTGTGAATTAGTTTTATGCTACCTAAAGATACCTAAATATAAACTATATAGCAATTACTTCATTGCTTATATTGACACCATATGTAAACTATCCTATTGCCCAACACTAAACTGCTAAATGTGGACAGTTAGTATTCCAAACATTAACATCAACAAGTTGCTTTGAACATGTGTTGTGAGACGCGTTAGACAAATCCTTCAGGCCATGTAATATTACATTTTAATAACACTTACAAATTTATGGCTATATAGAATGAATATATAATTCATGCAAAGATCATGCAGTGTAATTTCATACCTAGAGGCTGTGCCCAGAGCCGTGATCCAGGCCTGGAAGATGCCCATGAAGAACGTGAAGGGGTTTTTCCGTACAATTGCGAAGTAGATGCATGGCAGGAATATGGCACCATGGATGATCAGACCAATAATAACCGTCACCATGTACATCCCCAGCTGCCTGCCCACCACCTCCAGATCTTTGATAGAGATGATCTTTCCACAGATCAAGCAAGCGATGCCAAAGGGAGAGTACCTATAGAGTCAGTCCATAATGTGAGTCCATCAGTATAAAACGTATAATTACTGGACTTCTTAATCAGCTAGAGCAGTGGTTCTCAAACGGGGGTACGCATACCCCTGGGGGTACGTGAGGTGACGGATGGGGGTACGCGAACAAAATGCTGAGTTTTGGCAGTCATTTAATTCTACCCAAACTTAAAGTAACATTAAAATCGAGCGTTTGTTTCTTACAAGCAAAATGCTGCTTCTAGTATAAAACAGGAAAATGGGAGTGCCGTAAACAGTCGAATGACATCAAATTACCTCATTTTTTGCAGTCAAAACTGACTGCATCCACACAAGCAGCGTGCGTATAATAGGATGCCTGCTAAATATGCTGCTTTAACAAATTGCGCTGTTGTTCATTGTATCTTTAAAGTAGATTTGTAGCACTTAATAGCATGAAGAACAAATATTGACGGACTGTACATTGAGATCGTTTTAAGAAACCCTCGTTGATACAGTAACATACCCTGTGCGAGTTATTGTTTCATGTTCAAAATACGAGCACGAATGCAATTTTCCCTGAATATCCAAACGCTTGCAAATGTGACATTGATTTTAAATAACAGTTCAACAAAAATGGTAATATTAAGTGAACATTTTACATTTTAAACGTAGCCTACGTTTTAAAAACAATAGCAATGTTGTTTGTTATATTTTACAACGAAATAATAATAGTTCCAATGAAAGCCACAACAGAACTGGTGCGTGACTCCAAGCAACAGCGGTGTTTCGTTAGTGAAGGCATCTGCAGCTTTGAACGATTCAGAGAGTCAGTGATAACTCATTCATAACTACAGCATTTTGCTTCCTTACTGACTGAATGAATGACGTGACGCCTCGCTCATTAAGACGGTGACTTACCGCCACCAACTAGCGATTTTAGTTTTAAACCTACAAGTATCACTTCGTTTTGCCATCATTTATTGCTTTATTTATTGTATTATAATACACTTAATGGAATGGTAAAAATATGACATAAAACATGACATACAATTAATAAGGCTAGAAAAACATTGCCTAAAGGTAAAAAATGCAACTGTAAATCAATTTAAGGTGGTAAATATTGTCCCTTAATGGCAAAGGTGTGACTGCGGTCTAAGAGAGGGTACTCAGAAGAATATTAAATGCCCCAGGGGGTATGCCATTGTAAAAAGTTTGAGAACCACTGAGCTAGAGGACATATAAAGCGCAACTGACCACATGATCATGATAACCAGCTTCATCACGATCTCATTGAGTATGCTGAAGAAGTCAATCATGAGCCTAGCTTTCTCTCCCATCTTGCCCATACAAATACCAAAGGCAATGAAGAATCCAATTACACCTGAAACATAACGAAAGACAAAGATATCAATCACTAAATCAACGAAAAGTGAAGGAATTGTCTATAGATATCGGCGAGAATGGTCGCCCTACCCAGCACGTTCATCCCGCTCTTGTACTGGAGAGATTTCTTGTCTATGAAAATCGGGGGTGGTTTGGTGGCATTGGACAGATAGTCAGTGCTGTTGGTGTCTTCGAAATCAGGCTGAACTTCTACCTTCTTCACGACGGTCTGGATCTGTGCAACATCACCTCAATCAATTACACCAATTTATTCTTCCACTCCCACTTTATTTAAATGTCTTTAGCTGCAATGCACGTTATTAAATTAAACATTTAATACATTGATAATTACATGCAGGTATGTAAATACAACTAAAGTGCTGGGATTGTTGATCGATTAAGAATAATTCATAAATTGCACAGAATTCTGTAATTAACTCCGCTATTAATGACAACCTAACCTAATTGTATCATAAATATAATTTCACACTGAAAGAATGTGGAAACAATATTTTGAATATTTCAAATGTTAAACACTTGTGTAATTGCATAAAATGAGCAATTACATACTATAGCCATTCAACATAACAGTATAATTGTAAGCCAGGCCTAAATGGATTTTACATTAAAAATATTACAACTTTTAATTTGAGTGAATTTAAAATAATATCCACATAAACCCATTATAATGTCACATTCAGCTGTGTTTTTCTTTTTTGGTATAGTGTGTTTGGTGATGCTAAATTTCTCCAAATCTGTTCTGATGAAGAAACAAACTCATCTACATCTTTAATGGCCTGAGGGTGATCCACATTTTGGGTGAACTATTCCTTTAATGACCATACACTATAATGTGAACCAAAATAAATAGGAATGAACATTAGCACAGCAATCATAATTATTTGTAACATGTTAAACAGCACAAAAATTTGTTCATATTAAAAACAGCAGAAATTAGTATGTATACTGTATCAAACTTAAAAGTAGTTAAAATCTCCTGATATAAAGTGAGTCTGAACGTTCCCTGTGGAAGCACGCGGGACGTCCCGTCTTACCTGCTGGAAGCAAGCCTGAACCAGGTTCTCAGGGAAGAGGTTTCTGATAAGGTCAAAAAAGGCATCAAGACTGGAAACCTCATCATTCTTGGCTCCTTCTCCTAGATTCTCCTTGAGTTTGGGGTTTCCGGGGTGGATGAGGAGCACCAGGATAACCCCCAGCACAGCAGCAATGATAGTAGTGGTCATGTAATAAATCATGGCTCTGGAACCCAGACGACCACATGACTTTGCATCCAGACCAGCGAGACCTTAGTTAGGGAGACGTGGCATATTATTGTACACAATCATTCTGTAATATTCACAACTCATTTTTTTCCAATGCCATTATGTATTTTAATATACATTTTTTTTACCACTCTAGCTCAGTCAGATAGATAGACATACAGTTAGGTCCATATACATGTATATACATGGCACAATTTTCATAATTTTGACTCTATGCCACCAGAACAGAATTAAAAATAAAACAATCAAGATGAAATTGAAGTGCAGACTTTAAGCTTTAAAGGGGTTGAACAAAAATATAACATAAAATGCTTAGGAATTACAACCATTTTTATAGACACTGTAAAAAAACAAAAAGTTGGGCAAACTTTAAAAATGTAAGGCAACCAGCTTCAGCAGATTTTTTTAGGTTTCTGAACTTATTTTTTAGGATAAAACATTTTGTTGTATAAACTTAAAACAAGTAGTTGAGAAAACTCAAAAATCTGCTGATGTCTGGGATCCCTTGCCCAACTTTTCTTTTTTTTTTTACAGTGCACAATAATGAATGTTCATTTTATAAGTCAATAATAAAATTTTCATTTTTTATATTTTGTTGAGAATCCTTAGCAGGCGATGTCTGCCTTAAGTCTGAGCTCATGGACATCAGCAGATACTGGGTTTCTTCTTTGTGATGTTTGCCAGGTCTTTACTGCAGCTGACTTCAGTTCTTGTTTGTTTGTGGCTCTTTCTGTCTTTAGTTTAGTCTTCAGCGAGTGAAATGCTGCTCAATCGGGTTGAGATCAGGAGATTGACTCGGCCATTGCTGAATATTACACTTTTTACCTTCAAAAACTCCTGGGTTGCTTTTGCTGTATGTTTTGGGTCATCGTCCATTTGTACTATGAATTAACTTTGCTGCATTTGACTGAATCTGTGCAGAGAGTATATCTTTATACACTTCAGAATTGATCCGGCTGCTTCTGTCTTCTGTCTCATCATCACTAAACACTTCTGTCTTCTGTCTCATCATCACTAAACACTCTGTCTTCTGTCTCATCATCACTAAACACTTCTGTCTTCTGTCTCATCATCACTAAACACTTCTGTCTTCTGTCTCACCATCACTAAACACCTCTGTCTTCTGTATCATCATCACTAAACACTTCTGTCACATCATCACTAAACACTTCTGTCTTCTGTCTCATCATCACTAAACACTTCTGTCTTCTGTCTCATCATCACTAAACACTTCTGTCTTCTGTATCATCATCACTAAACACTTCTGTCTTCTGTCTCATCATCACTAAACACTTCTGTCTTCTGTCTCATCATCACTAAACACTTCTGTCTTCTGTCTCATCATCACTAAACACTTCTGTCTCATCATCACTAAACACTTCTGTCTTCTGTCTCATCATCACTAAACACTTCTGTCTTCTGTCTCATCATCACTAAACACTTCTGTCTTCTGTCTCATCATCACTAAACACTTCTGTCTCATCATCACTAAACACTTCTGTCTTCTGTCTCATCATCACTAAACTCTTCTGTCTTCATCATCACTAAACACTTCTGTCTCAATCACTAAACACTCTGTCTTCTGTCTCATCATCACTAAACACTTCTGTCTTCTGTCTCATCATCACTAAACACTTCTGTCTTCTGTATCATCATCACTAAACACTTCTGTCTTCTGTCTCATCATCACTAAACACTCTGTCTTCTGTCTCATCATCACTAAACACTTCTGTCTTCTGTCTCATCATCACTAAACACTTCTGTCTTCTGTCTCATCACTAAACACTCTGTCTTCTGTATCATCATCACTAAACACTTCTGTCTGTCTCATCATCACTAAACACTTCTGTCTTCTGTCTCATCATCACTAAACACTTCTGTCTTCTGTCTCATCATCACTAAACACTTCTGTCTTCTGTCTCATCATCACTAAACACTTCTGTCTCATCAGTCTCATCATGTCATTCAATCTAAACACTTCTGTGTCTGTCTTCTGTCTCATCATCACTAAACACTTCTGTCTTCTGTTCATCACTAAACAATGTCTTCTGTCTGTCTCATCATCACTAAACACTTCTGTCTGTCTCATCATCACTAAACACTTCTGTCTATCATCACTAAACACTTCTGTCTCATCATCACTAAACATCATCACTAAACACTTCTGTCTTCTGTCTCATCATCACTAAACACTTCTGTCTTCTGTCTCATCATCACTAAACACTTCTGTCTTCTGTCTCATCATCACTAAACTGTCTGTCTGTCTGTCATCATCACTAAACACTTCTGTCTTCTGTCTCATCATCACTAAACACTTCTGTCTTCATCATCACTAAACACTTCTGTCTCATCATCACTAAACACTTCTGTCTTCTGTCTCATCATCACTAAACACTTCTGTCTTCTGTCTCATCATCACTAAACACTTCTGTCTCTGTCTCATCATCACTAAACACTTCTGTCTTCTGTCTCATCATCACTAAACACTTCTGTCTTCTGTCTCATCATCACTAAACACTTCTGTCTTCTGTCTCATCATCACTAAACACTTCTGTCTTCTGTCTCATCATCACTAAACACTTCTGTCTCATCATCACTAAACACTTCTGTCTCTGTCTCATCATCACTAAACACTTCTGTCTTCTGTCTCATCATCACTAAACACTTCTGTCTTCTGTCTCATCATCACTAAACACTTCTGTCTTCTGTCTCATCATCACTAAACACTTCTGTCTTCTGTCTCATCATCACTAAACACTTCTGTCTTCTGTCTCATCATCACTAAACACTTCTGTCTCATCATCACTAAACACTTCTGTCTTCTGTCTCATCATCACTAAACACTTCTGTCTTCTGTCTCATCATCACTAAACACTGTCTGTCTCATCATCACTAAACACTTCTGTCTTCTGTCTCATCATCACTAAACACTTCTGTCTTCTGTCTCATCATCACTAAACACTTCTGTCTCATCATCACTAAACACTTCTGTCTTCTGTCTCATCATCACTAAACACTTCTGTCTCATCATCACTAAACACTTCTGTCTGTCTCATCATCACTAAACACTTATGTCTTCTGTCTCATCATCACTAAACACTTCTGTATTCTGTCTCATCATCACTAAACACTTCTGTCTTCTGTCTCATCATCACTAAACACTTCTGTCTCATCATCACTAAACACTTCTGTCTTCTGTCTCATCATCACTAAACACTTCTGTCTCATCATCACTAAACACTTCTGTCTTCTGTCTCATCATCACTAAACACTTCTGTCTTCTGTCTCATCATCACTAAACACTTCTGTCTCATCATCACTAAACACTTCTGTCTCATCATCACTAAACACTTCTGTCTCATCATCACTAAACACTTCTGTCTTCTGTCTCATCATCACTAAACACTTCTGTCTTCTCACTAAACACTTCTGTCTCATCACTCACTTTCTGTCTCTGTCTCATCATCACTAAACACTTCTGTCTTCTGTCTCATCATCACTAAACACTTCTGTCTCATCATCACTAAACACTTCTGTCTTCTGTCTCATCATCACTAAACACTTCTGTCTTCTGTCTCATAAACACAGTAACCCAGAGCCACTGAAGCTATGCAGCTCATGCATCACACCGATCCATGTTTCACAGATGATGTTGTGTGCTTTGATCATGAGCTGCTCCAAGCCTTCTCCAGACTGTCTTCTTCCCGTCATTCTGGTACAGGTTGATCTTAATTCCAGCCGTCCAAAGAATGCAATTCCAGAAGTGCTCTGGCTTTTTTTAGATGTTTTTTGTCAAAGTCTAACCTGGTCTTGTTTGCAGCTTGTGGTGAAGCCTCTGTATTTGCTCTGGTGAAGTCTTCTCTTGATTGTAGACTCGTCTGTCTCCTGGAGAGTGTTCTTCTCTTGGCTGGATGTTGTGAAGGGTTTTTCTTCACCATGGAGAGGATTCTCCGATCATCATCACTGTTGTCCTCCGTGGATGTCCAGGTCTTTCTATGTTTCTGAGCTCACCAGTGTGTTCTTGTTTTCTCAGAATGAACCAAACTGTTGATTTGGCTCCTAATGTTCCTGCTATCTCTCTCTGATGGAGTTTTGTTTTTGAAGCCTAACAATCATCTGTTTCTCTTGTATGAAGAGATCCTTTGACCACATGATGTGGTTCACAGCAACAGCTTCCAAATGCAAATGACAGACTTAGAATCAACTCCAGACCTTTTACCTGCTTAATTGATGTAGAAATAATGAAAGAATAGCCCACATCTGTCCATGAAACAGCTTTTGAGTCAACTGTCCAATTACTTATGGTTCCTTGAAAAAGGGGGAGGGACATATTAAAAAGCTGTAATTCCTTTCCTCCAATTGTGATGAGAATAACCTCAAATTAAAGCTCAGAGTCTGCACTTTAAGCCATATTCATTATATAACTGTAACTTGAATATGTTTTGGTCAGCAGCTAAAATAATAAAATTTGTGCCTGTGTCCAAATATATATATGGACCTGACTGTATATAAACATATGACACACAAGAAAAAAAATCTTCTATATTTCTTTTGTGTGAATATCAAATATTGTTTTAAATCACATAGTCAGCATCACGGAGATATGTGTATTGTCTGCTGGATATTTATTTAATTCCCACCTTTTAATTGTATTCATTTATTCTCCCAATTTTCATTTCCTAAATGGCTTTGAGGCATAGTATAACATATTTTGCACTGCCCTATATTTTGAGCATGAATGGAGGAAAGCCCCAAATCATTATAATTTTAGATAATTTTATAATTAATATTAATTAATTAGGGCAAACCCTCAGAAAAAACACAGGGTGAGCTATTTTGTGCATTAAAGACAATCCTCAATAGACTAGAAACAGTAGATGATTAGCAAATCAGCTCTTGTGGGTGCCTTCAAGTTTGCATGTGTTTTATACAAAAACTTTAGTAAATCTCATCGTGGCCTAATAGTTAGAGAGCCGGACTTGTAACCCAAAGGTTGCGGGTTTGAGTCTCAGGTAAGGCAGGAATTGTCTTTGGGGGGAGGGAATAACCAGCGCTCTCTTCCACCTTCAATACCACAACTGAGGTGAGACCCTTGAGCAAGAACTGAACCCACAACTGCTCCCCGGATGCCGCAGCATTGGCTGCCCACTGCTCCGGGTGTGTGTGTGTTCACTGCTGTGTGTGCACTTTACTTCACTTCACTTCACTTCACTTCTTATACAGATGTCAACTATATCCTGAATAGGGGTGCAACGGATTGTAGATAATCCATGATCCGTACGGACCAGACCCCACGGCTCAGCACGCATGTGATTCGCGGGTTAACTGTTCAGTTTAACCATCATAGAGTGAAAGTTTATAATGTTTAAATTAGGGCTGTCAATCGATTAAAAAAATTAATCGTGATTAATCGCATGATTGTCATGAGTTAACTCGTGATTAATCGCAATTAATCGCACATTTTTATTTGTTCTAAATGTACCTTAAATTAATACTTTTCAAATTTTTAATACTCTAATCAACATGGGCATGGACAAATATGAATGCTTTATGCAAATGTACACTATATTGCCAAAAGTATTGGGTCGCCCCCTTCTAATGAACAGGTTTGACTACTTTAGTAATTTCTATGAGTACAAATCTTAATGTTAAAGCATATAATGATATTCTAGGGAATTGTGTGCTTCTAATATTATAGCAACAGTTTGGACTCTTTTCTATTCTAACATGACAATGCCTCTGTGTATAAGACAAGGTTAAAAAAGAAATTGATTGATTCAGTCAGTGTGGAAGAACTTGACTGGTCTGCATAAAGTCCTAATCCCAGTTTAACACCTCTGGTGTGACTGTAAATGCAGACCTTGAGCCAAAAACTCATCACCAAACACCAATGACTTGTACATATGGGTTCAGTCATTTTAGACACTTACAAAACTGTTGCAACAGAGATGAAATACAATTTTTAAATACATGAATTATGTTCCCATCGTTGTTGCCACAGATTTGAAAGTACAAATTTTTCTGTTCTAAAGAAGGGGGTCCCAATACTTTTGTCTATATAGTGTATGTACAAGTCATTGGTGTTTGGTGATTAGTTTTTGGCTCAAGGTCTGCATTTACAGTCACACCAGAGGTGTTAAACTGGGATTAGGACTTGGTTTTATGCAGACCAGTCAAGTTCTTCAAGTTCTGTTTTATAATGTACTACAATACTGAGGTGCAGATTATTGCCACTATTTGCAATAAGTAGCATAAATAGCAGAAAATCTTGCTATTTTAACTTAGTGCAAATAGCCGCTGCCTTAAATAAAAGGCATGAGCATGTTTTGAAAAGGCCTAAGGTTTAAGGATGACCTCTCTTTCTCTCTCACTGTTTCCCCCTCTGTTTGTTAGTATAATATAACACACGGCAGAATTAGTTGTTCATGGTTTCACCAATGTATTTAACATTTCCAATCTTATTGTTGACAGCTTATTAAAAGATGAAGTTTGTGTTACCTGTGATTAAGCTGGAGATGATTAAGGGAAGGATGAGCATTTTTAGCATCCTCATTAGAATATCTCCAGGGAAGGCAATTACCATGACAATGTTGTCATCGATCGGAGAAGCCACACGCAGCAGCATACCAGAAACAGCTCCCAAAATCACACCTATGATGGGGAAAAGAGCGTTCCTTCTGTTGGAAAATACTCCTGAGCATACTTTAAATGTATATAGAAATATGTGGCCAAATGCAATTCCAAACAAATAAATCATACCACCCATTTGAGGTTGTCTGGGTCATTTAATTTAAAGTTGTTTGGGTAATTTTTTATTGAGTCTGGGAATGTAGGTCCAGACAGTCATACGGGACGTTTTCAGATATTGTGCCACCACCTACTGTACCTAACAATCTCTACAGCACTGACGCACCCCTGCTGAGGCACTGCACTTTCTGCGTTGATAACCCTAAAAAGAAGCTTGTTGTTATATCTTGAAACACACATAATCACACATGCATCCCACTCGCCCACTCAGCATCTCTTCACGGAGATACTATCTGCTATCCACATCTTCCAAAGGCTCCAGAGGAATATATTCACCTATTCAATTACTGCAACAATGCAATATAAAAAGAACACTCACCCAACACAGTCAGCGTGAGCAGCAGGTTCTTGCGCAACTTCTGGCATATTGTTCCCAATTTGGAGCTTGGCCTCGCCTCGATGGGCTCCAGGTGGCTTTCGTGCATCCTTACCTCCACGTGCTTCGGCATGTTTCCAGAACTGCAGAGAGAAACAGCCAGAAGAGTAAATAAGTATATTCATGGCATGAACATGTGATCAGTGTGACAGTGTTTCAATGTTCAATGTTCAATACTCTCAGCGTGTGCTAGCAGCAACCAATCGTTCGAGGCATCCACAGGTTCAAAATGTGGATCCATGCATTTCATAAAGATGTGAGAGTCTAGAGTCAGCCAGAACAGAAGGATGCAAGGCTTTGCTCCCAGAAGTCAAGCTGAGAAATCTGCATCCTTCATATCTATCATCACAAACTGTTCCCCCTTATGTATTTGCGACATAATATACTTCTGCTGCTATTAGCTTTCTGAAAAGACATTTGTGACCCTGGACCACAAAACCAGTCATAAGTGTCAATTTTTCAAAATTGAGATGTATGCATCACCTGAAAGCTGAATAAATAAGATTTCCATTGATGTATGGGTTGTTATGATAGGACAATATTAGGCTGAGATACAACTATTTGAAAATCTGGAATCTAAAGGGTGCAAAATAATCAAAATATTGAGAAAATCATCTTTAAAGTTGTCCAAATGAAGTTCTTAGCAATGCATATTACTAATCAAAAATTAAGTTTTGATATATTTATGGTAGGAAATTTTCTAAATATCTTCATGGAACATGATCTTTACTTAATATCCTAATGATTTTTGGCATAAAAGAAAAATCGATAATTTTGACCCATACAATGTATTTTTGACTATTGCTACAGATATACTCCAGCGATTTAAGACTGGTTTTGTGGTCCAGGGTCACATTTTATCAACAGTTTAAGTTCAAATATCTAAGATGCACAATAGGACGCATACTGTCATTGTTTTTGGGCACAAGAAAATGTAAAAACTGCACTCTCTCTGATGAGGGGAACCTCCTCTGCTGCTCTTTCCAGAAGAGAATGGATTCTTGTCCTAGAAAACGGGTTTCCTGAACAGATATCACTGTATGAGTTACCCTTTTGAATATCACCAGGGTTCACTTGAACTGAATGATGTAACCATGATTTACAGTTTAAATCACCCGGTCTGACACATACTCTGACGACTGCCAAGCAGACAGACAGAGGAATCAATGCCTGCGAGGACATCCACATTGATGAAGAAGCAAACCAGGGCTTTAATCATCACAGATGATAAACCGCATACAAAGACACTTTCTAAAAGCCATAGACGGCACACAAAAGGGGATTTATTCCACTTCGTGTCGTAGAACAACAGGCTGAGAAAACTGTGCACTGAAGACAGAAAAAGCTGAAACAATGGCACCATGTGTTCGCTCATAAGGAGACTAAGATGTAGCTTCTTAAGAGCGTGGATTTAGTGTTATCAGAAAAAGCAAGTCAAGCGGTGTACAACATCAAAGATACAGGTAAGACAGCGTCAAAAGATAATCAACAATCAGGCCTAAATATGGCAGCTCCACTTTGTCTTATTTAAGATTGTAGGGATTTTTTTGCAGTAAAAAAGTAGGGTTCAAAGGGGTTCTCAAATCAAAAATCAAGTGAGTTTTTGTCAGAGTTTTTGTCAGATATCAGCAGAGTTTCAAATGAGCTCCACATATCTCCTAAAAACCTGTTTAATCCACATATTGACATCTAAGCAAATACACTTTAAAATAAATAAACGGTCACACTTTATTTTAAGGTCCAATTATCGCCATTAATAAACCATTAACTATGACTTTTGCCTCAACAACCTCCTAATTTGCTTCTTATTACTAGTTAGTAAGGTAGTTGTTAAGTTTAGGTTTTGGGTACGATTGGAGATGTAGAATATGGCCATGCAGAATATGTGCTTTATAAGTACTAATAAACAGCCAATATTTTAATAATAGGCATGCTAATAAGCAACTAGTTAATAGTGAGAATTGGTCCCTATACTAAAGTGTTACCAAATAAACAAACAAACTCATAATTGCACAAGTCATGACAAATGAAGATGGTAGAACTTGCAAATGCATTTGCACTGCTTCTTCTCTGGTGTTCATGTTGGCTGATCATGTGCGATCTTATGTAATTACACATTTTTAATTGGATGCGTATTTAAAGGAGCTGGCAGCATGGGCACATGTGCTTGTCTTAATGAGACAATCCTGGTTTCCCTATGGGAAGATCTCCTCATCAGCGTCAAGCAACACAGATGGACATCACAAAGTTTTATTTTTGATGTCTAATTGAAAATATGTCATCCAAATATCACATAAACACCACTTTTACCAAGTTCAGTGTTCAAGGCCCTTTTCTATTACAGGGTCAATATACACTATATTGCCAAAAGTATTGGCACCCCTTCTAATGAACAGGTTTGACTACTTTAGTAATTTCTATGAGTACAAATCTTAATGTTAAAGCATATAATGATATTCTAGGAAATTGTGTGCTTCTAATATTATAGCAACAGTTTGGACTCTTTTCTATTCTAACATGACAATGTCTCTGTGTATAAGACAAGGTTCAAAAAGAAAATGATTGATTCAGTCAGTGTGGAAGAACTTGACTGGTCTGCATAAAACCAAGTCCTAATCCCAGTTTAACACCTCTGGTGTGACTGTAAATGCAGACCTTGAGACAAAAACTCATCACCAAACACCAATGACTTGTACATACACTATATAGACAAAAGTATTGGCACCCCCTTCTTTAGAACAGAAAAATGCACTTCCAAAACTGTGGCAACAACGATGGGAACATAATTCATGTATTTAAAAATTGTATTTCATCTCTGTAGCAACAGTTTTGGAAGTGTCTAAAATGACTGAACCCATATGTACAAGTCATTGGTGTTAACGGCTGCAAAGCCATCAGTTGACCACAACATGAACATGATACACGTCACAACCCTCCTGATCTCACTCCACTGGCTCCCAGTCAAAACCCTCTCTCTGGAGGGATGAGCTGCCAACCTCCACCCAAACGTCTGAGACCATCGCAGCTTTCTAGAAGCAGGTGTCCCTGCTGACAACACTTAAAGGGAGCGTCTCCACTAGATGACCATCAAACCCCATTAGTGACCATATAAGGGAGTCTCCACTAGATGACCATCAAACCCCATTAGTGACCATATAAGACCATCTCCACTAGATGACCATCAAACCCCATTAGTGACCATATAAGGGCTTCTCCACTAGATGACCATCAAACCCCATTAGTGACCATATAAGGGCGTCTCCACTAGATGACCATCAAACCCCATTAGTGACCATATAAGGGCGTCTCCACTAGATGACCATCAAACCCCATTAGTGACCATATAAGACCATCTCCACTAGATGACCATCAAACCCCATTAGTGACCATATATGGACGTCTCCACTAGATGACCATCAAACCCCATTAGTGACCATATAAGGGCGTCTCCACTAGATGACCATCAAACCCCATTAGTGACCATATATGGACGTCTCCACTAGATGACCATCAAACCCCATTAGTGACCATATATGGACGTCTCCACTAGATGACCATCAAAACCCATTAGTGACCATATAAGGGCGTCTCCACTAGATGACCATCAAACCCCATTAGTGACCATATAAGGGCTTCTCCACTAGATGACCATCAAACTCCATTAGTGACCATATATGGACGTCTCCACTAGATGACCATCAAACCCCATTAGTGACTATATAAGGGCGTCTCCACTAGATGACCATCAAACGCAATTAGTGACCATATAAGGGCGTCTCCACTTCCATATATGGTTTGAGTAATCTAAAACATGTTTTTCCATACTTTTCTCAATATTTATGACGTAGACATCACATTCAGAAGTATTAAGGGTAGTTTGGCAGTATTTGATTTCAATTCAACCTCAAAAAACATAAAAGACATGCAACAAGAACCCTGGACGTACGTTATAGTTCACGCTGCATCAAAAATGGAGAATCTATTGTTTTTTCCTATATATTCAAAACACTTTTAGACCTTTTTTTCTCACAAAATAGAATGAATGTTATCTTTTGAACACTCTCCATGAAAATGAATGGAGGTTTTTCCTGATTTTATGATTTTATATATATATACAGTATATATATATCACTATTTCAAAGTAAAGGTCAGAACGCACTCTCTGACTCTGATGAGTACTCTTCTTACAAATTAATAAATTATAGTTTCTCTGTAAAATATTTCAATAATCAATCACCAAATATGAAAACTAGAGTCTTTAAGCTTTCAAACGATATATAGTTTGTCAAGATTACTTTAGGTTCAGACTAAGATATTACTGTTTAAAACATGTATACAGTGCAGTTGTTAATCGCTAAATCTTGATCCAGTCTATGAAGATGCACATACTGTATCTCATTCAAAAGCACACGTTGCCCAAAACACAGCACACTGAGTCCAAAATTTTCGTATTCCTCATCCTTTCCTATCAAAATGCATGCAACGGATGCGAAAATGCAGAAAATCGAACCTGATCCGAAATTTTTTTTTTTGTTTGTTTCGGAGGCAGCGTGCAAACGTGATTGACACAACGTGAGGTCGTATTTACTTTTTAACGTGCGAAAATTTCGGACTCAGTGTGCAATGACCTTTATTCGGCATTTAATACCACTGATGTAATTGTAATTATGTCAGATCAAAGCTCAGAACATCACAGTCCATTGACCAGATTGTCATGTTCCCACAGTGCCATCACATGCCCAAGTTAACAGTGGAACACAAACACAAGCATCCACAAGATCCATGTAAGAAGAAAACAGGACTCCACAGACCAGACACAAGGTCTTCCACTGCTCCGAGGTCTAGTTCCTCCATCCGGCCCAGATGCTCATACGCCATTGATTCACACATATTAGACATTTGATCGGTTACACTGACTGTGTGGATGGACTGCGTGAGTTTGATTTAGTGTCCCAAACTCTCAGATACTAAATGAGTGCTTTGCTGCACACAAACATTTCAAAAGTGATGGTCATGTTTAGCACACAGATGGTTCTGCGCTTGCTTGCATCCGATGCAAATTAACATTAATTTTTTTTTATCCAGCACATTAAGTTATTTCAGCTCACTAAATTTGTTTTACACATTACTAGCTTACATTACTGCATTGCATATTCATTTCTACCAATGCACTACTAATGCATTATCCTGATGCTGCATCAATGCCAGGAACGTGAGCAGTCAGCCCAAGGTGTGAGCTATAAAACATGATTTTTTTTGATAAGTTTTAAGAAACAAGTGTCCATTGTGAAGGATTTGTCTCGCTTTCTGACAGATGGTAAGCCAGGGTTCAGCCACAGATGGGCATGCGCTGTGCTTTAACTATATAATGGTTATGTTTCAGACGTAGTAGCAAATGACAATTATAGTTGGTAAAAATACACAGTTGTAACCATTGAGAGAATAGCCTTTCAAACATGATTTGACGTGTTTTACTTTATCTTTGACTGTGTTTAACTTTAATTCTTCTCCCAGTTCTACAAGCCACTTACTTTCATGTATTTTGAGAGAAGTGGAAGAATTTATGCATTGTGAATGAGATAAGTCTCACTCCCTGCCTGTGCTGCAACGTAAAGAAACATGGCTGCTCATTATAACTCACAGATGATATAATATGAGCATTGTACATTTACTTAGATATATTTAGAATCAGAAATCTAGTTAATCTAGTACCTTTGTCATTGCATGCATGCTATTTTAAAGAAATGCAGGTGCAATAAAGCTGTCAATATTAAAATTGTGTTCTGTCAATGGATTTAAATAGTAAAATCAATCCATGTAATAACAGCAGAATATGTATATATGTGCTACCATATAGCTTGTTGCATATGTAAAACTCATGCAAATGAAATATTAAAAATCTCTATGTATAATAATTTACCATTTATGAATAATGGCACTTATACCAATCAGATCTGAATATTCTGAAGGTATTGCACTCGAGGTTATGTGCGTTTTCGACAGTTTGGCTGTCTTCAGAAACGGCCAGGAGGACAGTGTGTTCTGTAACAGAAGGCAAGAACAGAAGGCAAGCTGGCAGAGTTTCAGGATGAGTACTTTACATGTGATTGTGAGGGACTGACAGACAACAACTCAAACAACAATAAAGAGAGAGAGAGCGATGATCACCCTGTTTCTTTCAAAGTCTTTATCATCCACTGGGAACATTTTGGGCTGCTGAAAAGTGTAGAGCCATTTATTTTAATTTGAAATTATTTTAGAGCCTGGCAAAAATTCACTCTGAACGCGTTGTTTAGATCATTTGTTACGCATGGTGTGTGTGTGTGTGTAAGTGTGTGTGTGTGTGTGTGTGTGTGTGTGAGTGTGAGTGTGTGTGAGTGAGTGTGTGTAAGTGTGTGTGAGAGTGTGTGTGAGTGAGTGTGTGTGCGTGCGTGCGTGCGTGTGAGTGTGCGTGTGCGTGTGTGAGAGAGTGTGAGTGTGTGCGTGTGTGTGTGAGAGTGTGTGTGTGTGTGTCAGACATACAAAACTACAATCAAATGCATTATTACACGAATACTCGACAAGTTCACCACTGTGAAAATACTTTTAAAGTTTTAATTGGCCACTGGAATTATGTAACTTTTGTGATTTCCTGAATCCTTAGCCCAAGCTTTCAGAAACAGACATCTCACTGACAGTAATTACTGCCGCATGCACAGTGTTAATGTGGACGCTTACATGCAGTATACCATATGCGGTCGGATATGATAAAAATAAGAAACACTCCAAACTTACAGAGTGTGAGACCATATCATTTTAACAATGCGCAGTGGTGAACATCCACCCGCTGGACAACACCAGGCTCAGATCTGCCATGTTTAGTCACTGAACTTGAGTTAAACTCTAGCGAATGCACCTTTAGGGCCGACCTCACATACATAAAACTACAAACAAACAACGTCACAGAAGCCACCAAAAATACTCATGAAAGTAACATTCATTAAGAAATGTAATGCTGGATCACAGTAGAGACTGCACATTGGATTTCTTTGTCAGAAGTGAGTCTTGCCCACTGAAATATATTGCTGCATCATTTTACTTAAAGTAATATATTCAACAAAGCTAAATCTCGACTGGTTGATCATCTATAATACCATCATTGTATACAGTGTTGGGTGTAACGCATTACTGTAATTAAATTACTTATCCACTGAAAAAGTAAAGTAAGGGAATACTGTTCATTTTTAGGTAATTTAATTACAGTTACTTATAAAGTACTTGCGTTACATACAGTAAATAATTTCAACAGTTCTAAAATCAATATTGAATTTGAAATGTAAATTTACCATCTAAAGATAAGATTAAATGTAGCGGCTTTAACCCTCCGCGTGCCAGCTCGTTCTCTTTCAGATTTTCCTGATTCACAGAGAAATCTTAAATACTCAGATACATATACGACTAAAATCAATAGAATCTGTCTACTTTTAAATGAACGAATTCAAATCGAAAACTAATATTATCTGATTATGTAATCCTTATGAAACTGAGGTACAGTCTTTCCCGTATCTGAGCTCATTATATGCAGTCACCTGCGTGAAACGCCCTCACCTAGATACAAAAAATAAATAAAAATAGATTAAAAAATTGTATCTACATTTTTATCATTTTTGAAAGTAGACCTACTATGAGGAATTTACCTCATAAGAACAGCGCGATCTGACATGGCTTTATTCAGTGGAGGAGATCGTTCCTGTCATTTATTCTTACCTACATTAGTTAATGTCTTGTTTTTACATAAACCTGTATGGATTTTACTAGTTAGGCTTTTCCTGAACATCTTGCCAAACTGAAATGTATTGTTTAACTTTTAAGCTTTTTTGTTATTCAGATATTTTGCAGAGTATTTCTATTTGTTAACCAAAGAAGGTAAATTTTTTTATAAAAAGGTTTAAGTATTACAGTTGTTTTAAAGCTAAAAGGCTAAACTATTCTACGTTTGACTCAAATTGAAAGAATAGTTTAATTTCTATTAAGGTTTATAGGGATTTTAAGATGTAACCTAATTAGCAATTTGAATAATTAAGTTACTTATTGAGTAACTAAGTTACTTTTCCGACAGAGTAATTAGTAAAGTAATTTAAATACAATATTGATGAAGTAATTAGTAACTGTAATTAATTACTTTTTGAAAGTAACTTACCCAACACTGATTGTATATCATCATTTAACTCAGCTCTAGAACTGCTGACTGAATCATATTCTATCCCAGATTATTCTGACACAGGATCAACTTCAGGATACTGACCCTGTCTGAAAAATGTTTATTTGGATAAAGTGTAACTATAGTGAATTGTTGTATGTTGAGCTGCTCTCGTGACAAATTTCTCCTAAGGGAGACATTAAGAATAAACTAAACCAAACTAATAGGCCTTACAATTAGCATTTTTCTGGATACTTCTACTCAAAGCACTTCACAGATAACAGGGGAAATTCCCTCAGCCATACTGTACGTGCAATCAACAATTCTGATCAAGCATTATGTGGTATTTTGGTTAGATCAAAGTGCACTGTATTCTTTTGTTCTGCTTAATTTAATATGTGCATTAAGTCAAGGTTACACAAGTCCCTCCAGTCTTGGAGGAATGAGCTGCAATCATATTAAAACACACCAGCTTCTGCATTAAGTTCCCAGACATCAGATAATCATGATTTCTTGACAATTTCACTTCTTCCACTGTTAGGATTTCACTTATTCTGGAAGGATGACAGACTAGATTAAATTCCTCACCAGGCATCGTTTGGAAGCCGACACAGGTGGAATGTAGAGTGAGTGTGTGTGTGTGTGTGTGTGTGTGTGTGTGTGTACTGTGTGGTTTACGTGTGTATGACAGAGGTATTACAATTTGAAGGTGGTGTTATGAGGACACTGCCTATGTCCCCGTAATTCAAAAGTCTTAAAAAACATACTAAATGGTGTTTTTTTGAAAATCTAAAAATGCACACAGTCTCCTGTGAGGGCTAAGTTTAGGTGTAGGGT
This sequence comes from Schizothorax lantsangensis, assembly GCA_027422415.1. Lineage (NCBI taxonomy): Eukaryota > Metazoa > Chordata > Actinopteri > Cypriniformes > Cyprinidae > Schizothorax > Schizothorax lantsangensis. The sequence continues at coordinate 2,646,013 of CM049854.1, forward strand.
AGGTGTAGGGCAATAGCACATACAGTTTGTACAGTATAAAAACCATTACGCCTATGGAGAAGTGTGTGTGTGTGTCTGTGAGTGTGTGTGTGTGTGTGTGTGTCTGATGTGACTCAATGCCATGCCAAAAGAGGCCAGTGAAAGGTATTCACTCTTTTCTCTCTCTCTCTCTCTTGGCCAGGACCATGTGAAGTTTCCCGGCTACCCATCTGAGGGCTTTTGTCCTTCCCCAAAAAAGTGTCAGTGCCCCCCTCTCACTACCCCGGGCAAAGACTTGGCTTTAATCTGGCACGGAGAGGATGCCAGCCCCATTCAGCCCGCTGATGTCATGCGTATGCCCACCGTGGGAGAGCAGCGGATGGACCCACAGGGGGGCGAAGAGCCATTCTCCTCTCACTCAATCCACTCTCTATTGGGATGAATCACTCTTTCAGGAATGGCAGCCCACTGTGAGGCACAATTGATGGCGATTATCCCAATTTTATGCTACTTTCCAGAGTGAGAAGATTCTCTTTCTGACTCTCTTTCTTCCTGTGTCTCTCTCTCTGACAGCTATTACAACCTTTTGGCCCTTCTTGAACCAAACACACACACACACACACACACACACACACACACACACACACACACACACACACACACACACTCACACTCACACTCACACTCACACTCACACACACACACACAGCTCTCCTCAATAGCTTAATAAGCTTAAAGAAAGATAGCTTAAAGAAAAAGACGAACATCCGTCACCACAAAACATGTTTACATCAGTAATCTAATGATTTGTACAACATACATGAGTGTATTAGACTTCTCTTATGAAGAAAGTTACTGGCACATTCAAGATATTTTAAGAAGCAATTACTTATGCGCAATTATCAAGATGTCTGAGAAGGCTGAGAGCTCAAATCATTGACCATAGCTGACCATTTAGCCAATCTTTTTTTTTTATTAGGTAATTATTTTAAAAATTATCCACAGAATATTACCTTCTTTTCTGGAAATTTTACATAGAAATCTGAAATATCATAAATATTGCAGCTGAATTGATCATACAAAATTAATCACAATCCAGATTTTCTTTTCATAATACATTGTGGTTAAGTTAGCAGAAAATAGCACAAACATCATTATCATAGTGTCCCAACCGGCCAGTATGGGTTAAAGTCACGACTGCGGTGACACACACACACATACACACACATACATACACACACATACACACTCAAGCACACACACACACACACACACACACACACACACACTCACGCACACACACACACACACACACACACTCTCTCACACACACACACACACACACACACACACACACACACACACACACACACACTCACACACACACACACACACACACACACACACACACACACACACACACTCACACTCACACACACACACACACACACACACACACACACACACACACACACAGTCCGGTGTCAAGACTCGGGGCAACAGTTAATGTCTAGACAGAGGTCAAATCCTTGCTGGAGGACACACACAAACATTCCCATCAGGTCAAAACTAATAGCAAGGACAGTAAAGCATTTACATTTTCAGGACTGAACACTAACAATGCAATTCAATTCAAAGCATATTTGACTAAAAGTAGGAAACATAGGGGAAGGTAAGCATGTACCAATCACAAGAATATTCCTGATTATTACACAGCTCTCTCTCTCTATACCGACTGGTCTGTGTTCATATTTCAACTTAGTTTACTTATGTAGCAATCAGCCATGTAATAAATAGGATAATGTACATCCAGCCGGTTGTTATTGCAAATAAATCCCTTCACATTATCCCTTACTTTTTGCCTTAGCCTACTTATACTACAGTTTTTTCCAATTGCTAACACACTAAAATAACATGCACAGCACAATTATTTAAACTGACACACAGAGAGCAAAACTTCTTCTCAAGTCTCCAAAAGTCTAAACACATTTTCTGCTATACACACATTTTGCATTTCAAAATGGCACTTTTTAAACACACTGAACACGGTTCTCTGCATAACACACAACAATCTGAAATAAAGTCACATGTTTGCCATTTCAAAACACTGCCATTCAAAATGACACTACATGAGCTAATTGGCCAATTACATGTGCCATCTGGCCAAACACCTCAATGGTTAATTGTTAACACTTCAATCAGGATGTAAGCACTATGAAAAGACCACAGGTGAGAACCTTTTTGTGAGAACAATGGAAGACATTGCAGAGAGAGGAAGAGGGAGGTTGAGAATAAGAGGGGGAGGAAGAGTGAGAGGTAGGGGTAGAGCAGGTAGAGGAGTTCATGGCCAAAGAAGACAAACACTTTCAAATGAAATCAGAGCAACCTTAGTAGATCATGTCATCAACCATGGGCTGACAATGCGTGAGGCTGGACAGAGAGTGCAGCCAAACTTGAGTCGTTTTACTGTCGCCTCTGTCATCCGGACCTTTAGACTGGAGAACAGGTATGTAACCAAAATTTCATGTAGTACACATGTAGTATACCCCATGTCATAGTGTATCAGTTGGGTGACACCTGTTTACTTAGTGTATGACATCAGCCATTCATGAACTGTACAAGTTTCCTGTACAATGTACTCTACTGTAGGGGAAAATATTTAGGCTGCATTGTCCAAGCCCTATATATATTTTTATTTTTATTTTTTCTAAAGGACTGAGAGACGACACCATGGTGGAGGAAGGGGCCAAATGTTCACCGGGTACAGGAAGCTGGCATTGTAAACTTGGTTTTGGAAAATAATGAAATCAGATTAAGAGAAATTCAAAGCCACATCATCCAAGACAACACCTTATTCAACAACATTCAACGAGTCAGTCTGTCCACATTGGCTCGCATTCTCAAGCGAAACCAAATCAGAATGAAACAACTTTATAAGGTGCCGTTTGAGAGAAACTCTCAAAGAAACAAAGAGTTGAGACAAGCATATGTGGATGTAAGTACTATATTGACTGCAGTACACCACACGCAACATTGTTTCCCAGTGTACTGGATAACACCATATTGACTGATTTTTGTTCTTTGTTTTCAGGGAGTACTGGAAATGGATGCTCATGCAATCCCACATGAGTTCATCTTTATAGATGAGGCTGGGTTCAACCTAGCAAAGACCAGAAGAAGGGGGAGAAACGTCATTGGCCACAGAGCCATTATAGATGTTCCTGGCCAACGTGGTGGGAACATCACAATGTGCGCTGCCATCTCCAGTATGCATGGTGTCCTCCACCGTCATGCCAACCTTGGACCATACAACACAGCCCATATTCTCACATTTCTGGACAGACTTCACAACATTCTCATACCACCAGAGCGTATGAATGATGCAGACCATCAAAGAAACCGGTATGTTGTAGTATGGGACAACGTGAGCTTTCATCGTGCAGCCCCAGTCCAAAACTGGTTTGCTGACCACCCAACATTTCTCGTGCAATACCTCCCACCATACTCACCATTTCTGAACCCCATAGAAGAGTTCTTTTCGGCATGGCGGTGGAAGGTATACGACCGGCAGCCCTTTGTGCGCATGCCTCTTGTGCAGGCCATGGAAGAGGCATGTGATGAGATTGATGTGGGTGCAATTCAGGGATGGATAAGGCACTCAAGGCGCTTCTTCCCTCGATGTCTGGTAAGGGAAGATATTGCCTGTGATGTTGACGAGGCGTTGTGGCCAGACCCGGCTGTGCGGCAAGATGCTGCCTAATTATTTTTCTTGCCTCTTTTTTTTACTGTAATATATTTTTTCTGAAATTTTCTTTTTCAGTTTACTGTTTTTTGTAAGAATATTCTTGTTCAGTCCCATGTAAATATATCTGCTGTGCATATGTTGCACTGACTTGTTTACTGTAGTGAAAAATAAAATAAAAAAATGTTGCAACAGCATGTGTGTGTATCTGCAAATATTTCTGTGCATGTGAACAATCTGATACATATTTTAGTATTATGGCAAAGCATACTAAAGATGGGGGTGCTTTTCATTATGCCCAACAGTGTGTAGTTGGTTAGGCAAAAATCTGGTAACATGAATGAAGTGTGTGCCATTTCATGCAAAAGTTTGATTTTGATAATGCTATGTGTAGTTTCGGTTGCAGTGCTTCATTTTGCAGGATATATGAGGTATTTTGCAGTTTGGGTGTGTGGTTTTGTGAATTGTGTTAAATATTTTGATAAAACCAGACTAGTTTGAAAAATTGTGTGTTAGCAATTGGAAAAAAACTGTAATACAGCAGACCTGATAACACTTCAGAATACATAAGTCATTTTAAGTATTTCAATTTGAATTATTACTGCATGCAAATTAAATTGTAAAAAAAAAAAAAAATAAGAAAAATAGAATAGTACTGCTCTGCACATTTTCTCTCGTCTTTCTTATCTCCAAAACCATGCAAATTCTCGGCCTTTGACTTCAATTTCATAAACACTTTTTGCAAAACACAACACACAGTTCTCTATGTAACACAGGAATTAATATTATGGCAAAGGTGTTTGCAAATGTTTGCTTTTGAGATGTGTCTGTGATATTTTGAATGCAGTGCTTCGTTTTGCAAGAGATGTGATGCACTTTGCATTTTGTGTGCAATTCTTGGATTTGTGTGTAAAGTTTTGAAAAAAAGAGGCAAAGTTTTAAAAATGTGTGTAAGCAGTTAAAAAAAAGCAAAAATTTCAAAAATGCAAACAAAATTCAATTATACTGTATGCCAGCTTATAAAAGAGGACAATAGTAAACAGTCAATATTTCAGTTAAAGTCAGTTCATTTACATTGATATTTACATTTAATCATTTAGAAGACACATTTTACAAAAGCGACTTACAAATGAGGACAATAGACGCAATCAAAACCAATAAAAGAGCAACAATATATGGTGTGAGAAGTCCCGGTTAGTCCAACACATTACACATAGCAAGGTGTTTTTTTTAATAAGCTAAAAAGAATAAAAACTAGATAGAAGAAGAAACAGAATAGATAGCCTTAGAGAGTCATGTTTTTTTATATATATATATATATTACTGTAACTAAAATGTGCCGTTCACTTGCAGAACGCAAGCTTCTAGAGGCACATAAGTCTGAAGTAGTGCATTTTGATAAAGAGATGCAGAGCCAGTGCTGGTTTTGAAGGCAAACATTAATGCCTTGAATTTTATGCGAGCAGCTATTGGTAGCCAGTGCTAATTGATGAACAGAGGTGTGACATGCACTCTTTTCAGCTCGTTTGACGACCAGCTCAGTTCTCCTCAAATAGCGTCTTTGCAATCAAGCCGACAATACTGCCAGAAACGAAGGGTCCCCAACTAAGCAAGCCAGAGGAATAGGGTTGGGAATCGAAAATCGATTCCAGAATCGGATACTTAAGGTCAGGAATCGGATACTTGTTGTCAAATAAAAATTTCGATTCCGCCTATCGATTCCTATGCGCTTTTTTTTTTCTTCATCTGTGAGGACTGGACCTACAGTGATCTGCCAGGACCTTGCTCGCTAGTAAGCGCTCCAAAGATTGGCTGCATTTGCCATCAGAAGCCAACAAAGTTAAGTATAATATCTGTGATAGCTAAACATGTTGCAATAGAGGTGTCACCACCAACATGACGAAGCACTTTAATTGAATAGATGCGTTCGCGCTGCCGCTGACCTGAAGAGAGCAGCTGTCATCCGTCTGGAATGAAACAGCCTCTCAGTCTTTAACCACACAGTATCATTATTTCTGTGTTACAAACATTCAGCACTGGGATAAACGTTTATAGTTCAGATATAAACTCTGATGTGTACGGTAGCGATTAAATAAGAGTAAATTACCTTTTGAAAGTAATTAGACACTTCAAATGTAGATTTATTGATTACATTGTTACGCCTGTCGGTGGCGAAAATGGGCTGTTAAAATGTACTTGTGTTTGAATCACACAAAAGATTCGTTCAAGAACACTGATTCATCCAGTAATGAACCAAGTACATCTTGAGTGAGTCACTGAATCATTCATTCATAAATTACATGTGATTTTGTTTAGTTGTCTAATGTTTTTTTCTTCAGCATCATGAGAGAAGCACAACTTCCGTTGGGGAAAAAAATAAAAAAGTTCTTGTTTTTTTTTTATTTATCCAGAATCATGCAGTTGTATTTTGCACACAAACAGCTCTTAAAGAGTCCAGTTTTTATGTAGCCTGTTGATTTTTGTTCATGGTATTCAGCTCCAATAAATGGTTTGCAAAAAAGAGACACAGGATAAATGTTTGATATCGTTATTTAATCACATTGGAATCGAAACTGGGAATCGAAATTAAATAAAATTAAAACGATATCCAAACCTACAGAGGAACCAAAACTCCATCGTGACAGAAACCTTGGGAGAAACCAGGCTCGGTCATAGGACAGTTCTCCTCTGACCAGACCAAACCAGCAGTTTAACTCCAGACTGTGGAACATCACTCAGAACATCCATCCAGCTCCGTCCAATTCCTAATGAGCTGATGATCTGAATCAGGAGCGTTAAATAAGGACGACACACAAAATGTGCAGAGTTGAGAAGCCCTGGTTCCTTAACTTCTGAGAAATGCTCTACCAATGTATACTGTTCTCCACATACAATAACCGATTTATTGTAATTTCTGCTATTCAGAAGCAGCCATCTGCATCATATTGCAGGTTTTGTTAGAGCTGTGAGGTAAAATGCAAACCCATGAGCGACCCATATGTGCGCTCGATCAGTGTGCATGGGCGCACTCTCATTGTGCAGGGAAGCTCATTCTGGCCGTAATGAGCGAGTGATTAGGGAATTCTGGGTTGTGCACAGGTTTCCGATGTGAGCTGTAATGATGTGTTCACAGATCATTCTGGATGAAGGGTCACCCATTCATCTATAGTGAGCGCACAGAGAGGCACCGCAGGGGCCAAGGGCCATTCCAGTCCACCCTCGCTATCTCTCATTCACATGCTTTGTCTTTCTCTTTCTCACTTATTTTCTTTGGTAACACTTTATAATAACTGCACGCTATGAATCATTAGCTAAGCATTAGTAAATAGTCAGTTCATCCTTTATAAAGCATTGTCATTAGTAAGCAGTTTACTATACTGTGACTTGGAGATGTTGTAGGAATTTATACAGCTATAAATTCATTTTTCCTGATTTATAAGCATATCTATTACAAATGAGATGTAAAGGCTCAGTTATCTTCCTAACAGAAAAAATAAACAAACACAACACAGAGGGATACAGAACTCAGAAATATTTATTTCAAGATGCAAAAAATGAAACTGTACACTTGAATTTTTTTTAAATGAAATTGCAGAGGTTTATTTTTTATTTTTTTTAATCAAGTGTACAGTTGTACAGTTTCATTTTTGTGTTGTGTTGTGTTTAATTTTTCTGTTTGGAAGATAAATGAGTCTTTAAATCTCCTTTATAAATGCTTTACAAGATATAAACAGTCCTCACTTTAGATGAGCTCAGAAAAACAGATGGCTGGCAACTACTAAAGGAATATGTGTTAATAACGCATTTATTAACACTGAGCAACTATTATCATGTCTAAATAATAATATTTATAAATGTACATTTAAATAGTTTATTAATCATTTGCTTACACTTTATAAATGATCTTATGAACTACTGATAACTCCTAAATAACTGGTTTGTAAATAACGTAATAATTTAGAAATTATAAATTGATTGTTAATAAAGTATGAAAATACTATTATTAAACATTATAGATATGCTCAAGAACAAAACATGTATAGCTGTATTTATAAACTGCTTACTAATGACTATTAATGCTGGAACAATGCTTTATAAAGGATGAATTGACTATTTACTAATGCTTACCTAATGATTCATAGCGTGCAGTTATTATAAAGCGTTACCTTATCTTTGACTCTTTGAATGCTTTATTTATGTCTTAATTTTCTTCTCTTGTAATTCTTGTACATTTGTTTGTGTAGATTCCACAAAGCTTTTCATATTCCAGGATATTTTCAATGTAATGTTTATGAGATGACTTACTGTGGAGTGCTAGCAAAGACAATTCCCTCATTTATGTGCATTTTAGAAACATCTGCACAGTAAAATATTATTTTAACGAAAGTCTAGTGCACACAAATATATGTTTCAAACAGGGCTCTGAACCGGTTCAAGGAATGCAAACGAAAAACTGGAAACGAATGAAATTTTGACAGGAACAGAAACAAAATAAAATTTTATAGCTCCGAACAGAATTGAAAATTTGAAATGGCCAGTAATCCGGTTAATAACATTATTATATCGTTCCATTTAATATTTGAAATTTGCTGTCAACCAATCATGAATTCAAGTAGTACGGCCTATGCAAATGTGACGCTGATGCATCCAATGAGTGAAACGCCCGCACGCAGCTGTGAGCTCGTCATACGTAAGCTAAAGGCCCCGATATACTTCATTTTCAGAATGAAGCCAGAAGTTCATTTTCGTTCTTCGTTTGGGGGCAAAAAGAAGTTCGAAAAGGCTGAGCGACGGTATACTGTTTTTGAACATGCCAGCACCCCCCCGCTGCTGGAGGCGGGGTGTAGATTAATGTAAACATGTGTCGAATGCCCTAAACACAACAACGATGCAATGATGCTGTATCTAGGTCTTTTATTAAACTGGATAAATTATTACACGTTTTTATATGTTATGTGGTGTCATGATTTAATAAAAACAAAGGTTTATTATTGTATGTTATGGCATTTTATTTATTGTATACCTTTTAAATTCGCAGCAGCAGCAACAGTATGGTGTAACATTTATTTGAAACACATGTATTTGGTATTGCTACATTATATCTTTACTCTTTCCTTTCATTATTTTCATGGCTTTAGAAAACTTGCATGTGATGTTTATCTACGTCACTTTTTGCATAACTGACACCAAGCTTCGTTGCAGTTTCTTTCTAGGAATTAAATGCTTTCTCTGAATCTTTAAAGTCTCTCCGCGAGCGATCTTACAGGTGTGGATATATCTGTGGCAGCTCAGCTATTGGACACAGTGTATTTATGTTGCTAGTGACTTGGAGATGTTGTTCTCCTGCCTGACCTTTGTTGAATGAGAAACGAACCGGGGAAAAAAATTGCACGTCAAAGAAGGTGGCGCTCCAGAACACACCAACCGATTGCGTAATCGCCACGGACCAATGGTAGCTCAAAGAAGGCGGAGCTCCAGAACACACCCACCGATTGCGCAATCGCCACGGACTAATGGTAGCTCAAAGAAGGCGGAGCTCCAGAACACACCCACCGATTACGTAATCGTCACGGACCAATGGTAGCTCAAAGGTAGCTCGAAGGCGGAGCTCCAGAACACACCCACCGATTGCGTAATCGCCACAGACCAATGGTAGCTCAAAGGTAGCTCGAAGGCGGAGCTCCAGAACACACCCACCGATTGCATAATCGCCACGGACCAATGGGAGCTCAAAAGGTAGCTCGAAGGCGGAGCTCCAGAACACACCCACCGATTGCGTAATCACCACGGACCAATGGGAGCTCAAAGGTGGTTTAGGAGTCAAAACAAACTCCCCAGAAAGTTTGCTTTGGTGAGCTGTATCGAACTGCCGAAACGAACTCAAAACGAACTTCGTTTCAGCCTGATTTTGTTCGAAATGACATCATATCAGTTCGTTCTTCGATTTCGTTTGAAGTATATCGGGGCCTTAAGTCGAGGAAGAGTTTATCCGAGGATAGTGTATGGGTTCAGATCACACGCACCTGCAGCGCTTCAGTGAACGAAGAAATCAGAATAAAACTATAAGCTTAGATAAAAGAAATAGCCTATATTGGCCTATACACGAAATGTATTTCACTTAAATCATTGACAGGTTAACAAAACTAAAGAAAAGAATGTGCTGAGTTTCGGTTCATTGTGACGCGATCCAAAGTTCACGGAAAGGAAAACGAGACAGCAGAAAGTAGTTTTCTTTATTTTGCAAATGCTTTTATTTTACAGTTTTATTTGTTTTGCAAAAGCTGTATAACCAGCCCGATCTCACGGCAATTCGTACATATTTTATGAGGTGGCTAATTCGTACGACCTTACTCGTACAAATTCATACGATTTTTGCTAAATCGTACGTATTTTACAAGTTGCCAATTCGTATGAATTTGTACGAATGACCTACACCTAACCCCGCCCCTAAACTTTAGACAAATCGTACAAAATCGTACAAGTGAGGTCGTACGAATTAGCCACCTCATAAAATACGTACGAATTGCCGTGAGATAGCGTTGGTATAACCAACCAGCGTTAGTATGGCTGTATCGCGCACACCAGCGCCTCACGCGCACACAGACACAACATAGCTATTTTGCGACATTGCAATCTGTTCATTATCAAAATAAAATACAGTTAAAGAAAAATAAAAAGTTACACTGCTGTGTTGTAGGTTCAAAGAGACCACCGCCTCATGTGCTGATATAGCCGATGTGAAGGATGTGAGTGAAGTACAAAGCCTAGGCTATTACATAATAATATTTTAACATCCAGATATGTCATGAATATGGAAACATTTGGATTCGTGTCGAATAAGAGAGGTAGGCATCAGTTTCACCTTAAATTAATTTGTTTTTGTATTGACGTTTTTATAGACTTTAGATGATTTGTTGTGGAGAGAAGGAAACTAATAACTGTGTTTAGATATGCGCACGTATATATATATATATATATATATATATCTATGGTGTTTATAATGTTTGTAAACATTTTGCTTTACCGGCATTATTTCTGAATGTAATAATAAAATGCGACGTGAGCCTACACGACTAAGCCTATCTATTACACGACTTAGCCTATGTTTTTTTTTTCCTCTCAAAACGCAATTTTATAGGAGTAGCATTTTTTAACGATGCAGCAAACATTTTTAAATATCTTAAAAAATACTTTAATGTCTTTAAAGCATTAACATATTTTTTTTCTTCCTTCCTTTGTTTAACAGCCTACATTTGGCCAAAATCTAGAAAAGATGATGCTGTATGGCTGTGACTAAGCGCAGCGGGTTAAGGTTACCTTTTTTGAGTAAAGAAAACACTGTACTTTATTATTATTATTATTATAGGCAAAGAAAAAATTTAAAAAACGTTATTAACCGGTATTTTTTCTAGGCTTTGGAACGATAATAATACAGAGGAACGCAGGAACAGAAACGTTAAAATATCGATTCTGCTCGAAGTGAACTGATTTAATTTTTTTTTCCGTTTTCAAGCCCTGGTTTCAAATATGCATCTACAGTATGACAGTAACACGCAGGTTAGCATGAAAATGCTTTGATAGTATCAATTACCAAACCCTGTCTGGGTAATTTTATCTTATTTCACCAATATTGCATAACCAGACAAGTATAGAAAATAGTGGCAACTACTTCACTCATCGATATTTTTTAACACATGAATGCATGAAGTGTTTTAATATGAATACTAGATTCAGATATTTGTGAAATGAGACTTTAGCCATTGATAAGGTCAATTAGGCTAACTGAAGGTTATTTGAAGGTTCAAAACTCTGTATTTCTTGCTTAGACTCCATTTGAAAGAGCATTCATTGTAAAGATGTTTCCTGAAATCTGTATTTATTCTGTGATTTTATCCTCTCAGCTCAAAAAAACGCCCTTTAATCAGTGGCCACACTGACATGTACCCTCATAATGTGATTAAGGCAATACTGTAGCTCATGTGTGTTAAATTACACTCATAATCAGAGCCAAGTATGATATGTGGAATACTGCTGTTTTAATTCAGGTACAGTTACACTTTAATCACATTTCTTCTCCTCTGGCTAAAGTGTGGGTCTAGAAGATGAGATCTTTGCATCACATAAACATGAGTAAAGATCATGTACAATCAGTCAATCATTCTCATAAAATACAGGGTCTTGCATCATCTTGAAGGAGTTTATTTTAAGATAATATCCAACTGACTACACATTATGCATTGCATGCCTATACTCACCAAATAAATAAATACATCAAATACTGATTTGAGTAGGCCTCTCACGTTAAAAAACTTTTTGTTGTGCGATATAGTGCCCCAGAAATAATTGCGTTAAGCGATATTATTGTCATTTTAAGACCATTTTATGCCACTGAATATATAATCATAATATAACAGCATAATAATGCATAAGGCCTACACACTTTCAAATGACAACAAACTTTTAATTCTTAAGAACATTTAGATAATGGAAATTAAGTATCAAAATATTAGATACCTTAAATAAAACTTGAATAAATAGTAAAGTAGAAAAAAGAAAAAAGCACAAAGAATTTGTATGGAGATTTCCCCCTGACCTTCTTTTCTCTGTAAATTAAAGGTGCCATAGAATGCATTGATACAATATTTTAAATAGTTCTCTGATATCTACATAGAAGGTATGTGGCTCAGGTAAGGGCAAAACATCTCCAGAAACAGTTTTACATGTGCATTTACAACCCTAGGATTTGTCTCTACAGTGAAATGGTCTGTTATTGGCTTATCTGGAATGGTCATGAATAATAATGAGCTCTGCTCTGATTGGCTGTTTCACAGTGCGGCTCAATGTTGAGCTCTGCTCTGATTGGCTGTTTCACAGTGCGGCTTATTTCAGTAGCTCACAGCAAGAAGGAAACACAGGGAGGAAAATATATATTTCAATACTTTCTCTCGCAGTTATATCGTCGGGTAATTTATTGCTGAAAAACACAATCACTACTTAGCAGTCAGATCTCTGTATGCACAAAATGCACAGAATCCTAAACAAGGCCATATCTGCAGATTAAATTTGAACTAGCACCTCATGACTACACCACATTATGTATGAGAAGCTGAAAAAGACACAGGTCCAAGTGGAATGCAAAAAAACATGGTAACAGTAAATACAATGGTCAATATATTGCATCACCAAAAATGATTGAGGTCACGTACATATATTGTGCGATAAGTCGATATATTGATTATTACATCCTATTTACATGGAAGATCGTTTGCGGTGGAGCTCGGAAGCTTTATATCTTCTTCACAGTTTATTTCCTCGGGGGTTCCTCAGGGCTCATGTCTTGGTCCTGTGTTGTTTTCTGGATGCTTCCTTTGGGCAGAATTTGTCAAAAAATTAATGTGGCTTATCATTGTTATGCTGATGACACCCAGCTGTATTTGCCCCTAAGATGTAACAATGACTCCAATATTTCTATTTTGTTGGAGTGCTTGGATGAAATAAGGGCTTGGATGGCTTCTAGTTTTTTGCAACTTAATGAGTCCAAATCGGAAGTGGTGATTTTTGGCCCCCCAAAGTTAGCCAAACAGTTTTCTGTACATCTTGGCCCTTTAGCCAATAATATCAACAAGCAAGTAAGAAATCTAGGTGTAACCTTTGACACTGAGTTGAAGTTTGATAGACAAGTCAGTGCTGTTGTTAAAGGAAGCTTCTATCAATTGCGTATTATTGCCAAATTGAAGAGAATTCTGTCTTTGGAAACTGTGATTCATGCTTTTATTTCATCCAGGTTGGATTATTGCAACTCGCTATATTTAGGGTTGTCTAAGAATCTGCTCTCACGGCTGCAGCTAGTACAAAATGCTGCAGCTAGATTGTTGACAGGTACAAGGAAGTGGTCCAGCATCTCTCCGGTGCTGGCTGCGCTGCATTGGCTTCCTGTTGATTTTAGAATCCAATATAAAGTTTTGATAATGGTTTTTAAAAGATTGCATGGCCTTGCTCCAGAGTACATTTCATGTTTGTTGCAGCAACACTGTGTTACTAGACCTCTAAGATCATCTCAGAGTTTGCTTCTACATGTTCCAAGATCACGGTTGAAAACCAAAGGTGATCGAGCCGTTTCTGTGGCAGCCCCAAGTTTGTGGAATAGTCTCCCATTGTATATTAGATCTTGTGACTCATTAGACTGCTTTAAATCAATGTTGAAAACACACCTTTACTCTGTTTCATACAGTTGCCCCTAGCTGTTGGGACATTGCTCAGTGATGGATATTGTTGTGTCTTGTGTCTGCTCTTGTTTAATTTTTATATGTAAAGCACTTTGGTCAACTGTTGTTGTTTTTAAATGTGCTATATAAATAAATGTTGATTTGATTTGATTGCGACAGGCCTAGATTTGAGCTTCGATTATTTTTCAAAATCAGCAATATATCCAGGTTTGGGGAGTAACTGAATACATGTAACGGCGTTACGTAATCAGGATACAAAAATCTAGTAACTGTAATCCGTTACAGTTACATCAAAAAACAAAGTATTCAGATTACAGTTACATTTTGTAAAAAGTGGGAATACTATCAGGATTACATTTGCTTCATTTAAAATTAAATAAATTAGTTTTTTGACATTATAATGCTATTTATTTAGCATTGATTCATCATACAGTTCATGTCTGGAAATTTCAGTTATTTTGTCTTCAAAAAGGGACAAAGGAGATAACATTGTTGTACAGCGTAGGCTATGCATGAAGACTTGCTTTAACAAAGGCTACTCAACCAACTTGAACATTTGCAGGTGCGACTAGCATGGAAATCATCATGTTAGCTAAAATTTTGTGTTTGTTACTGGTTTAAAATTCCATGATGTGGAACAGTCAATGCAATAAAGAAAGATCATAACATTTCACATACATTTCGACACGTAGGCTTATTTTAAAATAGACTAATATGTATATGGTGTAAATTTTTTAATGTTGTGTATAAACTATATTTACTTTTACGTGTACATGTTAAAAGAAATAATAATTTAAAAAAACATATAGGGGCTGTAATATCTAGATGGTGAAACAAGACACGATTTTTAATAGTTTCAAATAATTTTTACTATAGTTTTTATTAGTTTTAATTTTAAAGTCATAGTTAAATAAAAGTACTTGGTGCTTTTTTTACTTTATTTACATATGTAACTTGAAGTAATCCAAAAGTAATCAGATTACATTGCTTTTATTTCGTGGTACTTGGATTACGTTACTGAATACTTTTTTTAATGAAGTAATTTGTAACTGTAATGGAATACATTTTAAAAGTAACCCTCCCAACCCTAAATATATCAAAGCTTCCACTACGAAAAACATGCTTCTAAAAGGAATGCTAAGGTTAGGGGATGAAACTCATGGTGCATAGCGACTTTGGAGACTGAATTACTGTAGGATATGTATCATTGTTGTATCACACCACAGAGTATCATCCCACACCACACAGAGCTTTCCCAACACCTGCCTTTGGGATAACTGGGCCAAGCTAACCAGCTTCTTCCCCATTGCAGTTTTATCACTTAATCAATCATAGTATTAAATGAGAACTGCACGTAAACAACATAACTGAATGCAGTCCATGATTCTTAGCAATACTGTCATTATCGATGTGCATGTAGAGGTAGCCAGTGAGTTAACGCTGAGCTCAGCTAGCATGAAGCGCGGTGCATCTGTTATCTGACTGTAGTGAAGAACAGCATTTGATCATCTCAGCCTGAACCTCAGAGGAGCTCATTAAATCAAGCACCATCCCCCACACTTCCACACAGAGAACCAGAGAAGACGAAGCGCACAGACGGCAGAAACAGTGAATATTGACAAACCTCCACTTCTGCTTGAAACACACACTTGCCCTCACACGTAACACGTAGCATCACGACCAAAAGAGATTGTGAAAGAAATAATAGGACAGAAGATAGATGGTCCTTCACCAAACTTGAGCTAGTTTCTCACAGCCTTTGCCCTCTGCAGCCTAATTAAAAACACTTTCCTTTCAAGCAGAGTCAGTTCGCTTGGCAGCCATTTTGGAAACTCAGCTATTTCCAGTCATGCAAGTACACTTCATGTAAACCGAATGGGGCAACACTGAAATCCCCAAAAACTACTTGCCAAGCTCGCATTTCAATAACATATTTCAACAGCAGGTAATTCTATATGAATAGCACCATAAACGTATTGTAGCATCCATCCATTTTCCAAACCAGAGCTGCTGGAACCTGTCCCACTTTCTTGGGGCCAGAGGCACAAACGTAACCTTTAGTTGATCAGCTGTACCAATTTGGCCCTATTATCAAATAAACCTAAAACTCAAAATGATTTGTTCTGAGATTCTGATTGAATATTGCAGTTGCTTACATGTATTTCTCAGAACACTTTTTCCAAAGTCTTCATAAAAGTAAACATCTTTATCAAAAAGCACTAAAACCACCAAAACATTTCAATACATTATTCGATTCATGATTGCGTCTCAACCTTATTTCTGATGTCAAGCAGGGAATGCTGTTATGGCCGCTGTAGTTGTAGAAGCTGGTGGGTTGGTTGTAGCACTACAATACACAGATATCAGCCGAAAGCCCATTTATTTGTAATTGTAATGCTTAGACTAAAATGAGGTGGAGCATGCCATGTGTCATGATCTCAGTCTGTGTTTCCTGTGTCTGTGTTCAAGGACTTTTAGTTTGTAGTTTTGTGTCCCTATTGTTGCAACGTTAAAGAGATGAGATGAGGCAAACTGAGATGAGAATCTATGTGCAGGAGTTTAATGATTGAGCAAGTAATCCAACATGGGTACGGCAAGGAACTCAGACAAGGGCAGAGAGCAAACATCACAGACATTCAACAACTCACAAAGCACAAGGGAAACACTATCTATACAGAGAGCTGAAGCAATGAACTAATCAGTAACCAGGGCAACTAACATGGAAATGGGTGTGGTTCAATGAGTGTCCATGACAACAAACATGGAAGCAGAGCAGTAGGGAAACAGGAGGGGAACAAGGCAACAATAGGGACACAAAACTAGTGATGGCAAAGTGAAGCATTCTGAACCAGCGAAGCTTTTCAACACAATTGTATCGGAAAAAGGTTCATTACTCAAAGCTTTTTCAAAACGGTTCATGCTGTGGTCATCTAGTGGTCATAAAAATGAATAACACCTACCAAAGGGCTGTGTTCCATTACAGCTGCTGGTTTCACATCTGGTTCAACAAATGCTTCTTTATTTTATTGTATATATATATAATGGTCATTGTCAAAGTCATTCATTTGTGTCGGTGTACTGCCACTAAAATAAGTAAAATAAATGAAACATAAATTCATAAATTAAATCTGTGATTTTAACTCTGCCTCAGTCCTTAGATATTTAATGGGTAAAGTTAATTTGAGCTTAATGTATAAATTACGATTAAAAATATATATATATATATATATATTTGTAATATAATGTAAAGGAAACGGCGCTGAGGTTCGCTTCGTTTGAACCAGATACTGAAGCAGTCACGTGGTTTTCAGTCGAATGAAGCTTCGGACGTCATAGATCACGTGCTTTTCTCAAAACGAATCAAGCTCCGATACAGTGCTTCAATCTGAAATGTGTTGTTTTTTTGATACAAGCTTCAGAGCTTCGGTGTTGAATGTAACATCACTACACAAAACTACAAACTAAAAGTCCTTGAACACAGACACAGGAAACACAGACCAAGATCGTGACACATGGCATGTATTCTGTATTCTGGCATGTATAACATCACACTTTTATTCGTATGACATTTTGCTATTAAACATTTAGGGTATAAATTTCAGTACTGTGCTTGCAATGTATTGGCTTATTCATTATTTTATACTGTCGACTAATTATTGTGTTGTCAGTGTGTATCTTTAATTTGTATTAACGATAATAGTGGTAGTGTTTCAAATCATGACATCACGGACCGCCCACGTTACATGTGCTAGCTGTCTGACACGCGCGGCACGCTAAACTGGAAAGACGTTTATTGATTGGCTCACTTCTACACTATTTCTGGGAGCCTCTTTAATGGTCTGCCAGGAAACAAAGCTGTGCTCATAAAGACTGTGACAATGAACACATGAACTGCTGGATTTCAAAAGTTTGTGAAGTTAAATTTCCCCAGCTTTTCCAAATCCAGCATTTAGTTGAATGTGAAGCGGATTACAAGAGTTATCAACGTTAAACCATTTGTTGGAGGCTTAGTTGAATGCACAAGATATGTTTTGGCATGTTTACCTATGGGAACGTTTGACCAACCCTTTGCTAACACATGAAAGGAATCCTGAGGCATTGAATTTTATTAAGCAGCATCTCCTCTCATATACATAATGGTCTGTATATAAAGTTTCTCACTGAAAAGGGAAGATCTGCTGTTAAATATAAGTAGCAGACAGTGTTGCCAACTTAGCCATTTTGTAGCTAAATTTAGCAACTTTTCAGACGACCCTAGCAAGTGTTTCTTCCAAAAGCACCTAGCAACAAATTTAGCAATTTTTTTAATTTATTTGGCAACTTTTAGCAACTTTTGATAAGTGACTCAGATAATAAAAAGGCACACATTTTCCATCTAAATTACACAAAAAGAGGAAACCGAAGATGCCTCGCAGTACACACATCACACAAACTAGTTAGCTACTGTTTGCAATTGTTCAATTTAATAATAATAATTGAATAACTGAATCATTGTTTATTTATGACACACTTTGTTAGTAGCTGTGATTGTTGATCAGTTAGTACACTATAAGAAAAATGGAAAAGATGCTAGTAATTTTCCAGGATATTATCCATTATCACCCTGTAACCTGAAAACACGATGCTTAATTTAAAATGCAAGTAAAAAAACACAATACCGAAAATTCTTTCATATTAACAGTAGATTGTGCCCTATTTTTTACAGACGTGTAGCACACTAACTACTAACACACTGCTTAAAGCCAAAGACTATAGAAATCCTTGAAAGGGACTTTGTTAAAGCATAATTGTTGGGAATGTGTACTAGTTTACTAGCTATTAAAAAAACTTAAATTGTAATCATTCAAAAATGTGCAAGTGTTCAATAATTCAAAATACAGTTATTTATATTATGCAGATTACAACTATTTTTTTTTTTAAGTAATCCAGTTGGTTGTTATCACAGAATAAGTCCCAACAGGGTGATTCGGAAGTGGTTTATCTTGTGATAACAACTGGCTTGATGTATATTATCCCACGTATTACATTGCAATTACTCACAGTATTTGCTTATTACTGAGTAAATAAACATGAAATATTGATTTGAGTTGAAATATTGTATTACCTCTTTAAAAGAAAATCTTCCGCAAAGAAAAACTGTTCCTAACCAAACGGCTTTGAGTCTAGATGAATGAACAAGTTCATACAAGACCAACATTTAAGGCCTAATGTACTGTTGTATCACTAATTACATAGCTTTTCACTACATAAATAAAGATGAAATAAATGATAAGGGCTTGGCTAACCAATTATTAACAATTAACGATCACTCCTCATTTGACGTTAAAATAGAACCTATGATAAAATTGAAGTGTTTCGAAAGCACCCATCACTTAAATAATGGTCCAATAGCTGATACTGATTTAGTGTAGTTCTTATTTCTGATATTCACTGCTGTGATGGTAAGATTTTAACCTAGCTTTGCTAGATTTACTAATCTCACTGATGAAAAGCACACATCATGTCTACAGAAGTGCAACAGAGCCCTGTTCGTTTATACTGCCCCTCACTTCACAATCACTATACTGCAAATACTCAACGCCATTCATGTCTGCTGGCTTGAGCTGAAAGCACTACCCGTTAAGCATTAAACGTTAAACGCTAAGCGTTTAGGAAGGCAGGATGCACAGGAGACGTGATCGAACATTGTTGAATTATAATCTAATTTTGCGGCACTCAGTTGAAGTGCAGGTTGCTGTAGTCTATAGGGTGGTGTTCATAAGGACTACATCAACCACAATGCCTAAAATAGTGGTAATATAGTTGAAATTTAAATTTTGCTCCATCTAATTTTTAGTTTTACTTTTTGCTAGCTAAATTGTGTATCATGTCGAGCTTTTTAAATACAGCTTTCAACAGTACACTCTAAAAAAATGGTGCTATATAGCACTAAAAGTGGTTCTTTGGCTCGTAATCATAGGGGAACCAATTTTGGTGCTGTATAGCTCCAAATCTTGGTGCTTCAGTGGTTCTTTGGCATGACTGATACCCCCTTTCCACCAGCTGGAACCAGGTGCTAGTTCAGAGCCAGTGCTACTGCCAGTTCTTAGTTGGTTCGACTGGCGAGCCCTTTAAGAACCGGTTGCTTTTCCACAGGCTAGAGAGCCAATACAGAGCCAGGTCTTACGTCACTGAATACGTTTCATGTTTCGTTTCACTAGCGCGGCAGCGCCAAACACAACAGACTTGTTCGAGGTGCATCGCGCAACGCAGATCGATCGGCACACAACACACTAAAGCACCGCGAGAGCGATCCAAAAGCATAAAGAGCCGTCAGCTTTCCAGTCTCTCCCGCAGCACCACGATGCCTCCAGAAGGAAACACGATGCATTAAGAGCCGGGGGGTGAAAACTTTTTGAATTTGAAGATCAAGGTAAATTGTACTTAATTTGTCTTCCGGGAAACATGCAAGTATCTTCTGTTGCTTCCGAAGGGCAGTAATAAATGGAAAATAAATTATATTTCAACTAAAGAAAAAAGTTGGAAATCTTCATCCTGTTCAAAAGTTTTCAACAGCCAGCTCTTAATGCATCGTGTTTCCTTCTGGAGCATCAGTGAATGTTTGAACCTTTTTTAATAGTTGTGTTTGAGTCCATCAATTGTCCTCAGTGTGAAAAGATGGATCTCAAAATCATACAGTCACTGCTGGAAAGGGTTCAAATATGCAAAAATGCTGGAAAACTGCAGAATCTACAGAACGTGGAGGATTTGTCTGAAGAACAGTGCTCAGTTCAACTGTTCAGAACAAACAAGGGACTCATGAACAACCAACACAAAACAAAAGAACAGTCGTGGATCATCCAGGTAACCTCACACAGTATTAAGAACCAAGGGTTCCCAAACTTTTGAAGGGGGTTATTTGAATAATTTCAGCTATTTTTTGTCTTGTGGACTATATGTAAACATATTTTATGTAAAATATCTTACTCAGGACAGTACTAAATAAAAAATAACATGCATTTTGTATGATCTCTCTTATTTTGTTAAAATTATTCACATTTTCACAGATTCTACAAGGGGTTCCCAAACTTTCGCATGCCACTGTAGCACCGCTACCATATACAGAACCTGTTAAGCTCCTGCATGGTTCTTCAGCGGTTCTTTGGGGTGATTAAGGTGCTATATAGCACCACTGACATACAAAGAACCTGTTAAGCCCCTTTAAAGGATATTTACAAGCCAAAGAACCGCTGTTAGTGCTGTTTAGCACCATTTTTGTTGAAGAAATACAGTGCAATATGGCACCTCTTATGGTTCTACATAGCACCATTTGACAAAGGTTCTGTATAGCACCTTTAAAGATAAGGTGCTATATAGCACCAAAAGTGGTTCCCCTATGATTACGAGCCAAGAACCACTTTTAGTGCTATATAGCACAATTTTTTTAGAGTGATATTATAGGTAAAAAGAACATGCACAGTACGTTTATTTTTGGCATATTTACAGCTGGGCCCTAACCCTGTATGCACAAAAGGATTTTAAACTATGTTTTTCTTTTGAACTTGACAGCATGATAATTCCTCTTTACATTGCGTTCTGCATAGCAGAATTCATGTTCTGATTGCACTTCAATGATCAACGATGCACACTTAACTCTGACAATGTATATGGCTTAGCAACACAGACAGAATGGAATATGGAATATGCATTAAAGGTGAGGTTCTGCATAGTAAAACTAGGCATTGTAAGATCCATATCTGGTTATTATTTAGGATGAAATTAAGTTTTATACACAAAGCCTTTTTTGTGATTGAATAGCTATCCAGTCAAAGAAGATGTGAGAAGTGGCTAAGTGTAAACAGGCCATGGATATTTATGGAATATGCATGTATATCTGAAAGATTTTGATAACTGAATGGATCAATTTGCATCTGATGGTTCACAATGACAAAGCCCATCAGTTTTGATCAGCATTTAGTTATTACTCAAACTGAGACAGTTGTACTTAAACTTTTCCACACATATGCTCTTTTAGAAATCTGAATCTATTCTGAAAAAAACAATTAAAGTAAATCTGTAATGGTTTTGGATGATGACTTCACACATTTCGATGATAATCAAGTGCAGGTGATCTACCAACAACACAGGCGCATAATAAAAAGTTTTAAACGTAGGTTTGGGAGGATCAAAATCATCATTACGAGTCTATATAAGCAGCAGTCATTGTGAGCCTCGGGTTCGAGCCGCCATCGAGGACAGCAAGTCAAGTTAATTTACCATTATCCATCAGGACTGGACGGGCAGATGAATTTGTGAATTAGGGCGAAACAAAAATAATAAAAATATCCCGCTGCAGATGGGATCAGGAGAAGAATTGTTGAATAAAGTAATTATTTTTGTATTCTTTGTGCACAAAAAGTATTCTCGTAGCTTCGTAAAATTACGGTTGAACCACTCATGTCACATGGACTATTTTAATGATGTCCTTGCTACGTTTCTGGGTCTGGGAACATTTCAGTTGTGTTGCTGTCTATGGAGGTTAAGAGAGCTCTCACATATCATCAAAAATATCTTAATTTGTGTTCTGAAGATGAACAAAGGGTTTGGAAAAACATGAGGGTGAGTAATTAATGACATCATTTTCATTTTTGGGTGAACCATCCCTTTAAATAATGGCACAAAGACCAGTATATTGACTAGAGCAAACCTTAGTAAATTATGTTGCATGATTCATTTAAATACTCTACTCTCACAATTTTTGTGTCTGAAAGGGAAACTTCTACAAGTGCATATGCAGCAAAAATAAATTTCCAGGCCTTTTCAGCGCTAATTTTTCACTGCGCGTCTTTAATAAATCCTGACAGTCGTTTTTTAACGCCAAAAGAGGGTTTGTGCTGGTGCAAGCTGTTAGTAAATCTAGCCCTAAATGTCATTTCTGCTTTGTGTTTTCAGCTGGGTGAACCATTTTGTGATATTATTTTATCACTGATACACAAATGTTAAAAAATCTGATAAAGTGTTATCCCACTTAGGAAAAGCTTGTTTTCTTAAACCATTATGATTGAAAATTATAATTTACCTGTATAAAAGATAAATTCATAATATGAATTAAATTTAGGGATTGTTCAATTCAATTTATTATATATATGTAATGTTTAAGTCATAAAAAACAGACAATATTTTTGGTTGCACTTTATTTTACTGTGTACTTATAGTATACCTATCTAAGAAAGTACTGGTAATATAAGATAACTACATGGGGTTAGGGTTAGGTTTAGGGGTAGTACCTAGTTATTACCTAGTATTTGTAATTACTATAATAAGTACATAGTATGTACATGAGTAACAGGACTGTGAAATAAAGTGCCAACATATTGTTTGAGCATGTGAACATAAGTCAAAACAGCCTTGTGTGGTATATTTAACACTATTCTGCCATTACACTATTACTTTTATAATGACGGAAAGTGGCCATCAGTTGACCTGATCGGATAGAGAGAGAGAGAGAGAGAGAGAGAGAGAGAGAGAGAGAGAGAGAGAGAGACATAGAGAGAGACATAGAGAGAGACATAGACGGAGACGGAGACGGGGACGGACGGACGGACGAACGGATAGATAGATAGATAGATAGATAGAGAGAGAGAGAGAGAGAGACATAGAGAGAGACATAGACGGAGACGGAGACGGAGATGGAGACGGGGACGGACGGACGGACGGACGGATAGATAGATAGATAGATAGATAGATAGATAGATAGATAGATAGATAGATAGATAGAGAGAGAGAGATAGATAGATAGACACAGAGATAGATAGATAGATAGATAGATAGATAGATAGAGAGAGAGAGAGATAGATAGATAGATAGATAGATAGATAGATAGATAGACAGAGAGATAGATACAACCCCAAATCAGAAAAAGTTGGGACAGTATGGAAAACGCAAATAAAAAAAGAAAGTAGTGATTTCTAAATTTACTTTGACTTGTATTTCATTGCAGACAATATGAACACAAAATATTTCATGTTTTGTCTGGTCAACTTCATGTCATTTGTAAATATACATCCTTTCCTGTCATTCAGACCTGCAACACATTCCAAAAAAAGTTGGGACAGGAGCAATTTAGGGCTAGTAATGAGGTAAATTGGTTAAATAATGATGTGATTTGAAACAGTTGATGTCAACAGGTGATTGTAATTATGATTTGGTACAAAAGCAGCATCCAAGAAAGGTCTAGTCCTTTAGGAGCAAAGATGGGCCGAGGATCGCCAGTTTGCCAACAAATACGTGAGAAAATTATTGAAATGTTTAAAAATAATGTTCCTCAAAGAAAGATAGGAAGAGATTTGGATATTTCACCTTCAACAGTGCATAACATAATTAAAAGATTCAAGGAATCTGGAGGAATTTCAGTGCGTAAAGGACAAGGGCGCAAGCCTAAGCTGAACAACCGTGATCTCCGATCCCTCAGGCGGCACTGCATCAAGAATCGTCATTCATCTATAAGCGATATCACCACATGGGCTCAGGACTACTTTGGCAAACCTTTGTCAAGTACCACAATACGTAGTTACATCCACAAATGCCAGTTAAAACTGTACTGTGCCAAAAGGAAGCCCTATGTTAACAGTGTCCAGAAGCGCCGTCGACTTCTCTGGGCTCGGAGGCATCTGGGATGGACCATCACACAGTGGAAACGTGTACTGTGGTCAGATGAATCAGTATTTCAGGTATTTTTTGGGAGGAATGGACGCCGTGTGCTCCGGACCAAAGAAGAAAAGGATCATCCAGACTGTTACCAGCAACAAGTCCAAAAGCCAGGGTCTGTCATGGTATGGGGTTGTGTCAGTGCCCTTGGCAAAGGTAACTTGCACTTCTGTGATGGCACCATTAATGCTGAAAAGTACATAGAGATTTTGGAGCACAATATGCTGCCTTCAAGAAGACATCTTTTCCAGGGACGTCCATGCATATTTCAACAAGACAATGCAAAACCAACATTCTGCACACATTACAAAGTCCTGGCTGCGGAGGAAGAGGGTACGGGTACTTGACTGGCCTGCCTGCAGTCCCGACCTGTCTCCAATAGAGAATGTGTGGCGCATTTTGAAGCGCAAAATGCGACAACGAAGACCCCGTACTGTTGCCCACCTTAAGACTTGTTTGCAGGAAGAATGGGACAAAATTACACCTGAAACACTTCATCACTTGGTGTCTTCAGTCCCTAAACGTCTTTTAAGTGTTGTGAAAAGGAATGGCAACATTACAAAGTGGTAAATGCTTTACTGTCCCAACTTTTTTTGGAATGTGTTGCAGGTCTGAATGACAGGAAAGGATGTATATTTACAAATGACATGAAGTTGACCAGACAAAACATGAAATATTTTGTGTTCATATTGTCTGCAATGAAATACAAGTCAAAGTAAATTTAGAAATCACTACTTTCTTTTTTTATTTGCGTTTTCCATACTGTCCCAACTTTTTCTGATTTGGGGTTGTATATAGATGGATAGACAGATAGATAGATAGATAGATAGATGGAGAGATAGATAGATAGATAGATAGATAGATAGATAGAGAGAGAGAGAGAGAGAGAGAGAGAGAGAGACATAGAGAGAGACATAGACGGAGACGGAGACGGGGACGGACGGACGAATAGATAGATAGATAGATAGATAGATAGATAGATAGATAGAGAGAGAGATAGATAGATAGAGATAGATAGAGATAGATAGAGAGATAGATAGATAGAGAGAGATAGATAGATAGATAGACACAGAGATAGATAGATAGATAGATAGAGAGATAGATAGATAGATAGATAGATAGATAGATAGATAGAGAGATAGAGAGATAGATAGATAGATAGATAGATAGACACAGAGATAGATAGATAGATAGATAGAGAGATAGATAGATAGATAGATAGATAGATAGATAGATAGATAGATAGAAAAGCTTAATTAAGCAGTGCATGTGTTCTGAGCCAAGTTTCCGCACAAAAGGCCTCTGTGTGGAGTCGTCCATTCAAACACAAGCAGCTCTAGCATCATGCCAAGTACTGAGAAATAATGGAGCAGTTTAGAGGCTCCGTCCCCGTTCACAGGCTCCCTGAGCTGGGAAAATGTTAGTGCAGCGTTCTGGAGGGGCTTTTAATTGTTTTCTCATCTCTCTTTTTCGTGGGCTTTCAAAAGCCTCGGGGCTGACAAACAGGCAATGAACGGGATTGTTTTGTGTTCCGTTGGCCACAGCCGGAGGTAAACACAACGCGCCCCTGTGTTCCCCCAGCGGTCATGGGAAGGGGGAGAGACAGACAGAGATGGAGGCCCTCCGGAAGCCGACGGAGATGGGCATAGGGTGCCATTATGAGAGCTGGCATTGTGTGCGCTGCTGAGATTCTCATGCGTGTCCGTGAAGAGAAGGCGAGGGTGATAAAGCTCTCTCGGATGAAGTGAGTAACAGCTCTGCGCTCCCACACATTCGCTTATTTACATGCTCAAGAGTGAAATTAATGCCCCGCGATCTCCAACAGCGCACACAAAGATGCTCACAAAGCTATCAAAGGCCTATTAGAGTCTGGAGTGGAAACGGTGGCTTTGAGGCGAGGCGAGGGTTCATGCCTCTGGGGTTGGGAT
Organism: Schizothorax lantsangensis; assembly: GCA_027422415.1. NCBI lineage: Eukaryota > Metazoa > Chordata > Actinopteri > Cypriniformes > Cyprinidae > Schizothorax > Schizothorax lantsangensis. The sequence goes on from CM049854.1 coordinate 2,672,574, forward strand.
GGGGCTGGATAGGACTGCCAACAAGTGATGAGAAGAGAGGAGAGCCCTCTTTCTTCCAGTGTTTGTTTGATTTATGGATCCGAATGTTCATCTTTCCACTAACGGCTGCACAATGCACAATCACATCGTTCGATTCTGGGAGCGTGTGTTGAAGAACCAACTCTGCATTCATTCAGAGATTTCACAGACAATTCAAGAGTCCTCACGCAGACCTGGAATTCACTCACAACAATCACAATTATCAAACGATGCAGCCGGGGAGAGAAGAAGAGAGCTGTTTGTTATTTTCTCAAAAATGCTGCATTTATCCCACTTTAAAATAGAGTTAAGCCACAGCAATGGAACATGTCTGAATTTCCTAGTCCCTATTAAAGCACTCTGAGCTGCATTAAACACCGTGTAAATACATCTAAACGCCATTAAGATGCAACTTCTGTAAAGATTAATTTAGTTGATACTGGTTTGACTTGTTTGGTAACAGCCTACATGTCTTATCATGCTTACTGACTGATTAAATGTAACAATTTGATTCAAAAGATGCACACTTTTGGGAAAAAAATGCTTTATTAAAAGTAAAATTGCCCATAAAAGCATCAAAAATAAATTTAAACTTATATGAAAAGATTAATTTCTATCAATGATATGAACTGACCACACAGAATATGAAGAATATCAAAAACTGCAGCTGTCCACGGTAGCCAGATATCAGCACAATAACACATATGTTTGCAGAATGTGTGGATATTTGATCATATATTTATATGATGCATTTATTACTTGTTACATTATCACTGAAGGAAATACTGTAACACTGAATATCAAAGACCTGAATTACGGTAGCATTCAATTCTGAATTGTGCATGTTTTTACAATAAAAACAAGATTGCATATGAATGAATCAATTCATAAGCGTGCAGCGATTCAGTTAAACACCGCGGAACGCCACACAGACGGATATCTAGTGTCTCGCTCGTCTTGCGATGAGAAATCATGTGTCAGTTTCCCACACGGGAATGATTTTAGCTCTTCAGAAGACGAGAGATCTGACAGCTAAAAGAGCACGACCCATTGTCATGACCAAATTTATTTGAAGTCTACCAAGAAAGGAGTGATGAAGAGCGCAGAGAGAAAGGAGTTGGATGGCACTTTGGCAGCACAGGCGTGTTCCCAGGAGGATTACTCAAGCCTAAAAACACACACATTTGTTTGTCTCTCTGCCTTTCTTTCCTTCATCTTTTCACTTCTAACATCCCTTAAGCTGTTTGAAATTTCTCTCTCACACCATCTATACACTATTTTTCAGCATCCTGCTTTTCACTTTAATTAGTCTCATTTCTTCCTCCTCAGTGGTCTTCTGTGAGCCGAAATGGAAATGTGTTCAGAATGCATGCGAGCGGGTTACGATAAAACACAAGCCTACCCCAATTACTCTTCAGTCATTTCTCCTCTTATATGTAACAGCGTATATATTCAATACAATTCAACCGAATATAACTCCCCCATTCAGAACAGAGGCACCTGCATTATTATTTATTTATTATAGCAGAGGAATTTACAGCATGCTGGGATTCCCTGGGGATGTACTTTACATTGATTTTGACTGAGCACACCAACCCCCCAGCCTTAATTTCACCCCCATCACACCTGCCTTCACGGCTAACCTTTGACTCCCGGCTCTGATATGATACGAGTGGGGGAGGATATCACAGACACAGAATATTTCATGATCCACCATCGTTTTCCCAAATCAAATTATGAAAAAACCTGCAAAAATAAGCTCCCTCAATAAAGGTCAAGTCCAAATAGTTTGAACCTGTTTGTTTAGTTTAAAGGTTTGAATAAAAATAAATTAATCTGTGATGTTATTACTGCATAAACACATTTGTGCACACGTTATGCATCTATGCACGCACACACACACACACACAGGTCCCGTAACACAATGAATGGGGGACTTGTACTTTTAGCACTCAGGAGCCTTTTGAAGTCCAACAGAATGAACATAATGTATTATCTGCAGGAAGGCTCTCTTAAAATCACACATTAGTCAAGCAGTCCTAGTCCTATAAATAAATACTCACTCACACCTAATGACCACAGAACCCACTGAAAATGAAAGTGATATTTCTATTTTTTTTTCCTTTTGATTATTACTATTTCATTTTAGTATTTCAGGAGAAGAGTTTAAAGACAGATATCTCTTGAGTAAACTGAGCGTTTGATAACAAGTGAATGTACCTGAGTTTAACACACTTACAGCTCAATAAAAAAAATAAAAAAGAATCATTTTCTGATTTAAAAGTATTTATCATTGTGTGCCTTCTTACTCATACAGTCATGCAGAAATGCAGAAAGAAAGAAAGATAACAGGAGCAATTTCAAACACATTACATTGATCACATTAGGAAAGCTTAATGCAAGTAAATGGCATATATCCCCTGATGTGAAACTAACCTACACAGATCTCACCTGTCAGCCTGGAGGACTCAGGAACGGGTAATTGTTGGTGTTTAGTTCACGCGCTGCTCTGGGTCTGTCATGCACTTTGGTGAGATGTGACGCGTTGATAGCGCGCGCGTGCAGCGTTGTGTTTGGATAATCCGGTGCTCCGAGCACATCTACAGTCAGACTGAGGGAAGACTACCTCAGTGAGAACACAGACGATGTTTACACTCCTCCTGCCCCGCCTCACATCAACCGGTCCTCCCATCTGCACACTCTACCTTTGACATTCAGCAAATAAACTGACATGTACCACAGTTAACTGACTTCACTATAAAATAGCGACGAGTGTGTGAATGTTTAGGTCCGATATGGAAGAATGGAAAGAGAGAGAAAGGAAAGCGAGGCAAGCGATGAAAGGATGAGGAGAAACAAAGGGTCTCACGGCAATTAGTGGCATATTTAAATGAATTTGTAAAGTCTCATGCATACCTTTTCCTACGATCTTCTCTCGATGCACCGAGGGTTATGTTAGGAGTGGAGCCTCGTGCTTTTTTCTACAAATCTGCATTTTTACACCAATCCTATACAAATTTATACATAATCGCCACCAACTGGCACATTTGCAAAACAATTACGTTAGTCAATTTTGTTTTTAAAAAATAAAAAATTAATAAAAAAAAAACCCTTGGTTGTCAATGGAAATTGAATATGAGCTTGTAGCACTACTCACTATTTTTTTCCTCAAACGGAATTTGTGGCTAGATATTGTTAAAATTAGGCAAATGTCAAGAAAACACATGCAATAGCTTTTAAATAATGCAACATGGGCTACAAACTGATATAAAGTTAATACAATATACAAAGTGATAATTAAATGAACAACAATTAATTAAACGCATTTATATGCAGATTATTTACATGTGTTATTTTGATATTACATTTGCATAATTGTAACAGAATGTCTGGTCACAAAAAAATAAAAATGCGATTAAAACCAGACTTTAAAGAGTCTTCATGATTACACACATTGGTATTCTTCTCTGTACATTGCATTTGTTTTGCATTAACTGTGGTATATTCATGTATATTGTGAACAAAAAGTCTTCTCCATTCATTTTCATGCCGTATTTTTCTTTGGCATTGCTACAGAGGTGATCGCTGCAGCTTTAACAGAAGAAAAGTGGATAGTGATGATAACTTTAAGCTCAGAGGCTATATTAAGCACTCATAAATTCATAAATCTACCTGCAGTGTCGTGAGAAGTCATTTCTCTAACCTCAATAACCTCCAAGTGCCAATATGAGAAGTAATTCATTTATTAAAGACGAATTATAGGCCAATAAAACTGTAACGCTATATTAGAGCAAGGACAGGAACTGAATACAAATATAATAATAATAATAATAATATTATATATACAGTATATATATTAACACTTTACAATAGGGTTCATTAGTTAACAACATTAGTAAACATTAACTAAGAATGAGCAATACTTCTACAGCATTTATTAATCTTAGTTAATGTTAATTTCAGCATTTACTAATGCATTATTAAAATCACATGTTGTGTTTGTTAACATTAGTTAATGCACTAACATGAATAAACAATGAACAACTGTATTTTCATTAACTAACATTAACAAAGATTAATAAGTAGTGTAATAAATGCATTGTTCATTGTTCGTTCATGTTAGTTAATACATTAACTAATGTTAACACATGACACCTTATTGTAAAGTGTTACCTTCTATATATATATATATATACTTAATCTTATTTAAAATAATTGAGTAAACAGATTAATTCCATGACATCAAAATGTATAATCAAAACTTGATCCTCTCACTGAATTTTCTAGTTAATGTGAAAACAAAGAAAGAAAGTATTTCAAATGTTTGTTGGCTTTTTTTAACAAGTATCAGCCTGTGAAGACCAGTATCACTGATACCTAAACTGATACAGATGACTGTATCTAAAGCACATACACACACTACAGTAGGTCTAAGTTGCACATCTAATTGTCTTTTATTTTGTGTGTTTGATAATGTTTCCAGTTAATTTTGACCTTACTTGTTGTGTATTCGTTTTACAGTAAATAATACACTTTCTTTTTTCTATTATTTTCAGGTCAGAGGCTCAGGATGCCAGTATTTTTAAAAAACAAAGGAAAACAATTCTTCTTGTTTTTAAATTAAATAAATTCTCTCTCTCTCTTACATTTATGCATTTAGCAGACGCTTTTATCCAAAGCGACTTACAGTGCATTCAGGCTATACATTTTTTTTTTATTATCAGTATGTGTGTTTCCTGGGAATTGAACCCACAACCTTTTGCGCTGCTAACGCAATGCTCTACCACTGAGCCACAGGAACACTCTCTCTCTCCCTCTCAATTTAATTCAATTCAATTCAAATGAGCTTTATTGGCATGACTGTGTAACATATCACAATGTTGCCAAAGCAATAAGTATATTATACAAACATATAGATTGATTAAAAAACAACAAAAAAAAAGAACAGGGAGAAATTAAACACATATACTGTACATGTCCAACTTATCACAGTGAAAAGAGAAAAATAACAAATGAAAAGAATACAGAGAGTTTATTGCAAATGGTTATTGTAAAAG
>CM049854.1:2680148-3067369 GCA_027422415.1 Schizothorax lantsangensis
CACACACACACACACACACACACACACACACACACACACACTCTGTGCAGTGAGAACACAGTCGGAGCTCTCTGGCTCTCCAGCTCTGTTTGTGTCGGTCCGTCTCTACACTCAGACTGTGCTCACTCAGACGATACTCTCTCTCTCTCACACACACACACACACACACACACACACACACACACACACACACACACACTCACTCTGTGCAGTGAGAACACAGTCGGAGCTCTCTGGCTCTCCAGCTCTGTTTGTGTCGGCCCGTCTCTACACTCAGACTGTGCTCACTCAGATGATATTTCGTCAGCAGCTTTCTCTGACCATAGTTTTTAATACCGCTCAGGTATGGCGCTAATTTATAATCAGATTTTATACTGTGGAAGTAAGTTAATTTCTTTACTTGAGTTACTTTTTGCTGCCAATCATGAATGTATTCTTCCTGGGTTATTTTTTCAGTTTCTTTAACTTTTGAATGTTTACACTGAATTGTGGAATTGAGTTGATGTTTTTCCACTAAATAGTGTAAGGGGTCACTCTCTGGGTGTTTTTGCCGATAAGTGAAAGCACTGTGATGGTAGCTATCTGTCGGCGTGTCTGAAAGATGGAACCAGAACTTCGCTGCTCTCTTCTGGATTTCAGAGAGCAGAGGGAATCTGCCCAGTTCTGCCCTGCAGCCCAGATTTGGGGCGTTTCTGTGAATTCCCAAGATGTTTTTGCAGAACTCAAGGTGGAATATTTCAACAGGGTTTTTGTCCCATGTTTCATAGTTTAGTTTAAATTTGGGGCCCCAGATTTCAGAGCCATAGAGAAGAATGGGTTTGATGATGCTATCGAAGATTTTTAGCCACAGTTTAATGGGTGGATTGAATTTGAACAGGGGTCTTCTTATACTGTAAAAAGCCCTGCGTGCCTTATCTGTCAGATCTTTTATTGCAGTATTGAACTGACCAGAGGCTGAGATTGTCAGACCCAAATAATTATAACAGGTGACATGATTAAGAATTGTTCCCCCAATTGTAAACTCATATTTTTTGTCAGCAAGACGAGGCTTTTTCTGAAAGATCATGATTTTTGACTTCTCCATGTTTATCGGTAAGGCCCAATCACTACTGTACTTTTCCAAAATGGAGAGGCTTTGGTGCAGCCCCTCTTCATGAGGCGACAGCAGCAGAAGATCGTCTGCATACAGGAGGCATTTGATTTCTCTGCCCTCGAGGGTCAGACCAGGACAAGAGGACTTATCAAGTGCTGATGCCAGTTCATTAATATAGATATTAAATAGAGTCGGGCTGAGGCTGCAGCCTTGACGGACTCCTTTGGTTTGACTGAAATAATCAGTCCGTCTGTCGTTGATCTTGACATAGCATTTGTTCCCGTTGTATATGTCCTTTATGATGTCATATGTCCTTCCTCCTATTCCACCTTGGATAAGTTTTAGGAAAAGTCCATTGTGCCATACCGAATCGAAGGCTTTTTGGAAATCAATGAAACAGCCAAATATTTTTCCTTGTTTTGTCTGTTGAACGTATTTTTCTATGAGTGTATGGAGTGTGTAAATGTGATCTGATGTTCTCTGTTTTGGCATAAATCCAATTTGACAGTTGTTTAGAACTTTGTGTTCTTGAATGAACTGAACTAATCTGTCATTAATAATAGAGCAGAATAGTTTTCCCAGATTACTGCTGACTGTAATGCCTCTATAATTGTTTGGGTCGTACCTCTCACCTTGTTTAAAAATTGGAGTTATTAGATTTTCTTTCCAGATTTCAGGAAAGTGTCCTGATTTTAATACGAGATTAAATAATTTCAGAATAGCATCTTTCAATTTGGAGCTGCTATGTTTCAGCATCTCATTAGATATTCCATCCAAGCCACAGGATTTTTTATTTTTTAGGGATTTCATTTTGCCTATTAGTTCATTTAATGCTATGGGTTTGTCTAAATGGTTTAGCTCATCTTTTGTGGTGAATTCTAGGTCCTGTAATTTGGAGGTCAGATGCTTTTGGGTAAGGGTTGGTTCATTTTGTGAGTAGAGTTTTCCGAAATGTTCAGTCCAGATGTTTGGGTCGTGGATGGGAATGTGTTTAGCTTCTTTGGATTTATCTAAATTATTCCATAATTCCCAAAAAGAATTTTGATCGACTGCCTCCTCAATCTTGTTGAGCTTTATTTTCATGTGGTCATCTTTTTTCTGTATTAGCAGTGACTTGTAAATTTTAAGGGTTTGTTGATATGTGGCTCGTGTTTGTTGGTTTGCAGGGTCTCTGTGTTTTTTATTTGATAATGATCGTAATTCTATTCTTAGTTTTTGGCATTCTTTATCAAACCAACCAGCTTTAGCAATTTATTTTTTACATCTGTAATGTAATGGCAGAAGATTCACTGACCTGTTCAGACTGAGGACTATGTGACTGTGGTCTGATAACGGTAGCTGTGGCATCACTGTGAAATAGTTGATTTTACTTTGGTCTAGATCTGTAATGGCGTAATCTACTGTGCTGCTGCCCAGATAGGAGCAGTAGGTGAGTCGACCCAGAGAATCACCCTTTGTTCTGCCATTAACTATGTATAGACCCAGGCTTTTGCAGAGCTGCAGGACCTGTTTTCCATGTCTGTGTACGGTGTTGTCATAATTCTGTCATGCTTTAGTAAAACGTTTTTGTTGGTACGTATGTGAACTGTTAATATATTTATCTCCATCTGAACTAATGTAGTCCGCTTCTCTCCCGGTTCTAGCGTTCAGATCCCCCATTAACAGAACTGGGCCTAGAGACTGAAAGTATATGATCTCTGACTGTAAGGTTGAGAAGATGTCTTCATTGTAATAAGGCGACTCATGTGGGGGGATATATGTGGCACATAGGTACAGGTCCTCATCTAAACACAAAATCTCTTTTTTAAGTTTTATCCAAATATGTGTTTTTCCCTTCTTCACAGGCTGAATATACTGCCACAGGTGGTCTTTGAACCAAACTATGATTCCTCCTGAATCTCTTCCGTTGTTAACATTAGGCTGTTTGATTGATGGTATACGTAGCTCTCTGTAGTTTGGAGGAGTGTAGGATTTGGAGTCTAAACGACTCCATGTCTCAAGTAATATAATTATATCTGAACTATATACAATATTAACAAAATCAGAGTTTGTAATTTTCTCCCCAAAAGCTGAAGAGAACATCCCTTGAATATTAAAACATGTTATTTTAAACGATGACATTGACTATTATTGTAATTACCAGAATAATGTATGAGTTCATGACACAATCATGTAAATATATAGATTAATCAATTAATCAAATTAAAAAAAGGTAATATAGAGAATATAGAGAAATACAGTGAGTGGATCCATTTTACAAATGTTACATTTAAAAATAAACAAGTAAATAAGCAAAATAAATAAGTTAATAAATAAACGAATAACAAGTCATTAAGAAATAATGATCATTCTTGACTATAGACCCATTGTGTGCTTAAGCTATCAGATTATCACATATAATTTTCAGCATGTTTTTTATCTGGATGAGGTCAGTGGAGTCTGATCTACCTCGTCGTGCCGCTACAGCGGCGTAGCTGTCCGTTTGGCTGCTGGGAAGCTGCTCAACTCTCTCCTCCCGGTCCGGATGGGTTTTCTGAGGGCTGTTCAGGGTTGATGACTTTGACTCAAAACCTATATACCAGGAGCCAGACATTGACTCAGAGTGTCTCAAGCATACACCCGAGGCCATGAAAGTACAGGAGGGAGAGCCTGGACTAAATGTTTGGAGACAATGTTTAGAGGTAAAATAAATAAATAAATAAATAAATAAATAACTAAACCTTTGTCAAGGAAAATGTGAGATAAGATTAGGCCACAAGAAGGGTCCTCAAAATTAAGACAACCTTGGACAGACCATGTTGTACTCTCTCATTTAAATATCAACATGTCAAGGCTCCCCGGAGCAAAAAAAAAACTTCCATATTTACAAATGAAAGCAGTGTGCACATTCCCCTTTTGCCCAGCCAAATACTATTGGGTCATTCCGTGTCAAATCAACCAAATTTCAGAAATTTCCCCGGCTCAAATTTTTAATTTTGCAAAATAAAAATCTGAAGAAAGATAAACATGTATAGTGATGACAGCCCAAATATTAAATGTCATGAATTAATATTTACTAAGTAATCCACTATTTTGTAGAGGTGGGTCAAAATGGCAATTTTCACCTGAGATTCAGAGCCAAATTACAGGAGGTTAAAAATGACTTAAAGATGGCAGCATCACAATGTTATTTTTACACAGAGATTAGTAGGTCTGTTATTAAAATATGTTGACTTTAGCCATCTTTGTTTAATTATGTGCCAATGGTGACCATTCAAAAATGGGGAAATAGCACTTTTAAAGTTTTTTCTCCAAAGTTTGCATGCCTGTAACTCAAAGTAGAAAGATATCTTAAAGCCCTTTTAGATTTTGGGTCTTAACAAATTTTCCTTTTGGCATCTTCATTTTTAAGGCCCTATATGGTTCGGTTCCAGAGATATTGGAATTTAAATATGGCTCCAAGAGTAAATTGTTAAAATGTACATATTTTCAGTGGTCAAAAACCAAATGTGGGTCAATTTGCAAAAATATGATACTTCTTTCCTTTTAAAGAGGAGTGTCTGAAGAACAAATAATGTTGAAACTAGAGATGTATCTTGTTTACTTCTGTCAAAGCAACTGCATTGGACATACCTGTCTGAGTGCCATAAATATTATTTTTCTTAAGTTTGCAAGCTCAAGAAGTATTAAAGATATCGCAAATATGATTTTAGATTCTAGTTCTTAATAAACTTTTCTTTTGGAATCCTCATTTTCAAGGTCCTACATTGTTCAATCCCAGAGACATGGGGACCTCAATGAGGCTCCATTTTCAGATTGTTGAATATTCCCTATATTAGTGGCTGAAAAGCAAATGTTGGTCACATTGTATACAGCTGATACTTATTTTATTTAAAGCAGAATGTCTGAAGAATAATTAATGTTGAAACTAGGAATGCATCTTGTTTCCCTCTATCAAAACAATATGCACAGAACATACACAGTAAAATCCTGAGTGTTAAATTAACACTGCTCGGAGCATATATAGTCCCACTCTAAAAGAGTGTTAAAGTAACACTGAAGCAGTGTTAAAGTTAATGAGATAATTATGTGATTAATTAAGTGCCGGTTGAGCATTAGTGATGAACACCTGCTGTTAACAAGCAGAATCACTGAAGAAAAGAGAAACACAAGAACTACATCCGACTTCAGCCACAGCCTTAGATGAAATCAACTCAAGGGAAAAGTGGTTGCTTTTACCACACATTGCATTCACATCAATAAACCAAGATTTGCCTAACCTGGATTAATTATTATTTTTTATTATTATTGTTATATAATTTGAGCATAGTTATAGTGCTAAAGGGCATATTTGCCATAATAATTGATAATACCTCAAACATTTAAGGTCTCTCACACTTGAAATAATTAACACTGGGTTATTGTAAACCCCAGGTAAATGGGATCCTGGGTAATCTTATTTTACATTTCACACTGTTCATACTTTATCTAGAGTTAACAATTAATCCTGATCATTCATAATCTTATGTGTCACACTGTACATTCCTAAACACTAGGTTACTGTTATTATTTGCATTGTCAGCAGTGATGACTAGATAATCACAAAACCACATTTGGTGTGAAAATGGCTAGGACACAACAATTTGGACATGGAGCTGCTCCAAGATGTAGGATTAAACCATACAGGGCCTTAAAAATGAAAATCCCTAGGAACAAGAATCTAAAAGCATATTAAGATAACTTTAATACATCTTGAGGCATACACATTTTTGGATATTTATGACACTCAAACAGGTATGTCCTATACAATTATTTTGATAGAGGGAAACAAGATGCATTCCTAGTTTCAGCATTACTTATTCTTCAGACATTCTGCTTTAAAATACACTAAGTATCAGCTGTATACAAAGTGACCATGACCAACATTTGGTTTTCAAGCGCTGAAATGTAATATTCAACAATCTGAAAATGGAGCCTCATTGAGGTCCCCATATCTCTGGGATTGAACAATGTATGGCCTTGAAAATGAAGATTCCAAAAGAAAATAATATTTTTGCAAATTGACCCACATTTGGTTTTTGACCACTGAAAATATGTACATTTTAACAATTTACTTCTGAAGCCATTTTTACCCCCAAATTACCCTGTAATTTGGCTCTGAATCTCAGGTGAAAATTGCCATTTTGACCCCCCTCTACAAAATAGTGGATTACTTAAATATACGTAAATATTCATCCATGACATTTAATATTTTGGCTTTCATCACTATACATGTCTGTCTTTCTTCAGAAAAAAATATAAAAAATTTGAGCCGGGGACCTCTGGTTGAGTTGACACGTAATTACCCTGTTTCACAATCCAAAATAATCCTGCTGCACTGGGCCAAGATGTAAACATGTAAGTCCAACAAAGTGGAGATATAAAACACAAACTTTCAGAGAAAAAGGCTAGGCCAGCAACCAACCTAAAAAGAGGAAAAATAGCAAAGGCCCTAACGCATGAACACAGTCAGCATTTTTACAGCACACTCAACACCAAACGAGCAACTCTTGGCTGGGAACATGACATAATGTCTCAATAAAAAAACAGTTGAAAGTAATAGGCACAGAAATGAGAAAAAGGGAATCCATTCACTCTGACATCATGATAGAAATACAGTTAATGCAGACAATAATCAAGGAATGTGCCACAAAATACTTGAAAATGCCAGCCTGCATACAACTTTTCAGTATGAATCTGTTCATTGTTAATTTGTACAGAGTATGTCATCAGCATTCTTGTACATCATTTGCAAAGTAGGTCTCCTGTGTCTTTCTATCTTGATGCCACTGGAGGAGTTGTGTCAAAAATACCAGAACAGCTGAAACGTTAATAAAATGATGACACTAATTTCCATACAGTTGAACTGATTTATTTGAACTTAAATTTAATTGTACTGATGAGTAAAAATCATGCTAATTTAATGAGATCCTATCAGTTTCATTTCACATATTCTGTGAATGTTCTCAACATAATTCACTCATATAGATCCAACCAGTACTGTTGATGTTCAGACTGGTGCCCTTGCAGAGTTGTGCGAGTTTTCTGCATTTTTATGAAAATGGAAAGACCTGTTAGAGTTTAATGTTTACTTATTTTGAACATTGAAAATAATTTATACAAGATCATGTTTTTTACCATTGTGGTGAAAAGTGGAGCTTGTGCTATCATAAACGCATAAGGGTTCTATGATTGTGAAGAATAGAAATGCTGACCATATAAGTCATGTGATTGGCCTTTAATTTATTTATTTTAATTTTGTTCATAAGAACAAACAGCCAACATAACATTTATTCACATGCTAAATGAAACTTTTGCAGCATGCAAATGAGCTATAGCAAGAAAAAATGTTGTCAGCTTACTAAGAACAACAGTTTTTAGCTCATGTAGCCATAGCCTAACCACAAGGCCTACACTTCACAATAATGGTAACCTCAAAAATTGGCATACAAAAAACTTTTAAATGTTAAAAATAGCTGAACAACAATCTTTAAAAAAGTCTTTCCCTTTACTAAAAAACACATTAAGCAGCACTTAATTTCCAGATTTACACTCCTGATCTAGCCCTATGCAAAGCATGCTGGGAACTAGAAATCCACTTCCCAGTTTCAGGATTTAGCTGAAGTTTCTGTTATGTTGGTTTGTAGTGTTACCATTGTCTTGAAGAGTAGAGCCTGTGGTTAGGTTCAGGATGGACAGCAAAAGATTAGAGATTATGTATACTCCATGTTGTTTGACTATTTGCATGTAAATGTATAGTGAGAGTGCCTTTGGTTATCACTTTATTATATGCTGTTGATAACTAGCACTAAAATATTAAATATCAGAGTGAACACGATGTTCAAACCACATATTTATATTTATATTTAGTCATTTAGCAGACGCTTCTATCCAAAGCAACTTACAAGTGAGGACAATAGAGCAATAAAATGTTGTGCTATGACAAGTCGTGGTTAGCCTAATGCAGTACACGTAACAAGATGTGTGCTTTTATATACATACAGTGTATATATATATATATATATATATATATATATAGAGAGAGAGAGAGAGAGATTTAGAATAGAGTGTGTTAGAGTTAGAGCAGGGGTCATCAAACTTGATCCTGGAGGGCCGGTGTCCTGCAGAGTTTAGCTCCAACTTGCCTCAACACACCTGCCTGGAAGTTTCAAGTTTACCTAGTAAGACCTTGATTTGCTGCTTCAGGTGTGTTTAATTAGGGTTGGAGCTAAACTCTGCAAGGACACCGGCCCTCCAGGACCGAACTTGGTGACCCCTGAGTTAGAGGGTCAAATATAGATGGACGAGATGTGTTTTTAGCTGCTTATTGAAGATGGCTAAGGACTCAGCTGTTCAAATTGAGTTGGGCAGGTCATTCCACCTGGAGGGAAAAGTTAATGTAAACGTCGGTGAAAGTGATTTATTGCCTCTTTGGGATGGCACAATAGTCGTTCACTTGCAGAACGCAAGCTTCTAATCTAGAGGGTACGTAAGTCTGAAGTAGTGAATTTAGGCAAAGGGGTGCCGAGCCAGTGGTGGTTTTGTAGGCAAACATTAATGCCTTGAATATTATGCAAGCAGCTATTGGTAGCCAGTGCAAATTGATGAACAGAGGTGTGACATGCGTTCTTTTCGGCTCATTAAAAATTAATCTTGCAGCCGCATTCTGGATTAATTGTACAGGTTTAATAGAACTGTCTGGAAGACCTGCCAAGAGAGCATTGCAATTGTTCTGCCCTTTATCTCAAACGCCTTGCTTGAGTATGCAGTCAGATAACGCCTCCCAAAGACAACAGACACAGGGATTGTTTTCCAAGGTTTACTGCTGCCCAAGGAATAACGTAAAACTGTAGAAATACAAAATACAGAATCCTAAATGTACAGAGTCAATTACGTGTTTGCATAAGCACAACAAAGGCTTTTACATTGGATATAGTCAGCATCAACTATAACAGAAACAGATTAGGGCATTCGCGAAACAAAGAAACTAAATTTACATCTGGGATATAAGATATAACAATTAAATATGCATAGGAATTATAATGTAGCAACATCTACATACCGAAAGTGCCTTCAAAACAACTTAAATAAAGGAGCAAAAGTAGCCATGACCGCATGCTCTTCTTTGCTGCAGGGCTCACATTTGTGATGTCATCATATAAAGACATTAACAAAATGATATGCAATACCCAACTTTGAACAGAAGGGGTCACTTTACTACAACTTTTATCTCAAATAAATGCAGAATGTTCATATAGAACAGCACACTCCCCGTCTGGTATGCAGGGAATACCAAACCCTTCTTACTTGAGTGCAAACCTGAACGGTCTATTCCGAATCTTCATGGAGGAGGAGTACTATCTCATTAATAGGTCTCAGAAACAGTTTGGGTCCATCTTTCCCAATGATTTTTACTTGTACCTTTCGAACTCGCCCATCTTGGCTGGGGTAAGTTTCCGTTATGATGCCCAGGGGCCAATCGTTCCGTTTCGACTGAGAGTCCTTGAGCAGGACTATGCATCCTTTGGAAACGTTTGGCTGTTGGTGTTGCCATTTTCGTCGATGCTGTAGGGTAGAAAGGTACTGTTTACGCCATCTATCCCAGAAAGTGTTTGCGAGGCTTTGCACAGTACGCCACTGTTGTTTGTACAGATCAGGCAAACCCAAAGTCCCCAGGAGGAACTGAGCTAGTACCAGTCTTTTGGGTAAGTAATGTGGCAGGTGTTAGGATGAAAGGATCTGTTGGATCAGTAGACACAGGTATCAGTGGTCTGTTATTTATAATGGCAGTAACTTCAGCCATGAAGGTGGAGAGTACCTCGTGCGTGAGTTTAGAGGATGCCATCTGAAGGAGCATGGAGTCCAAAATCCTGCGAGCAATGCCAATCATCCTTTCCCACGCACCACCCATGTGCGACGAAAGCGGAGGGTTGAAAGTCCATATGCAGCCGTGATCTGACAGGAATTGTTCCACCGCCTTTTCAGCAACATTGGAAGGAATTTGCAGGTCTTTACAAGCTCCAATGAAATTGGTCCCTCTATCAGAGCGAATCCGTTTCACTGGACCCCGGATTGCCAGAAACCTCCTTAAAGCATTAATGAAACTGGAGGTATCTAGGGACTCGATCATAATGGCTCTGACACATAGACATGCGAATAGCACTGCCCATCTTTTGCTTTCTGCATAGCCGCCTCTTGTCCTGCGAGCAGATACAGACCAGGGGCCAAACACATCTAGTCCCACATGTGTGAAGGGAGGCTCTGTGCTGAGCCTGTCGGCAGGCAGATCTGCCATCTTTTGAATCTCGCAGCCCCTCCTGAGTCTGCGGCATACAACACAGGAATGGATGAGACCATTCACACATCTTTTGCCTCCTATTATCCAGTAGCCGGCAGATCTTATCGCTCCCTCAGTGAAGTGACGACCCTGATGATGTGTTTGCTCATGAAAGTGTCGTGTTAGAAGTAATGCTACATGGCTCCTACCAGGTATGAGGAGGGGTCTCTTTTCTCCTCAGAACCAAGATCTGCTTTGACTACAGACGACCTCCAGACCCTCAACAGTCCGCTTTGATCAATGAAGGGATCTAGTTTTCGGAGCGTGCTTGTCTTGGGAAGTGGTTCGTTCCGTTTGAGGCACTGCGACTCGTCAGCAAAAGTTTCCTGTTGAACTGCTCGTATGACAACTTCTGTGCTCTGAAGTATTGTGTCAGCACTAAGAGGAAGTTTGCAACAGTGCCATCCTTTGCATGCCTGAGGGGTGTCATTTTGACCCTGCTTATAAGAGCGTGCAATATGAATCAGTTTTCCAACAGCTCGGATCAGACGGCTCCAGTCCGAAAAGCGTTCAAAGCGATTTGAGACGGTGGTGTGCAACACTGTTACTTGTGGACGAACTTCTGAATCTCGATCAGGATCAACAAGTGCGAAGGAATTTCTAGGGAAAGTCTCTGTTTTTGGATGATGCAAGAATGCTGGTCCACTAAACCAGATAGTGTCCTGCAATTTGGTTGAAGCTATTGGTCGTGTTGCGACATCAGCTGGATTATGCTCTGAGCTCACATAATGCCATTGTTCTGGACTAGTGCTTGTCCGGATTCTCTGTACACGGTTGCTTACATAGACATGAAATCTGCGTTTCTCATTGTAGATATAGCCAAGGACCACTCTACTATCTGTGTAGAAGGTGATCTCATCGAATTTGACAGCAATCTCTGCAGTGATGGTTTCCATCATGTTCACTGCCAAGACAGCCGCGCAGAGTTCCAGACGAGGTATAGTGTGCTCTGGTTGTGGCGCTAGCCTTGCTTTGCCTGTGATGAACCCCATATGGCAGCTACCATCTGAATCGACTGTTTTGAGGTAAGCAACTGCTGCTATTACTTTCTCAGAAGCGTCTGAAAAAACACAAAGCTCCTTGAACTTGGCACCTGACAACGATGTGGGCCCATAGCTTCTAGGGACTTGTACATGTTGCAGTTCCTGCAGAGAATCTCTCCACTCCTCCCACACCTTTTGTTTGTTCACAGGTAAGGATGCATCCCAGTCAGCAGCATTTACAGTTAGCTCCCTCAGTAGTACTTTGCCCTGAACTGTGATGGGGGCCACAAATCCTAGTGGGTCATACAAACTGTTTATAACAGACAGCAGTCCACGCCTAGTGTAAGGCCTTCTATCCTTTTGGATGTGGAAGTTGAAGCAGTCTGTGTCCAGATTCCAAAGCAAGCCAAGACTGCGTTGCATAGGAAGTGAGCTAACACCTAAATCCAGTTCTTTCATTGAATTGGCGTAATCCTCAGATGGGAATACTCCCATAACTTCCTTGCTGTTTGAAGCCAGTTTATGCAACTTCAAGTTAGATCCAGCCAGCATGTCTTGTGTCCTTTTTAACAGGTCGATTGCCATCTCTGCTGAGGGCAAGGACTTCAATCCGTCATCCATATAAAAGTCTTGCTCCACAAACTGAAGGGCATCTTGACCGAATTCCTCTAGTCCTTCTTGGGCTGCACGACGAAGACAGTAGATGGCCACTGCCGGAGAGGGACTGTTCCCAAATACGTGTACCTTCATACGGTATTCCGTGACCTCATTCTCTGGGTTATTTTCATGAAACCAGAGGAACCTGAGGTGGTTCCTGTCTGCAGATCGTACTTTAAAGCAGTGAAACATTTGCTGTATATCTACCATGAAGGCGACAGGTTCTTTGCGAAACCGCATGAGGACACCGAGGAGACTGTTGTTGAGGTCAGGACCCGTCAAGAGAACCTTGTTCAGTGATGCCCCTTTGCATTGAGCACTCGAGTCGAAGACCACTCGGATCTGGGATGGTTTTTTTGGATGGTACACAGCAAAAGAAGGTAGATACCAACACTGTTCCTTGGGACCAACTGAAGGAGCTATTTCTGCATGATCATTTTGAAATAGCCTCTCCATAAAGGCTACAAAATCTTTTTCCATCTCAGGCTTATTCCTGAAAGATCGTAGAAGTGAATTGAAGCGTTCCACCGCTTGTGGACGATTGTTTGGAAGATATTGCCTTGGCTGCTTGAATGGGAGTGGGGCAACCCATGAATTTTCCTCGTCTTTATAGACTTCTCTGTCCATGATCTGCAGAAAGAGCCTGTCCTCGATAGACTGCGCTGTTCTCTCATCATCTTTTGTTTTCTGAAATATATCCCATTCTGCTAGTCTTTGAGTCCGCTCCTTGATAAGAGACTTGGTGAGTGTCTCGCTTTGGGATCTATCCTTTACAGTGTAGTTGTTAGGACATGGATGAAAGTATGTAGGCTGACCGTTTTCCATAATGTTGGTGTGGTAAGTTTGGATGAAAGTCGGTTTATGAACTTTCCCGAGGCACATGTCTCCAATGATTACCCACCCGAAGTCCAACTTTTGTGCAAAGGGAGCATTTGGTGGCCCATTCACTTGCTTATGGGCTTTGTGGACTCTGATCATATCTCTGCCTAACAGGAGAAGAATGGGAACGTAATGATCGGGCTCTGGAATGTATCTTGCAAGATGTTTTAGATGCCTGTGGTTCCTAACTACTCCTGGAGTGGGGATTTCAGAACGATTGTCTGGAATTTCGTTACACTCAAGTAGCACTGGTAAGACTAAGCTTCCATCGAAGGATTCCACTTGAAAGCCTCGTGCTAGCCTGCCTTCTGTATCGACTGTGCCTGCGCATGTTTTGAGAGTGTAGGCTACATTACACTCTGTAATGTCAAACAGATCGAAGAATTCTGATCTTGCGAGCGATCTGTTACTTTGATCATCTAGTATCGCATACATTTTGACTGCCTTTTCCGGATGGCCTTCAGGAAATACTTTCACGAGACATACCTTGGAGCATGAGCGTGGAAGTTGATCGTCTCCACATACCTCTGTACAAGCTGAGGAAACCTCAGATTCCACTGGTACGTCCTCACTCACTTTGTGATCCTCTGATGTCGGAAATTGCGGTTCTTTCATCCATGGTGCTGGGCCTGGATGGAGCGCAGCCGTATGGGTAACGCTGCCACATTCTGAACACTTTACATCCTGATCACAGTTCTTTGCCATGTGGAATATGGAGCTGCAACATTTAAAGCATATGCCTTGTTGTTTGAGCAATGACTTTCTCTCTTCCATAGGTTTCATCCTGAATCCTCTACATCTGAACAGAGGGTGAGGCTTATTGTGTAGAAAGCACTGTTTTGCTGGATTTACCTTATTTTTGAGTTCGCTAGCAGCTGATGAATTCTCAGAGGAGACCTGTGTCTTGTGTGTGATGACAGCTCTGGGAAAAACAGATTTGTTTATCTGTCTGTTTGGTTTGCGAGTTTCTTCCTGTACAGCTGTGAGAAAGAAACTTGGATCGTTGCGCATTTTAGCTTGCTGACACACAAAGTCTACTAAAAAGTTGAAGGGTGGAAAGGAAACTCTGCAGTCCTCTTTGTACTTAGATCCCAGCGTGAGCCACTTCTCTTGTAAGCTGAACGGCAATTTCTGAATTATCGGATTTACTCCCCGTGGTGTGTCTAGATAGGAAAGACCCATTAGATCACCATCCTGCTTAGCTGCTCGGATCTCCATGAGCAAATCTCCCAGCTCGCGCAGTCTGTGGCTGTCTCTATTTGCTATTTTTGGGAAGCTCTCCAGTTTAGCGAATAGAGCACTTTCTACCATTTCCGGCGAGCCATATGTTTCATAAAGTCTGTCCCAAATCAGCCTGAGCCCTTGTAACGGATGGTTAATGTGCACAGCTAAAAAAAGGCTACCCAAAGATCCGTTTTGCATGGATTATATGCTGGTTTTGGTCTCTTTTGAGCTGAGGTTTGTTTCTCACACCCTGTAAGTCCATATTGAGTAATAGAACCATGAAAAAGTAAAAAAAAAAAATCACTTTTTTTGGTAAACAAAAGCAAGTCCATCTCCTCGAATGAAGCTAGCTACATTTCAAATTTGTAACAATACCTTAGAGAATGAGTGTTTTACGAGGTTAGGCGCTTCCCAGGTCTCTAGTAACCAACGACACATAAAAAGCATTTATGAAGGATAATTTTGGGCCTAATGAAAGGTTACTCCATTCCACATCCAGCTCTGAAAGTCTCTAAACACATTATAGGATTTATACACAGATCGTTAAACTCTATTTCTAAATTCTAATCTAATTACCATTTTTTCCCTATACTTCTATTTTTGCGTAAGTTTTTTTCTTACATTATATTCCATCCCTACTGTAGACACTATGTCTGTATTCACATCTTGCAAATTCCTTCTTGTGTGTGTATAAACTTGACGACGTTTTTTTAAATGTTGTCAGAGTATATGGCTTTTCGCTGATTTGATTATTTGCGTATTATAAAAAAACAACACACAAAACAGATTACCTTGATACTGTCCACTTACTAATCACTCACAATCTGTAATATACTCACACCCATTATCATCTACCTCATACTGTGTCTTTTGCAAAACACTTTCTGGTATCTTATCATATTTTATATTTATTCTTTGTAGCTGACCGAGTCTCCCCCCCCCCCTCCCGATAATAATATTTAATTCTACAGTCAATCTCTTATACTTTATATTCTGGCACTTATTGTTTATTGTTGTATTCCTTCTCTCTCTGCTTCTTTCCTCACGGCCTGGAAATGGTGCCGATTGTACACCAACACTTAGGGTGAAGCCCATCTGTGTGATTTATAAGCGAGGCCTCAATTTAGACCTGAAGTATGACTCATTTAAATCCCCACCAGTATATAAAAACTGAGCCGGGTGATTTATAATGAGTCATGGCAACAAGCGCACACGCACAAACAAACAAACAGGACATGTACATCCTTGGATTGCGAAATGGTAGTGTATTGCACACACTCTGCATTGACAGCACATTATTCAACAACTTTCACCATCGTTTTAGTGTAAAAAGTGTGTTTTTGTCTGCCTCTCATTGGATTTGTGTGGTATGGCAGAGCGCATAATCGTTCTGCGCAAACCACGCTGACCTGTTTAGAAGCTCCTGCTGCATGTTGGTTCGAGTCCATCAAACAAGATTCATTTCTCAAGTAGTCTGTGGTTGTTGCACTTCTGAAACGGTTAGCGGCCATGCCTCCGTTATGAGAATAGACAAAACACAGAAGAGTAAGCTCCGTCGGCTAATGTGAAACGATACTATGCCCATCCATATACATGTGTTATGGACAAATATTGAACTGGCATTTGTGAATTTTTGGTGGAATTTTATGGATCAGGAGGCTATATGTGAGTTATTTCAGTTTGTTATTGTTTGTTTGGTTGTTGGTGGTCACTATCCGCTTGTTGATTGTATCCGATAAGTAGCTTTCCAGAGATATATGACCTGTGTGTTGTTTTTGTGTCGTTCTGTGGTATCCTCTATAGGTAGGTCTATTAACCCCCACCATTTCACTAGCTCCATCTCCTCGAATTCCCATTTATGAAGGATACCTACTCTCTTGCTCTGCCGCTAATTCACATCTTGTTTCTAAAGCCTCTGCCTTGTAAAGGTGTAGCGCTTGTATGGCTGCAGCTCTTTTTTGCAGCCTTAAAGTCTCTAGTGATGCTTCAAGCTGTGCTTGTTGTATTTTAATTTCACTTTCTTTCTCAGCGAACGCTATTTCCGCTTTAGCCGCTTCAGCCTCTGCTCTAGCCATTGCAGCAGCTGTGGTTACGGCCGATGAGCCTCGTGAGCGCCGTGACGAACATGATGCATTAGATGCTTGCCTCCGTGATCCAGACTTGGAGCTTGACTTAGACATCGTAGGAGGAAGATCACCTTATGGGTTAGCTTGCTCCCCGCCGTGGAGTTAGAAACTAGAAGTTGGTCACTGAAGGTTTTCGTTTTACTGTTCTGCCCTTTATCTCAAACGCCTTGCTTGAGTATGCAGTCAGATAACGCCTCCCAAAGACAACAGACACAGGGATTGTTTTCCAAGGTTTACTGCTGCCCAAGGAATAACGTAAAACTGTAGAAATACAAAATACAGAATCCTAAATGTACAGAGTCAATTACGTGTTTGCATAAGCACAACAAAGGCTTTTACATTGGATATAGTCAGCATCAACTATAACAGAAACAGATTGTGCATTCGCGAAACAAAGAAACTAAATTTACATCTGGGATATAAGATATAACAATTAAATATGCATAGGAATTATAATGTAGCAACATCTACATACCGAAAGTGCCTTCAAAACAACTTAAATAAAGGAGCAAAAGTAGCCATGACCGCATGCTCTTCTTTGCTGCAGGGCTCACATTTGTGATGTCATCATATAAAGACATTAACAAAATGATATGCAATACCCAACTTTGAACAGAAGGGGTCACTTTACTACAACTTTTATCTCAAATAAATGCAGAATGTTCATATAGAACAGCACAGCAATAGTCCAGCATGGACAGAACAAGAGCTTGAGCAAGGAGTTGTGTTGCATGTTCTGAAAGAAAGGGCCTGAACTTCCTAATGTTGAATAAAGCAAATCTGCAGGACCGGGCAGTTTTAGCAATGTTATCTGAGAAATTCAGCTAATCATCAATCACAACTCCAAGGTTTCTGGCTGTTTTTGAAGGAGTGATGGTTGATGTGTCTAAATGGATGGTGAAATTGTGATGAAGTGATGGGTTTGATGGAACCACAAGCAGTTCTGTCTTGGCAAGGTTGAGTTGAAGGTGATGGTCCTTCATCCAGCAAGAAATGTCTGTTTGACAAGATGAGATGCAAGCAGCTATCATCAGATCATCAGGATTGAATGAGAGAGGGGGTTGAGTGTCATCAGCATAGCAGTGATATGAAAAGCCATGTTTCTGAATGACAAAATGTAGACAGTGATTCCATGTAGACAGAGAAGAGAAGTGGTCCAAGAACTGAGCCCTGAGGCACCCCAGCAGCTAGATATTGTGACTTGGACACCTCACACCTCCAAGATACCTTGAGTGCGGTTCCTGAGATCCCCTTTGCCAATAGGGTTGACAGGAGGATCTGGTGGTCAAACATATCAAAAGCAGCACACAGATCCAGCTAGTTAAGTAATGAAGATTTGGAAACCGCTCTTGCCAGTCTTAGGGCTTCAACAACTGAGAGCAAGGCAGTCTCTGTTTAATGTCCACTTCTGAAACCAGATTGGTTGCTGTCTAGGAGGTTGTTCTGTGTGAGAAAAGCAGAGACTTGGTTAAACACAACTCGTTCAAGAGTTTTTGCAATGAAAGGAAGAAGGGAAACCGGTCTGTAGTTCTTTAAAAGAGTTGGGTTAAGAGTGGGTTTCTTAAGTAGTGGGGTTATACGAGCCTGTCTAAATGCTGAGGGAAAAACACTGGTGTGAAGGGATGTGTTAATGATGTGAGAGAGTGCAGGTACAATTGCAGGTGAAATGGCTTGAAGGAGATGAGATGGAATAGGGTCAAGTGGACAATTAGTAGGATGATTATAAAGCATGAGTTTAGAGACTTCTGACTCAGAGAGTGGAGAGAAGGATGTGAACGAGTGTATGTTTGCTGGTAAGATGTGTTTGACAGTTTATGGTGTGGAGAATTGTGCACTGATGGTTGTAATTTTATTAATGAAGAACATGGCAAAGTCGTTAGCTGTTAGAGTGTATGAAGGAGGGGGAGGATGAGGACAAAGAAGGGAGGCAAATGTTAAAGGGCATGCGAGAGTTAGACGAATTGTTAATTTTATTGTGATAGTATGTCCCTTTAGCAGTGGAGACATTAGAAGAGAAGGAAGAGAGGAGTGACCGACACACATATTTTAGATAAGGATTTTTTGATTTGTGCCACACCCTTTCTGCAGCCCTGAGCTAGAATGATGCTTGTGGAGAACATCAGACAACCAAGGAGCAGAAGTAGTGGTACGGGCTGACCTGGAAGACAGGGGGCAGACAGTGTCTAAACAAGATGTAAGAGTGGAGCAGAAAGTACCATTAGCACTGTTAGCATCAAGAGATGCTAAATGTTGCGAGGAAGCGAAGATGAAAGTAAAGCAGAGAGCCGGGAGGGTGAAAGTGAGCCTAGTTTACATAGAAAGATAACATGTGGAGGGCAATGTGTTGTGTCAGGAACCATGTCGAGGTTAAAAGTGAGTAGGAAGTTATCTGAGGTGTGCAGTGGAGTAGCCAGCACATGATCAGTGGAGCAGTGTCCTGAGAATTAATAAGAAATTATTGAATTAAATAAAGTTTATTAAATTAATTATTAAATATATAATTATCATTGTAATGCATGGGGTGGGACTGAGAACCATGAAAGTGAGGCTTGGTGGCTCCCACGGCTCTCAGCCCCACCCCACTTTTTAAGCTATACTAACTTAAAATAAATGTGTTTGTTTACTCAAATGTTTTGTGTTAATCAGTTGCCTCAAATATTCTCAACTTATCAGGTTTTACAGTGTAATAAAATTGAGTGCAAATGACAACGGAGTAAAAAAAAAAAAAAAAAAAAACAAAAAAAAAACGATTTGTGTTGTTTTATCTTATTTTAAGTAAACTCAAATAAGCAGACAAGGAAAAGTTTTTTTTTTTGTTTTTTTGAGTGTTCTACTATATTTGAGTGTATAAACTGTTCTTCCAGGAAAGGCTTGAGATGCACCATTTGTGAAATGCTCTGTAATGATCACTGAGTACCACCAATCACATTTTGGCTAATGCAATTTATATTGCATTTGTCAAAATACACACAAATAAATATTCACCTGGTCGAGACTGATTATGGCTTTAGTACAAAGTGTGATGCTTGCTTTCCAAAAAACAGCACATCAGCTCTTACCTCAACAGAGCATATGAGTTCTGCATGGGGAAAAATCATGGAACGAAATGAAGTCATATACAGGTGCATCTCAATACATTAGAATGTCGTGAAAAGGTTAATTTTTTCTTGTAAGTTATTTCAAAAAGTGAAACTTTCATATATTTTAGATTCATTGCATGTAAAGTAAAACATTTCAAAAGTTTTTTTGTTTTAATTTTGATGATTAGAGCTTACAGCTCATGAAAGTCAAAAATCAGTATCTCAAAATATTAGAATATTTACATTTGAGTTTCAATTAATGACCATACATACAGTATAAATTCTGGGTATCCCTTGTTCTTTGAAACCACAATAATGGGGAAGACTGCTGAGTTGGCAATGATCCAGAAGATGAACATTGACACCCTCCACAAAGAGGGTAAGTCACAGAGGGTCATTACTGAAAGGTGTGGCTGTTTACAGAGTGCTGTATCAAAGCATATTAAATGCAAAGTTGACTGGAAGGAAGAATTTGGGTAGGAAAAGGTGCACAAGCAACAGGGATGACTGCAAGCTTGACAATACTGTCAAGCAAAGCTGATTTAAACACTTGTGAGAGCTTCACAAGGAGTGAACTGAAGCTGGAGTCAGTGCATCAAGAGTCACCACGCTCAGACTTCTTCAGGAAAAGGGCTACCAAGCCACTTCTGAACCAGAGACAACGTCAGAAGCATCTTACCTGGGCTGTGGAGAAAAAGAACTGGACTGTTGCTCAGTGGTCCAAAGTCCTCTTTTCAGATGAAAGTAAATTTTGCATTTCATTTGGAAACAAGGTCCCAGAGTCTGGAGTTGCTTGAAGTCCAGTGTGAAGTTTCCACAGTCAGTGATGATTTGGGCTGCCATGTCATCTGCTGGTGTTGGTCCACTGTGTTTTCTGAAGTCCACAGTCAACGCAGCCATCTACCAGGAAATTTTAAAGCAATTCATGCTTCCTTCTGCTGACAAGCTTTATGGAGATGCTGATTTCATTTTCCAGCAGGACTTGGCACCTGCCCACAGTGCCAAAGGTACCAAAAGCTGGTTCAATGACCATGGTGTTACTGTGCTTGATTGGCCAGCAAACTCACCTGACCTGAACCCCATAGAGAATCTATGGTGTATTGTCAAGAGGAAGATGAGAGACACCAGACCCAACAATGCAGATGACCTGAAGGCCGCTATCAAAGCAACCTGGGCTTCCATACCACCTCAGCAGTGCCACAAATTGATCACCTCCATGCCACGCCGAATTGAGGCAGTAATTAAAGCAAAAGGAGCCCCTACCAAGTATTGAGTACATATACAGTAAATGAACATACTTTCCAGAAGGCCAACAATTCACTAAAATGGTTTTTTTTATTGGTCTTATGAAGTATTCTAATTTGTTGAGATAGTGAATTGGTGGGTTTTTGTTAAATGTGAGCCTAAATCATCACAATTAAAAGAACCAAAGACTTAAACTACTTCAGTCTGTGTGCATTGAATTTATTTAAGACATGAGTTTCACAATTTGAGTTGAATTAATGAAATAAATGAACTTTTCCACGACATTCTAATTTATTGAGATGCACCTGTACTGTTCTGCACAATTGCTTTGCACACATTTTGAAAGCTGTCAGACAGGCAATCTCTAGGCAAACAGATGACAAAGGACTGAGAGACTTTGCCACGTATGCTTTCCCAAGATTCCAAAATGCCAGCAACAAGAATAGTGTTCCGTGCATTATGTGCCCTGCTCACAACCCCAGAAATCACAAACCTTGTCAAAGGAAGTCTGTATATTTTGGAGAGTCTAATTTCAAGATCCAAAGAGGATACACTGGAAGAAACTACCCAATCTAAAGACTGGGAAATGTGTGAAAGTGAAGACAGAAGACATGCATCTATCATTGGCAGATCATCATTCTCTGCTTATATTCAGCAGGTCATGCAAGAGGTAAAGGAACAAGTGGCAGGTGATGAGTCATGGTTGGCAATAGAGGACAACCCATACTTGTGTCCAGGCATTCTCACTGTCCTCTTCAATACCTTCCTTGCCATTTTTCCTCTTTGGAGTGGCTTGCTGTTGGGAGACCTGAGTAGAATCTCATGAACAGGACTTGGTTTGGAATTGTCAAACAATCCATAGTGCATAACGAAACAAAAGTCAAACCAGATACATGGAGAATATCATTCAGCATAACCTTCCTCAAAAGCTATTGCTCCAACCTGAGCCACCTATGAACCTTGATCAGTCTCAAGAAATTTGGATGAAGAAGAAGGAACATTTCCCATCCACCAATTCCAAAGTTCCACAAAAAAAAAAAAAAACATGTTCCCCCCAAGGTCGACATGCTATGGAAGAAGCCACCTACAGAGCTGATAAGTCTCCTAGCCAGAATCTGGAGTACCTGTTACATCCCAAGGAATTCCAAACACTGAGGCCACATGCATGGTTATTTGGAGAGGAACACATATCCAAACAAAAATCTGAATGCATAATTGTACAATTATATTTGTATTTGTAAATGCTGTCCTCAATATATTCAAGTATTTTGATTCAAATTGACGTTTGATTCAAAATGCTGTATCATTTTTAGTATTGAGTGCAAAGAGCTTACTTACAGTTTTTATTTTTGCAAAACTTCACTCATTGTGCCAAAACTCTAAACACAAGTGCTGTCCTCAATATAAACTCTACTCTCAAGTATCAAAACCTAACATGATTCTCTGTTGACAAAATGACACATTTGACATATTTGAGATTCAAAATGCAGTATCATTGTTTATTCATTTTTCAGACACATTTTCATAGGCCTGACATTGTGCATTGCAGTACCATTTAAGAGCTGTACTTAATATGATGGAGGGTGCAAATCTCTACCAGCTAAGCCATTACACCAGAAGAGGCATGCAGGTTGTCATTTTAAATAGCACAAGATTGGAGCCTCATAGATGGCACAGCAAGGATTGTGAAAAGTGAGAGCAACTCCTTATGATTCTTAATTTTTACATGTACAGTACAGACATGAAAATGATTCATGTGTATTTCCAAGATTCTCTGATATTAAACAGGTCAACAGAACCCTTTGAGCAATGGATCCATGACGGGTACATATTCTCATCACCAATTCGTAAATATCAACAACCCTGTCATACACTAGAGGTTTGCGGTAAGGTATGTTGTTGAACAAAGACTGTCGTAAATACACTAATTCCTGTTAAGCTAGTACATTCTAGATAAACATGGATATGCCCATACAACACTACTTCAATATAAGAAATGTTTGATCTATTCAGTGACAGTGCTATTTAATTGACATTATTCTAGAAGTTATAATTTATTTATTTCATTCCCTTAGTCAGGCTCATGGTCCACCATTTTAGAAATATGTCTGGCCTCATGCTTACACTGACACCATTTTTAATACTTGACCCTCAATGTGGTACAAATTAAATGAAAGAAGCCAAAAAAGCCTGCAAAAAACTTTGGTAGGACAGTTTGTTTTAAGAAGTAATTTAGCATGTTTTGCTCCACAACATTAATGATGGTACATTATCAACATTAAAATTTTAACATCACTGTATTCTATGGGTTTCTTCATTCACCAAAAAAGCCTACCTTTGTTTTAAGAAGTAATTTAGCCATCATTATCAACATTAAAATTTTAACATCACTGTATTCTATGGGTTTCTTCATTCACATACCTTCCATCCAAAAATATTACATTATCTAAATTTATTATTACTGTAATGCCTGAAAATAGTAACTTCTTTAATTTATGGATGTATTTATAGAGGAATTATTTTGCTTTAAAAGAACTCTGAAACCATCATGAGCATACAGTAGCACCTTATACATTTAATGTGTCTGTAATGGTTATTAAATAACCTTTAAGTTACGATGAAACACCCTATGAAACACACTAAACCTTATAATTTGGATATGGTCAAACATAAGGAGTTAACTTGAGATTGTAATACTGCAGCATATAGAGCACAATAATTTGACATTGTTGAACATGTTGTTTAAACAAAAATATTCTGCAACTTGTTTTGGAACAGTGTGAGCCTCCTTTGGAATGCTAATGAACTGGAAGGTGTCTCTATGGAGAAACCCACAGAATACAGAGATGTTGCTATTGCATCATTTAGAGCAAATACTTGTAGTTAAAAGACTTCTGCTATGTTGTAGAAGGTCAGCTAAATATTTAGAAATGTGTTTTGTAAAGGTGAGCCTCTTTTCAAAAGTTATTGAACTGGAAGGTGTCTCTATGAAGAAACCCATAGAATATAATTAAAACAATACTTGGCCATTTTGATCGATGGTGAAAAAACGTAGTAGGTTTACAATGATGTCGCGGATTAGAATTTGCAAAAAAACAAATTTATTGCACATATAATTAGAAAGTTATTGAATGCGGAAATGTGTGAATGTTGTGAATGTGCGAATATAAAACCAACTTTACCTAAGTCGAGCAGAGGAAGTTGCAGGGACTTCAGGTGTGTCAGATAAGAATAGTGAGACGAATGTAGTGGAAAGGCCACTAAGCATTGAAGAGGCCCGAAGAGAGGAAGGACAAACAAAAGATGACGATGATGACCGAGTTGAGGTAAATGTTAATGCTTCTGATAATATTGAAAACAGGAATGAAGAAGGTACGTCTAATGGCGGTGTTGCTACTGCTGCGGTGAAACACACAGATGATGAGATGCAAGACGCAGATAAAGGTTTAAACGATGAAACGGATAAAGAGTCAGATGATGAGAGTATCAGAGATGACGATTCATGCTTTGATGTGGATGTTGGTAAGTCTGGTGAATTTTATTCTGTGGAACAGATAAATTATTTTCTGGATGAAACTAAAGGGAGGTCTGTTGAGATTGAGGAGGTTTTTCTTGACTTGGATAAATTTGTTGCATCTGTAATGAAAGTTCGGAGAGATTGTAGTGTTGAAGTTTTGTCGCAGCAAAAAAGGTTTAGGTTGAAGAAGTACTTGACAGTGGTCAGACAAAAGATGAGAAAAGAAAAAGGTAAACGTAGATCTACTAGAACAAACTTTAAATAAGTACACATGGGGACTTGGCCTTTACTGTGTTTCCTTTTTTCTTTCTTTCTTTCCTTTTCCTTGTTTGCTATGGATGTTCTTAAAGTAGGATCCTTAAATGTAAATGGGGCAAGGTATAGAAGTAAATGGCCATTATTAAAAGAATGTCTAAATTTGAAAGGAATTCAAGTTATGTTTTTACAAGAAACACATAGTGCTGAAAATAATGGAAAATGATTGGGGGATGTGGTGGGAGGGGGATCATGTTTTGAGTCATGGTACTAACCTTAGTGCAGGAGTAGCAATATTGTTTTCACCTAGATGTAGAGTTAACATTTTGTCTAAAAGTGAGGTAGTGAAAGGACGCCTTCTTGTTCTTAAAGTAGAAATAAAAAATAGAGTTTTTGATCTAATAAATGTTTATGCCCCTACAACGGGTAGAGAGAGAATTGCTTTTTTTCTTAAATTCAAAGATGTGATTTCTTCTCTTGTTAGTGATGACTTTTTAATAATTGGAGGAGATTGGAATTGTACTTTGGATTTTACTTGTGACAGGAATGGGGAAGAACCTCATTTTATGTCAGCTGTATCTTTAAAAGAGATTATTATACAATATGGTCTTGTTGATATTTGGAGAGAGAAAAATAAGGAAATTAAACAATATACGTGGATTAAAATGACAGATAATAGGGTTAGTGCTGCACGTTTAGACAGATTTTATGTTAAGAAAACAATGAGCAGTAGAATAGAAGAAACTCGTATAAGCCCAAGTCCAATATCAGATCATCATTTAATTTCTTTAAAAATGTTTCTAACACAAACAGTTCCTCATTGTAATTATTGGAGATTTAGTAATAAGTTATTAGATAATTTTGATTTCCATGAAAAATTTAACATTTTTTGGAATCAATGGACTGAACAAAATAGTAATTATGAAAATATTCTTCAATGGTGGGAGGTGGGAAAGGTCCAAATTAAAACGTTCTGCCAACAATTTTCATCACAAGCTTGGATTAGTATTAAAAATAAAATGTCTAGATTGGAAGAGGATATTTAATTATTATATGGTTCATTGATTAATAGGAATGACATGGAAGTGCAAGAAAATTTGTTGTAAAAAAAAAACAAGAATTAAGACACATTTTAAATGAAAAAGTAAAATCAGCACTTGTTAGAACAAGGTTTATTACCATCAATGATATGGATGCACCTACAAAGTTTTTTTTCAATTTGGAGAAAAAGGTTGTTTATAATAATCTCATGCATTGTTTACGAAAGCCTGATGGAAGTATTACTTCGGACCCTTTAATGATGAGAAGAACTGCTGTTGATTTTTATGCAAAATTATTTGCTAAAGAGGACATTGATTTTGATACGACGTGAACTTTTTAATGATTTACCAACCTTGAAAGAGGAAGATAGACTGTCTCTAGATCTTGACATCACCTTTGAAGAAGTAACTGATGCAGTAAAACAACTTCATCGGGACGAGCACCAGGCTTTGATGGACTTACGGCCGAGTTTTATAAATCTCTTTGGGGAATAATTGGACAAGACTTTTTTTAAAGTTTTAGAAGAAAGTTATAAATTAAAGGTACTACCAAAGAGTTGTCAAAGAGCAGTCCTTTCTCTTCTTCCGAAGAAAGGAGATTTGTGTTTGCTTAAAAACTGGAGACCTGTTGCTGTTCTTAACACGGATTATAAGATATTGCAAATCGACTTAAAAAGATACTGGATTCCTTGATTCATGATGATCAGACTTATTGTATTCCTAAAAGGTGTATTTAGTCTTTTCCAGTCTGGTTGTCTTCCGCTCCGCCGTGGAGGTCTTCTGCCCTGTCTCCTCTGCACTGGTGGGCTCCAGTCCCGTCCGCTCCGCCCTGGTGGGCTCCAGTTCCATTGACTCTGCCCTGGCTTCCTGCTCTGCTGGCTCTGCCTCGGTCCCCGGCCACTCCACTTCCACGTGGACCTAGCCCTCCGTCCCTCCCCCTGTTCCGCCTCCGCTCCACCACCCTCCTGGACTGTATCAAGTATAACTCTTTTGAAGTATTGGTGCTTCATATAATGTTATCCAGAGAAACAAATGTTAATGATAAATCCCCTGTGATGTTTGTACTGGCTACCAAGGCACCATACAGACCTTATTAAAGAATTTGCTGATTTTCTATCAGTGTCACGAATCTGGTCTATGAACTTCCGTTAACTCACCACCAGAGGTCACTCGCTCACCACATTGACTCTTGCACTACACTACTGTCACACAGCACACTGGACTGCATTTCCCATCATCCACTGCACTGATGACACACAGCTGTCACCAATCTCACATTGCTCTGATTACACAGCTGATCACACAATCACACACGCTTTATAAGCCTTGGACTTCCTCTCTGTCATTGCCGAGTATTGTATAGCATATATCCTAGCGATAGCTACTCTACGGAGCCCATGCAGTTGTTATAGTCTTGCCTTGCTAGTTTTCTCATGTTTGATACCTGCCTGTGTTTCCTGGATTAACCCTTTGCCTTGCCGTTCGGACTTTGTTTGCACCTCAATTGGATTATTGCTTGTATACCTGGATTATCTCTCCGCCTTGCCCTGTTGGATATTGTTCGCCGATCGCAGACCTACGCTTGCCCTAGGATTACTCTTTGTCTTGCCTCGTCTATGTCTGTTTGCTGTGTACCGACCAATGCTTGTTTCATGACCACGCCTTCTAATAAAGCCATGCAAATGGATCCTCACACCTCACGTCTCGTTGGCTCCGTTACAATCAGAGTTAGTGCTGGCTGCAGATAAAGTCTTAATTGTGGGTGATTTTAATATCCATGTTGATAATGAAAAATATGCATTGGGATTAGCATTTATAGACATTCTGAACTCTATTGGGGTTAGACAACACGTGTCAGGACCTACTCATTGTCAAAATCATACTCTAGATTTAATACTCTCACATGGAATTGATGTTAATGGCATTGAAATTCTGCAGCAGAGTGATGATATCTCAGATCATTATAGTCTCATGTAAACTCCATATAGCTAAAACTGTAAATTCAACTCCTTGTTACAAATATGGTAGAACCATCACTTTTAACGCAAAAGACTGCTTTGTAAATAATCTTCCTGACTTATCTCAGTTCCTCAGCATATCCAATAGCTCAGAACAACTTGATGATGTAACAGAAACTATGGACTCTCTCTTTTCTAGCACTTTAGATACCGTTGCTCCTTTACGCTTAAGGAAGATTAAGGAAAACAGTTTGACATCGTGGTATAATGAACACACTCGCACACTAAAGAGAGCAGCCTGGAAAATAGAGTGCAGCTGGAGGAAAACAAAACTAGAGGTATTTTGTATTGCATGGCGGGAAAGTACTTTCTCCTACAGAAAAGCCTTAAATACTGCTAGATCTGATTACTTTTAGTCTCTTTTAGAAGAAAACAAATACAACCCCAAGTATTTATTCAATACAGTGGCAATTCTGAAAAAAAAAACATAGATGTTAATCTTAGGACCTCTGCATGCAATGACTTATAACACTGTCTAATACTTGATGGATGCTCTGTCAATTCTTCGTCATCAGTTAGGACCCTAGGTGTGCTATTTGATAGCAGTCTTTCATTTGAAAGCCACGTTTCTAGCATTTGTAAAACCGCATTTTCTATCTCAAAAATATATCAGAAATTACGACCTATGCTGTCAATGGTAAATGCAGAAAATTTAAATCATGTGTTCATGACCTCAAGGTTAGATTATTGTAATGCTTTATTGGATGGTTGCTTAATAAACAAACTCCAGCTTGTCCAAAATGCAGCAGCTAGACTTCTTAATAGAACCACGAAGTATGACCATATTAGCCCGGTTCTGTCAATACTGCACTGGCTCCCTATTAAACATCGTATATATTTTAAAATATTGCTAATTACCTATAATTACCTCATTTTTTTGGAGCAAGCTCTTATTGCATTATAGTCCTTCATGTCCGCTAAAATCTCAAAACTCTGGCCATTTGATAATACCTAGAATATTTTAATCAGCTGTGGGTGGCAGATCCTTTTCCTATTTAGCGCCTAATCTACCTAACACTCTTTGGGAGGCAGATACACTCTGTCAGTTTAAATGTAGATTAACCTGTTAGCCAGCACCCCCCATATTGGGAATCACAGCTGAAAATGACTAACTAAATTAAAATGGTAACAGTTCCTGACTTCAGTGTGCCACACACACAATAATAATCTATTCACAAACTATGACATGTTCTAACAAAGTGATTTCAGTGCGCCGGTGTCCTGGTGCAGGCTAACAGGTTAAAAACCCATCTCTTTAACCTGGCTTACACATAACACACTAATACATTTCTAATATTCAAATCCGTTGAAGGATTGTTAGGCTGCAATAGTTAGGTCAACTGGAACTGGGAACATTTCCCATAACATTTCCAAACAATGTACTTGTTACATCGTTAGAAGAATGGCATCTACGCTAATATTAGTCTGTTTCATTCTTATTCCGAGGTCACTGCAGTCACCAGATCCAGTCTGTATCCAGATCAGATGGTCACTGCAGTCATCCGGATCCAGTCTGTATCCAGACCAGATGGTGGATCAGCACCTAGAGATGACCTCTACAGCCCTGAACGTCAGCGGAGATCAGGACACCTAGATGATCCCCAGAGACAGATCCCCAGTGAAGACCTTGTCTCCTAGATGGCCATCGGGACAAGACCATGGGAACCAGATGAGTCCTCTGCACAATCTGACTCTGCTGCAGCCTAGAATTAAATTTTAACTGAGTGTTAATTGAGTGTTTTCTATTGTCTTCTTGCATTATCGACACATTATTTCCTGTTTAATACTGTAAAGCTGCTTTGACACAATCTGTATTGTAAAAAGTACTATAAATAAAAGTGACTTGTTGTCTGCAGTGTTGTGTTCTTTTCTCAGCCTCGATGATATGTAACACTGCAAGTTGTCATAGGAGATTGAGTCAGATTTTCATACTCTTTCAATCACATAAATTGTGCGTTTACATTCCATCTCCATTATCACGAAACCCACAACACACAACAAAAACAGCTCCAAACACGCTGTCCTCCATTTATGGGTTGTAAAAGAGAAAACCCCTCATAATTATAAGTGTTTTCGCCTTAATATAGGCGAAAACTCTGAATTTATGTTTTGTTTTACTTTCCTTAGTGCCTTTTAAGCACTTGACTTGGTGCTCACTTTTAAAGTTGTTGAGGTCTCTTCTAAAGCTTATATGAGACAATATGTGACCCCGAGAGTCTTTAGTTCAGAAGAAAAATCTGATTAGTGTATGGTGTTGTTGAGATCTCTTCTAAAGCTTCAAAGCAGACAAATGTGAGGCATCCAGTGTCTCTAGCTAAGGAGAAAAGTCCGAGCACAGTGTGTGATGTTGTTGAAGTCTATTCTAAAGCTTTAAAGCCTGTTGGCCTGCACCAGGACGCCGGCATCCTGAACGCTCTTTGTTTGAACATGTCATAGTTTGTGAATAGATTAAATGAAACGGGACAAAGTTAATCTTGACAAACTATATATCATTCCGAAGGTCTAAGCCTCAAGCATCGACGAAAAATCGCTGTTTTCGATAGAAAGCTTATAAGGAATGTATTTGCTAAATTTGTGTAAGCAGTACACATCAAAAAATTTATAAAAAAACGCAGTACATACCAGATTCATCCTGATAATGAGACACAAACGTATCCACTGCTGTAAATCCCGGTTTAGTTAGAGAGATAAGGGTCCACGGAACAACATTCCATCAAGAACTTTTAGTCCAAAGAAACAATAACGTTGCAATTTGGATCGTTATTCATTTGTTTACGGGTCCTTTCTTCAGGGAGAGTTATTGTTTGTGTCCGTTATGGAATAAATTACGCTCAAAAACAGCATCTGGGTGGTAAAAAACATCACAGTTTTGTAGCATACACAGACAGAATGAGATCATCCAAAAAAAAAAAAGTGAAAGATATGCAGAAGATTGTTTATTTGAATTCTGGCGCTCCCTCGTGACGGCGCGTGACGCACGCTGTGACGCACCTGTCATCTGATGGGGGCGTAATTTAGCAATCGGCTTTTTGGACAAAGAAACCTTTTTTTTTTTTTTTAACATTTTTCATATATGTTTGCGTGTTTTGTGGGTAATGTGACTGTATCTGTATGATTACCATCTGTATGGCTGATAATCAGCGTGTAATTGCTGACTGTTGACGGCTATCAGTGTGAATGCAGTCTATATAAAAGGCCATTATAATGTGATTATTGATTATATGGGCGGCCATCTGTATGATTACCATCTGTATGAATGATCGTCAGTTCATCGTCAGAGCAGTTATCTGTATGTCAGGAAATCAGAGTATGTAGGCTACTTGACATTCAAAGTTATTTTTTTATTTTTTTCATCACTCAAATTATTCTTATTGTATTTTTCTAGTGCTCAAATAAATCACTTATACGATGTCTAAGATTCTGTCTACTGTTTTATAATTGAAAAACTATGCAGGAGTTTGTATAATGTCTAAATAGCTTGTAGAACTCTTCAATACATTTGGTAAATATTTTTCCTAAAACTGGGGGGGGGGAGAGACTACAAAAACCTCAGAAAAATGGTTGCAAGAATTTTTATATTTTTGAGCATTATCAACTCTGGATGATGGATACTAAAGACCAAAGGGTTTTCTTTCCAAAGACACCAAAATTGTGTGTGTGGCACACTGAAGTCAGGAACTGTTACCATTTTAAGTTAGTTAGTCATTTTCAGCTGTGATTCCCAATATGGCGGGTGCTGGCTAACAGGTTAAAGCAATTCATTCAATCAAAAACCTGACCAAAAGACAGACAGACAAAACCTCAATGATAGTTGACATGGATCGAGAGGAAGGACAAAATAATTATACTTCGCCACAGTAACATACTGCTTAAGACTAAACAAATTATATTTATTTTATGTCATCTTTCTGGTCTGTCTACGATGTGGCATCACAACACACGACAACCCAAACATGAAAAGTGAGTATTTGTGTTTTTCTGTTACCTATACAACTATTACACTTCAAACTTTTCTAACTATTACACTTAAAGCTACACATTTCACAGTGCATGCATAGATATCCATTCTCATCTTATTTTCCCACCTAACTGTAATTGTTAGGCCTTACGCTTATGGCGTTATACGCTTTGTCTCCTAGTTTTTGCTTTCATGTTAGCGGGCCTCTTTGTTCATATATGTCAATATTTCTGCGAATGTGCTATTTTAACTATTACACTTAAAGCTATGCATTTCACAGTACATGCATAGATACGCATTTCTTGTGTGTATGTCTCTAAACAATAGTTAGGTAAATTACTTACAGTTGATGTTCGGGAGGCAGACACACTCTGTCAGTTTAAATCTAGATTAAAGACCCATCTCTTTAACCTGACATACACCTAACACACTACTACACTTCTATTATTCAAATCCATTAAAGGATTGTTAGGCTGCATTAATTAGATCAACCGGAACCAGGAACACTTCCCATAACACACGATGTACTCGTTACATCGTAAGAAGATTGGCATCTACGCTAATAGTTGTTTCTTTCTTATTCTGTTTCTCAGTCCGTGTCCGGATCAGATGGTGGATCGGCGCCGGGAGATGATGTCTGCGGCCCTGATCGTCAGCGATGAGCCCCAGAGACATATCCCCAGTGAAGACCTCGACTAAAATACAATAAAACTAAAAATAAAACAAATAATTAAAAATTTAATAATAAAATACCTAACTACATAATACTATTATTGTTAGAAATTGCAACAATATAAAAATAGAAATATAATACATTTATACATTTAAAAATGTAATTAAAACAATAAGTAAACAATAAATAAACAATAATATCCTGGCCAGAGGAGAACTGGCCCCCCGACTGAGCCTGGTTTCTCCCGAGGTTTTTTTCTCCATTCTGTCTCAGAGGGAGTTTTGGTTCCTTGCCGCTGTCGCCTCTGGCTTGCTCAGTTGGGGACACTTAATTTCTAGCGATTATCGTAAATTTGATTTCACAGATACTATTTAAACTAAACTTAGCTAGACAATGACATCTCCGAATTCAATAATGAAATGCCCTTAACTGAAAATTGAGTGTTTAATCTTATTATTATACATTACTGACACTCTATCCTCCAACTTGATACTGTTAAGTGCTTTGACACAATCTGTATTGTTAAAAGCGCTATATAAATAAAGGTGACTTGACTTGACTTGATAAGTCATTTTAAGTGAAAGGTGGGTGTCACAAATCCAGGCCATGAACTTTGCTTCACACCACACAGTCAGTCACAGATCACTCAAGGACTACATTTCCCATCATCCACTGCACCAACACAGCTGTCTGCACTGATCACGCACACACCTGCAAACAATCACCCAATCACCATCACCCAATCACACACACACTACATAAGCCCTGGACATTCTCCCATTCACTGCCGAGTATTGTTAGCCAGTCTGCATACCAAGCGTTTTCCTAGTTTCCTTAGTCTGTTTCCCTGTGTTCCGATTCTGCCCTTGCCCTTGGAGAGTTATTCTCTCTGCCTTGCCCTCTGGATTAAGTTTGCCGATCGCCGACCCACGCTTGCCTAAGGAAAAAACTACTCTTCTGTCTTGCCCATGCCATACCAGACAGAATGTTTGCTCCTGCCCGATCCTGCCTGTATTGACCAAAAAAAAAAAGTGATGTTCAATAAAGAGCTTGCATTTGGATCCGAATGTCTCACGTCTCGTTATCCTCGTCACAGAATACTCGGCCCGCCAGGATCCAGCAGCTTTTCAGAGGCACCTGTCATTCAGAAGGTATGGATGTTACGAGAAATCTGTCTGCCCTTAAGCAAGGTCCTCGATCTTTGGAACAGCATATCAGAGAGTTTTTAGCCATCGCGAACTATTCCGATCTGCCTGACATTATCCTGATTGAAATTTTTTGCGATGGCATCCATCAACCACTCAGAGCGAAGTTTAGACGCGAGGGTACGCGTGCTTCACTCGCTCTGTTTCTGGACTATGCTCTGCTGACTGTTGGGTCATCGTTCACTGTGGGAGTCACGGAGGAACGAGACACCGCACCCAATTGTGTGAACACAGCCACGCTAGAGCACGCTCACCAAATGGCGGCAACAACAACACCCCGAAGCGTCATTGCTGCCAATCTCAAGTCAAGTCAAGTCACCGCTAAAGTTAAAAAGTCAAGTCAAGTCACCGCTGATGTTAAAAAGCCACGTCAAGTCAACGCTGATGTTAAGAAGTCAAGGCAAGTCTCAGCTGATGTTAAAAAGTCAAATCAAGTCCCAACTGATGTTAAAAAGCCAGGTCAAGTCTCAGCTGATACTAAAAGGTCAAGTCAAGTCCTAGCTGATGTTAAAAAGCCAAGTCAAATCACAGTCAATGTTAAAGGATCAAGTCAAGCTACAGTTGATCATCACAAACCAAGTCAAACTACAGTTGATCATCACAAGTCAAGTCAAGCTACAGTTGATCATCACAAATCAATTCAAGCTACAGTTGACCATCACAAGTCAAGTCAAGCTACAGTTGATCATCACAATTCAAGTCAAGCTACAGTAGACCATCACGAGTCAAGTCAAGCTACAGTAGACCATCAAAAGTCAAGTCAAGCTACAGTTGATCATCACAAGTCGAGTCAAGCTACAGTTGATCATCACAATTCAAGTCAAGCTACAGTAGACCATCACGAGTCAAGTCAAGCTACAGTAGACCATCACGAGTCAAGTCTTTCCAAGCTACAGTAGACCATCAAAGGTCAAGTCAAGTCACAGCTGATCGTCACAAGTCAAGCCAAGTCACAGCTGATCGTCACATTTTAGTCAAGCCAGTTAGTCATTTTCAGCTGATCGTCACAAGTCAAGCCAAGGCGGGTCACAGCTGATCGTCGCAAGTCAAGCCAAGTCACAGCTGATCGTCGCAAGTCAAGCCAAGTCACAACTGATCGTCGCAAGTCAAGCCCAGTCACAGTTGATCGTCACGAGTCAAGCCAAGTCACAGTTGATCGTCACGAGTCAAGCCAAGTCACAGTTGATCGTCACGAGTCAAGCCAAGTCACAGTTGATCGTCACGAGTCAAGCCAAGTCACAGTTGATCGTCACGAGTCAAACCAAGTCACTGTTAACCATCAGGAATCAACCCCTCTCTCAGCTCTCCAGCCAGAGTCACAGCACGTCTCAGCTCTCCAGCCAGAGTCACAGCACGTCTCAGCTCTCCAGCCAGAGTCACAGCACGTCTCAGCTCTCCAGCCAGAGTCACAGCACGTCTCAGCTCTCCAGCCAGAGACACAGCACGTCTCAGCTCTCCAGCCAGAGTCACAGCACGTCTCAGCTCTCCAGCCAGAGTCACAGAACGTCTCAGCTCTCCAGCCAGAGTCACAGCACGTCTCAGCTCTCCAGCCAGAGTCACAGCACGTCTCAGCTCTCCAGCCAGAGCCTCTTCACGTCTTAGCTCCTCAGCCAGAGCCTCTTCACGTCTCAGCTCCTCAGCCAGAGCCTCTTCACGTCTCAGCTCCTCAGCCAGAACCTCTGCACGTCTCAGCTCCTCAGCCGGAGCCTCTGCACGTCTCAGCTCCTCAGCCAGAGCCTCTTCACGTCTCAGCTCCTCAGCCAGAGCCTGTCACACCTAGAGACTTAAGGTCAGTCCTGCGAGGTCTCTGGCTGATATCCAGCGTGAGGGATGCACAGTTAGTGTCTGTACGCACAGCTGGTCTCCCGAAACCCACTCACTCTGCCCCTCCTGTCCACGAAATGTTACCCCTGTCTGAAACGCTTTCCAGGGTGGGGATTGCACTATGTTGCATTTGGGCCACATACACCACCACGGGACTGCCCCAGGGGAGGGCAGTTACCGCCGAACCTTCCCAAGCGGCGGAGCGTGCCTTAACCCCTTGCATGGTGGTGTTGCCCAGCAACATACCCTCACCTGGTCAGGGTTCCACCGTAGAACCTCCAGAGGTGGTGGCATTTGCTGCAGAACCTCCAGAGGTGTCGGTGGTATCCATCTGTGAGCTCTAAACAATAGTCCTGTCCTGTCACGGCTAAGAAGGCCGCCTTACAGTGAGCTCTCATCCTGTCCTGTCACGGCTAGGAAGGCCGCTTCTGAACTCTCGTCCTGTCCTGTCACGGCTAAGAAGGCCGTTTATGAACTCTCGTCCTGTCCTGTCACGGCTAAGAAGGCCGCCTGTGAGCTCTCTCCCTGTCCTGTCACGGCTAAGAGGGCCGCCTGTGAGCTCTCTCCCTGTCCTGTCACGGCTAAGAAGGCCGCTTATGAACTCTCGTCCTGTCCTGTCACGGCTAAGAAGGCCGCTTCTGAACTCTCGTCCTGTCCTGTCACGGCTAAGAAGGCCGTTTATGAACTCTCGTCCTGTCCTGTCACGGCTAAGAAGGCCGCCTGTGAGCTCTCTCCCTGTCCTGTCACGGCTAAGAGGGCCGCCTGTGAGCTCTCTCCCTGTCCTGTCACGGCTAAGAAGGCCGCTTATGAACTCTCGTCCTGTCCTGTCACGGCTAAGAAGGCCGCCTGTGAGCTCTCTCCCTGTCCTGTCACGGCTAGGAAGGCCGCTTCTGAACTCTCGTCCTGTCCTGTCACGGCTAAGAAGGCCGTCTGTGAACTCTCGCCCTGTCCTGCCCCGGCCATGGAGGCCGCCTATGAACTCTCGCCCTGTCCTGCCCCGGCCATGGAGGCCACCTATGAACTCTCGCCCTCTCCTGCCCCGGCTACAGAGGTCGCCTATGAGTCCCGGACCTGCTCTGCCACGGCCCCTGAGACCAAAAATACAATAAAAGGCTAAAAATAAAACTCCCTGTGTTGTAATAATAAAATACGGTCTCTGCTAATACTCCCTGTGTTGTCTGAAATCTCTGCAACAATCTCCCTGTGTCGTCTGTCTCTGCTCTCTCTGTTAAAAATTTCCCCAGATCCCAGATTCAGTCATGGTTCCCTGCCTGGTTCACGGTCCTACCCCAGTCCGGTGGTCTCCAGTCCCGTCTGCTCCGCCCTGGGGGGCTCCAGTCCCGTCTGCTCCGCCTTGGTGGGCTCCAGGTCCGTCTGCTCCACCCTGGGGGGTCCCAGTCCCGTCTGCTCCGCCTTGGTGGGCTCCAGGTCCGTCTGCTCCACCCTGGGGGGTCCCAGTCCCGTCTGCTCCGCCCAGGTGGGCTCCAGGTCCGTCTGCTCCGCCCTGGCGGGCTCCAGTGCCATCCTCTCCGCCTTGGCTTCCACATGGACCTGGCCCTCCGTCCCTCCCCCTGTTCCGCCTCCGCTCCACCGCCCACCATGGACTGTTTAGGAGCGTCTGGAAGCCGCTCCTTGGGGGGGGGCTATGTCACAAATCCAGGCCATGAACTTTGCTTCACACCACACAGTCAGTCACAGATCACTCAAGGACTACATTTCCCATCATCCACTGCACCAACACAGCTGTCTGCACTGATCACGCACACACCTGCAAACAATCACCCAATCACCATCACCCAATCACACACACACTACATAAGCCCTGGACATTCTCCCATTCACTGCCGAGTATTGTTAGCCAGTCTGCATACCAAGCGTTTTCCTAGTTTCCTTAGTCTGTTTCCCTGTGTTCCGATTCTGCCCTTGCCCTTGGATTATTCTCTCTGCCTTGCCCTCTGGATTAAGTTTGCCGATCGCCGACCCACGCTTGCCTAAGGACTACTCTTCTGTCTTGCCCATGCCATACCTGTTTGCTCCTGCCCGATCCTGCCTGTATTGACCATGATGTTCAATAAAGAGCTTGCATTTGGATCCGAATGTCTCACGTCTCGTTATCCTCGTCACAGTGGGATGATTCATGTCTTTTTTATTCTGTCCACACCAATACTTTGATATTGCCGTTTTAGGCGTCTGTCTTTTAGGTCTGACCCAGAAAACAGATGTCTTAATATTTTGTTCTTCTTTTTATGAAAACATGTGGTAAGCAGTTTTTGTCCTAATCTGCAGTATACCAACATGTTTTAACATGTCATAAATTCCAGTGGTTATATAGCAAATGCAACTGTATATTGCTGAGATAAGTCACATCAGAGCTGCATTCTAGTTTATATTGAACATTTTTCATCTACCTACATGTTTAACGGCGCTACTGTTCTAGGCTTCGTCACACCGTTGTGAGATATAAACCGCAAAGTTATTTATTACCTTACACTTTGAAACCAGAACAATTTGATATGTTTCCATGACTGTACACTCTTTCTGTTTGAATTTGTTTATGGCAATTTCACCATTCTCATCTTATTTTCCCACCTAATTGTAATTGTTAGTCCTTACGCTTCTTATTTTATTTGACGTTATATTTGACAGCGCTTAACGGATATGAGTTTATAGTATTTGATAAATGTTTTATAAAGCGTTTACATAAGAGGAATGTATTGAAGTGGTTGTTTAACAAGATTGAAATGTTTTAATATTCTTGTTTAACAGTTTTATATTCAGCATACTGTAAATAAACAGTTAAATGAGCACATAGTATTATTTCAATTAATTCCATGTTAACAAACAGTCACTGGTGTCAAAAGTATTCACATTCATTACTCGGGTAGAAGTATAGATACTAGGGTTTAAAAAGACTTCTGTAGAAGTTGAAGTATCAACTCAAGCTTTTTACTCAAGTAAAAGTGTAAAAGTACTGGTTTCAAAACTACTTAAAGTATAAAAGTAAAAGTAATGTAAGGAAAAAAATGCCATTAAGGACAAAAGCTTATGCCGCGCCACAGGGGCCTATTGTGCACTACCCCACCTCCTCAAAAAAACATTTTTCTAAAGGCCATAATGACTAATGTTATATTAAAATGTTAATGTTGAAAAATGTGGGATGCACTAGGCTACCTGTTTCAGCCGCATATATGCCCATTGAAAATGAACGCA
Source organism: Schizothorax lantsangensis (assembly GCA_027422415.1). Taxonomy (NCBI): domain Eukaryota; kingdom Metazoa; phylum Chordata; class Actinopteri; order Cypriniformes; family Cyprinidae; genus Schizothorax; species Schizothorax lantsangensis. The sequence goes on from CM049854.1 coordinate 2,718,491, forward strand.
TTTTAGTACAATGCAAATACATTAAAAAACCATGTACTACTGAGCATTAACGTGTTTCATGGAGTGGAAGATATGATGACTAGTTGCCTATAAGTATTGTAATGGTGCAAAAAGTCAAACTTCAGAGGCATGTCATCAATAACCTTTATTGGAATGTAAATGTACATCCAAGCTTAGCTGCAGGAATCTGTGAGGGCAACGGACAAGAAAATTGGTGTACCCAGGGCAGGCTTAGTAACAATTACCCTTGTATGGTTGTCTATATACAATAAACATTAGTGCTGTCAAAATGAATGATTAATCCAAGTGATTAATCAAAAAATAAAAATAAAAAATAACTCATAATCCTGGTTGGGACATTTCGCTCGAGTTCTCTTCTCGAGTCTCTGCCACGGACATCTTCGTACTTGGCTACATACGTCTGCTATGTCCAGTGTTGGGGGTAACGAGTTACAAAGTTAGTATAGCCTACTTATCACAACATTGTCAATCGCGTTGTCAATCGCAAACGCTAATTTATTCAAACATCAATCTACCGAACTACCTACTGTAAAACTGTCAAGGAACAGCGGTAAGTCTGCTATATATACACACCTCTTATCTTGTTAATTGGGTTGATTACTGATCGTGCTCCTCTCGTGTTAATTAGGTTAATTATCTGAACGTGCTCTTCCAGAACTTTGTTAATAAAGCATCATATGGTAAAACAGACCTGACATGTATATGTTGTAATGAAGCAACCGTTGTTGGGTTATTTTGTGAAATAGCATTAGGATTTGGTTGTGTGTTCTTGAAATCAAACAATTGTCTTTATCTTAAGAAAAAGTCAATCAGTTCCATCTGATATCTGATTATGAACTCGTCATCAGCACCATTCTGGAGAATGTGCGTTGTGTTAGATAGTTTGCTTCATGACCCCAAGGGGTATATTTGTTGTGTTTGCTACCTCTGCATGTCTTCATCTAATTGAACGTGACCGGTATTTTTAACGACTGTTAGCTCACGCCTATATTTTTTTAGTTTCATCATAAACTAGGTAGGCAGGGCCTTGTAATAATATGTTGAACATCTGATAAGTTGGTCAATCACACATCCAGAGTTATATCTTACTGCGGTGCTATAATAAATTTTCTGCAATGGTTGTACTTGTTGTTAGAATGCTTCAAATTGGGTCCAGGCTTGTTTTATGAGCGTACCCTTGTTGGTCAAACTAGTCTTTAGTGATATTGTTCACATTTTTAGAGTTAAACAGGTTAAAGATGTGATTAACTGCAAACTACAAGCATCCTAACTTTGAAACACAACACTATATGTTTTCCCCCAAAACCGGTTGTTCAACACATTTAAAAAAGTCATAAGAAAGTTTGTGTTTTGAAGAGAAAGTCAGATATGGTATATAAATTAAGTCTTTTTTATTGATTAATATGATAAAATCACACTGAATTTATGAGGTTATGTATTTATACTGGTTTATGTACTCACTGGTTACTGTATACATATTCAAGATAAATGCATAAACTCAATTGTTTTAATCAATCTAAAGCTTTTAGTGTCATTACAAATATCTTAAAGAGAATAGTCTTTCACGCATTTTATTTTCATTTGTCTCAGGACTCTTTTACACCAAAACCACTTGAGTGTGGACATGAATCCTACATGAAAGTTAAAGATGACTTTTTATACTATTTTTACAGATACTTAACATCTTAACATCTGTATCAGTAAGATATTTATGTCATCACAAACCATCAGACACATTTACATTTACATTTAATCATTTAGCAGACGCTTTTATCCAAAGCGACGTACAAATGAGGAGAACAATAGAAGCAATCAGACCATCGAGAGAGCAACAGTATACAAGTGCCATGACAAGTCTCAGTTAGTCTAGCACAGTACACGTAGTTAGGAATTTATTTTTTATTTTTTTATTAAATAGAATAGGTAAGTGTTAGTATTAGTTAGTCAGGTGCTGGTGAAAAAGATGTGTCTTTAGTTGTAGACACATCATGTGGGATTGATAAATTGGACTTTATTTTAATAAAGATTATTTTAATTATTTCTTCTATCAGTTATTTGATCAAATCTTAGTAAAATAAACCTATATAGACCAGTTGTTTTTATTTTAATAAAATAAAACATTATACTGTGAAAAATAAATATGCTACATTTAAACACCATGGTTAATAATACCATTTTTACAGTGAGAAAGAAAGTCTAATCTGTTGTAAAGATTCTGTGAGACATTTGTAGCACCTTGTTTAAGAATTACTTTTGTTGCAAACAACCTTACGACAACTAATTTGCAGTCTAATTTAGGTCTAATTCATAAAGAAACATCTCTGTAACCGCCTTGCATTCATCAGAGTGCTTCTAATCCTTGCTTTAGAGCAGTGGTTTTCAAACCTGTCCTGCAAGCACCCCTGCTCTGCACATTTTGTATGTCTCCCTTGTCAGACACCCAATTCATGTCTTGCAGTCTTAGTAATGAGCTGATGAGTATAATCAGGTGTGTCTGATAAGGGAGACATACAAAATGTGCAGGGCAGGGGTGCTTGCAGGACAGGTTTGAAAACCACTGCGAGCATCATGGTTTTAGGTTTGAAAGATCTGAAAAACTAAAACAAAAGTTATATCAGTGTTTAATCATACTGCTTTTCATCATCATGTAGATTTTGCGTGCATGCTTGTGTTTGCATGTATGTTTGCATGTTTGTGTTTGTGTGTATTTTTGTGTTTGCTTTTATGTTTGAGTTTGTGTTTGCATGTTTGTGTGTGCATGTATGTTTGCGTTTGAGTTTGCATGTGTGTGCATGTATGTTTGCGTTTGAGTTTGCATGTGTGTGCATGTTTGAGTTTGCATGTGTTTGCGTTTGAGTTTGCATGTATGTTTGCATGTTTGAGTTTGCATGTTTGTGTGTGTATGTATGTTTGCGTGTGCATGTATGTTTACGTTTGCGTGTGCATGTCTGTTTGCGTTTGCGTGTGCATGTATGTTTGAGTTTGCATGTATGTTTGTGTTTGCATGTATGTTTGCGTTTGCGTGTGCATGTCTGTTTGCATTTGAGTTTGCATGTTTGTGTTTGCATTTGAGTTTGCATGTTTGTGTTTGCATTTGAGTTTGCATGTTTATGTTTGCATTTGTTTGAGTTTGTGTTTGCATGTATGTTTGTGCTAGTGTTTGTGTGTGCATGTTTTGTTTTTTTTAGTTTGCATGTATGTTTTAGTTTGCATGTATGTTTGTGTTTGCATGAGTGTTTGTTTTTGTACGTGCTTGTTGAGGCTTGAAAAAAAAATCTAGGAGTGAATATAAATAAATAACAAATGAAACTAAAATGAAACAAGATTTTTTCCAACAGCATAGACTGGTTTGTTAAAACGATCACCTTCATCCCTATTTATTTAAGTTTGTTGTTATCGACTTCTTTATCTATCTAATCTCAGCCTGAACATCGGTTTGAAGCCACATTCACCAGATCCACATTATAAATAGTTATTTCTTGAATTTACCTAAAAATCCACCAGATGTCGCCCACGTAAATTCTCCAGATGTGTGTCATTAAAAAGGTTCAATAGGGTACATATCCTTTGACCAGTCACTGAACTTTAGCCTGAAATTTTGGCAAACTTCACCAAGATACACTCGCAAGTGCACACCATAAAATGTTTGGAATGAATATCCTTTGATCACTATGAAGTTCACAATGCCAAATCCCTCAAAACTCATTAGATTGCAAATGAGTCGCAACCCCAGAAACATCTGTAGATGTTTTACAACCTTTTGAAATACAGTACAGCGTATGAACGCATCAGTAATCATTCAACTAAGGCACCCGTAGCCATTCTCGTTTCATTGCACTGCGCGGGACAAAATATTTGCATTTCGTAGTATGTTGTAAAAAGTTTAGACGTTTAATTACGTATGTCTGTTTCAATTGATAACAAGTCTCACGGCAAGAAAATCAAAGAGGAATCCTGTCTTGATTTATTACACGGTATGAAACAAAAACATTTTGCTTTCATTCCAGTTAGATATTTGTCCGCGCATTTGTGTGTTTTAACTGATATAGCACACCACAAGTTTTAAGATAGACAAAAATCAAAGACCGATTAAAGGAATAACTGAATTAAGTGTTAATAACTAAATAAAATAAACTAAAATAAAGAACCATTTTCCTGTGGCTAGGCTTTGAAACTGGTATGATCTTTAAAATGAAAAACTATAACTTGTAGGCTATTAATGTTAAAAACAGAAAGAATGCTTTCATCAATTAAGAAATGAGGGGGTCGTTAGGGGCGGGTTGTGGGTGTGGCTTGACGTTCATTCTGAGTTTTGACAGCACTGAGTGAGGAGATGTTGCGGACAATGTCTAAGATGCGCTGTTCTTTTTCTTATCTAACTTGTGACAAATATTTGCTTTTCCTAAAATGGTAATGTTACAAGATTTTGACAACTGCCGTATGGGAGGCCTATTGTTTAACGATCGTGTCCTATACTTTTTTGTTTTAGATCAGCGTAAGATGCGCGGTTCTTTCTCTTTTCTAACTTGTGACAAACTCTAGCTAGCTTTTAAATTGTAGCTAATGTTAGACTACAACATAGATTTTGACGAGTATCTTATGCTGTTGTTTAAAGAACGCGTCTGATGCATTTTGTTTTAGATCAGAATAAGATCGTCACGTCTTTTCTTTTTATTTAACTTGTAACAAACTCTACCTTTTTAAAATTTTAATGTTAGACTACAAGATTTTGACAACCACCATATTGTTTAACGAACGTGTCTGGTACTTTTTTTGTTTTAGATCGATGCAAGTCGATGCACTTTTTTTTATTTTATTTAACTTTGTCTACCTTTCCTAAAATTGTTTAACACTTAAACGCTGGTCTTGACTTGTTTTACTGTTTTCTGGAAAACACAGTAATTACATTGCTCATATTGCATGTATGTTAGATTTTTTTTTTTTTCAAATGTGTGCGCGAAAAAACTTGGTTTAACAACCAATGCATCGTTTCACATTTTAAAGTTTAAAGCACATCGTTTTTTTGAACAGTTATGACGGGTCATCAATCAAATTTTTGACATTTGTTATACTATACTCTCTCTGTTGTAATTTTGTCACTGCAGTCCATATCCATGAGTTATGATTCTTAGCTGGGTTACCCCAATAAGAAAGTATTGAAACATATATGTAATTATATACATCTTTTATACATCTTTCAATAGCGCTTACAGTGGTAAATACAACATTACAATTTATGTACATTCATAAGATTTATAGTCAAAGCAAATATCACCTGAGATACCGAGGGCAACATGAATAGGAAGATGCTCAGTGTTGGTGTTTTAGGACTTTTTCCTAAAACATTAAAATATTGTTTTAGGACCATGTTGTTTTAGGACTATTTCCCTTATAATGGTTACAATAAGGTTTAAATTAAGTCCATGTCTTATATACCTGTGCACTGCATAGTCCAGTGTATTTAAGCCTATACACTGCCCTCCAAAAGTTTGGAAACGCCCTAGAAAAGTGGGGTTTTGGACAATATCACACTTCCAAGCACACTTCCAAGCTTGACCCCAAGCACACTTCCAAGCTGTGCAAATCCTATTTGGAGAGGAAACAGTCAGCTGGCATCATGTCTGTCATGGAATGGCCTCCCCAATCACCTGACCTCAACCCAATTGAGCTACTAGGAACTGGACCGTGATGTCCGTAAGAAGTGTCCAACCAGTGTGAATCATCTTTGGGCTATCCTTCAGGAGGCTTGGAGTAATATATCAAGTCAATGTTTGAATAAACTGACAGCTCGGATGCCCAGATTATGCAGAGCTGTAATAGCTGCTAATGGTGGATATTTTGATTAATCGAAAATTTACATTTTTTTCTATGTATAAACTGTTTATGTAATAAAATATGTTTTCGTAGTTTGTGTTGTCCCTTATCAGTGCAAAATTATCACAAATTAAAAAGGATTCATGCCAATATGGTCCAAAACCCCATTTTCTAGGGCGTTTCCAAACTTTTGGAGGGCAGTGTACATTAATGCAGTATTATAATGGATAGAAGAAAATGAATGAAATAATATAAATGAGACATGATATCGTATGTCAGCCTATGTCATATTTTCCTCTATAAAGCTGACGAAATTAGCAACATGTGTGTACACGGTGTAAAGCTCTGGGTTGCAGTTTAAAGAATCATATCCAAAACTGACCAACCCTAAAAGTTTCCATTCCAGTGAGCCCTGTCCATGTGGAGGTGTCAGACTGGAGCCTGAGGAGACTGGAGGCACAATAAGAACCCCTCCAGTGTCAGCAGGGCAAATGTTTGACTGTTCTGCCCCAGAACCCTGTCGCCCACACAGCATGTTTTCAGACACACTGATAGGAACACCATAACTGGCATATTGCTGCTCACACTGAACAACATCGCCCAGAATCACGCGGCCCACACGTGCTTTCTCAGCATCTCCAGCCTTCTGGTCAGGTACGAGGGACCAGCCTGTCACCATCCTCTGTCTGGAGTCTACTACTGTATCACGAGCATCTGGTAGGCAGATCGGTAGCACATGTTCTCCAATACGAGCCTTGTCCAAGAGCTTCAATACGGCCACATCTGAATCCAGCACCAGGGGATCATAGTTTGGATGTAGAGTGATGGAAGATACCTGACCAATCATAAGTGAAACATGGAATGAATTAGCAGGATATACAAAGAACAAAATGTGTAAATATGCTGTAGTAGACAAAACTTGGGCATACATACACTATATTGCCAAAAGTATTGGGTCACCCCCTTCTAATGAACAGGTTTGACTACTTTAGTAATTTCTATGAGTACAATGTGTAATGTTTAAGCATATAATGATATTCTAGGAAATTGTGTGCTTCTAATATTATAGCAACAGTTTGGACAGGACTCTTTTCTATTCTAACATGACAATGCCTCTGTGTATAAGACAAGGTTCAAGAAGAAATGATTGATTGAGTCAGTGTGGAAGAACTTGACTGGTCTGCATAAAACCAAGTCCTAATCCCAGTTTAACACCTCTGGTGTGACTGTAAATACAGACCTTGAGCCAAAATTTCATCACCAAACACCAATGACTTGTACATACACTATATGGGCAAAAGTATTGGCACCCCCTTCTTTAGAACAGAAAAATGCACTTCCAAATCTGTGGCAACAATGATGGGAACATAATTCATGTATTTAAAATTTGTATTTCCATCTCTGTTGCTAACAGTTTTGGAAGTGTCTAAAATGACTGAACCCATATGTACAAGTCATTGGTGTTTGGTGATGAGTTTTTGTCTCAAGGTCTGCATTTACAGTCACACCAGAGGTGTTAAACTGGGATTAGGACTTGGTTTTATGCAGACCAGTCAAGTTCTTCCACACTGACTGAATCAATCATTTTCTTTTTGAACCTTGTCTTATACACAGAGACATTGTCATGTTAGAATAGAAAAGAGTCCAAACTGTTGCTATAATATTAGAAGCACACAATTTCCTAGAATATCATTATATGCTTCAACATTAAGATTTGTACTCATGGAAATTACTAAAGTAGTCAAACTTGTTCATTAGAAGGGGTGCCAATACTTTTGGCGATATAGTGTAATTCAAATTTATGTTTTCCAGGAACTTAGAAAGACTTTACATGTAAATAAATAATTCACATAAAAGTTGAATAGATATTCATATACAGATATTCATTAAATGATCACCTCTTGGGTTTCACAAAAAAAAGTTTGTTTTGGAATGACATGCAAGGGAGTAAATCATGACTGAAGGAGCAATTACATGGCCAAGCACACCAATGCATTGAATTTTTTTTTTTAACATTGATTTGGTGAAAAAATATGGTATTGTTAGAAGATGGTTACAGTGGCACACACAATGTTTTATGTCAATACCCCAAAACATTGCAAAGATAAACACTCTCACTGTTTGCTGTTAACTTTTACAGTACTTATTGCTATTATACTCCTTGATCTATTATACAAGAACAGTTAATGTAGGTATATCTTTAAACAATTTTTTTTTGAAAATGATGGAAATATGGTGCTGGCCCCAATTTTTACAGTTACATTCAAGGCACAGATGACATACCAAATTTCATAATGATTTGCCAATACTTTCATAAAATTCATTTTATGACAATTAAAATCCACTCATAAGGGAACACTGAGGATTATTCTCAGTACTCAACAGGGTGTGTCCCAAGGCATCTAAAAAGACTGGCCTCGTGGTTTCAGGCAAAACTATTCAAATGTTAAAATATCTAAAGAAAATATCTATTATTCTATGGTTTGCTCAGCAGGTGGTGTTGTGTCCAACTGCTCAGGTACTACACTTCTTCACATGTTTTAAGTATAAACAAGTCAAAAACAAGTGGGGGAAAAATCTGGGAGGCACTAAGAAAAAAATATTAAGTCTTAATGTCATGTGCTTCTCAAATGTTTTTAAAGGATATTTAGACATTTTTACTGGAAATCAAGACTAAAAAATTATAATTTAAAACTCTTGAAAAGGTTTTTCAACTTGAAACAACAAACAGAAAGTTGCTTATGGTAAGCAGCATATTTAAGCACATTAAATTTTAATATTTAGTCTGCTGAAAAAAACAATAGAACCCTGCCCAAAACACAATAAAAAATGTAATGGATTTAATGGTTATAATGGGAATTGTATTGGTTTTAATGGAAACTATAATGGTGTCTACTGGTATGTGATGGATTCTATTGGTGGGCTGTTAAATCCTATTGGAGAAATGCCCAAAACACACTACAAAAAGGAATTTTGTTATGGTTTTACTGGAAAAAGCTAATGGTTTATAATGGTATTTTAATGGAAACCATTGGAATTTCTGTGATGGTTTCTATTGGGCTTCTATTGTTTTTTTTTAAATGTGCAAATGGGTAGGAGTGTCCGATCTTCTGAATATTAGTATTCTTTCAAACTGACCTGTAATCGTTGCAGTCCCTTGGTCACTCTCAGATCACTGCGATACTGTTTGCCAAGCACTACCCTGATTTTGGCCGTGTCAAGTGGATATAATTTCCCCAGCTCTGTGACACAGTGGGCAGCTACAACCACACTTCGCTGGTTCACCAGGGCTCCGCTGCAAACAAGCTGCCAACCATCCATGTCACTCTCTTCTTCCATCAGTTCAGTGTTTGCTCCCATTGTCTTGGCCACACTTAACTTCCCTAGTTTGCTTGCAACAGGCAAACGGTAGATGGCAGCCAGCCAGGGCCAGTTAGTCTCAGAAGGGTTCTGAGGGTCAAAGTTTGTCAGCTTCCCACACACTGGCATAGAGAGGGAGAGACACAAATTAAAAGAAGAAAACAAAATAAATGAATATTTTACAGATTATCGAGTATGACAATAAAAGTGCACATCGAGGGCTTGGATTGTTGTGGATCATGTTCTATTTGATATTATTACTTCCTCAAGCATTTGCTTGTGCTGACGCTCTGATAAATGTGTATGGATGTGATACTTTCCTTCTGTAACTCTTGCATTTGAGAAGAGCATTCGGACCCACTTTCAGAGTCTCACCCTAAAATACTGGCAGATCACGAACAATTGGCATATTCACATAAATGTGTGACTTTGTTGGCATTTACAATGAAATACATGTTACATCTTACAATGAAAAAAAAACTCATTTTCTTACAAATCTCCATGATTTTCCATCACATGAAAACCTAATTAAATGACGAAATGTTAAATGACGAAGTTTAATAAAGACCTCTACACCTCCTACATTGTTGTGTCTTGTCTGTCACGTGTGCCCTCACCAGGCGAACAAGAAACATGACGTCCACTCCACTTTCCCATCTTCAGACAGGTTCTGCGTGTACTTCCAAAGTGCTGGTAGTAAGGTGACATACACTCATACTCAATGTGTGTGTAGACATGATGAAACCCCTGTGGGAGCGGGGGCTTGGTGAAAGGGGCCTGGGTGGGCTGCACTTCCCTTAAGAAATTGGTCACTCCAGAGGAAGAATAAAACTTATGCACAGGTGTTTTCCTGAAAACACACACACAAAGAACAAGAACATCGTATTAGACAAACATACAGAATTAATGAAACACATTTTACAGTTCACAGAATAAATTTACTTGAAAATTCTGCTTTGGAATGAATGGGAGAATTATGGTCATAGTAATGGTTCAACTTTGCATATACACTATATTGCCAAAAGTATTGGCACCCCCTTCTAATGAACAGGTTTGACTACTTTAGTAATTTCTATGAGTACAAATCTTAATGTTAAAGCATATAATGATATTCTAGGAAATTGTATGCTTCTAATATTATAGCAACAGTTTGGACTCTTTTCTATTCTAACATGACAATGTCTCTGTGTATAAGACAAGGTTCAAAAAGAAAATGATTGATTGAGTCAGTGTGGAAGAACTTGACTGGTCTGCATAAAACCAAGTCCTAATCCCAGTTTAACACCTCTGGTGTGACTGTAAATGCAGACCTTGAGACAAAAACTCATCACCAAACACCAATGACTTGTTCATATACTATATAGACAAAAGTATTGGCACCCCCTTCTTTAGAACAGAAACATGCACTTCCAAATCTGTGGCAACAATGATGGGAACATAATTCATGTATTTAAAAATTGTATTTCCATCTCTGTTGCAACAGTTTTGGAAGTGTCTAAAATGACTGAACCCATATGTACAAGTCATTGGTGTTTGGTGATGAGTTTTTGTCTCAAGGTCTGCATTTACAGTCACACCAGAGGTGTTAAACTGGGATTAGGACTTGGTTTTATGCAGACCAGTCAAGTTCTTCCACACTGACTCAATCAATCATTTTCTTTTTGAACCTTGTCTTATACACAGAGACATTGTCATGTTAGAATAGAAAAGAGTCCAAACTGTTGCTATAATATTAGAAGCACACAATTTCCTAGAATATCATTATATGCTTTAACATTAAGATTTGTACTCATAGAAATTACTAAAGTAGTCAAACCTGTTCATTAGAAGGGGGTGCCAATACTTTTGGCAATATAGTGTATGTTATAGTAACATTCTGCCATCAAGAGTAACATAGTGCAACTGTCTATACCTGGATGGGATATGAGGATGAAGAACCCTCTGTTTCACCAGCACAGATACTTTGGGCTCTCGACAGGCTATGCATAAGAATACAAACAAAACATCTTAGTTTTGAATTTATTTTTGAATTTATCAATGTTTAAAATGTCAGTACAGTATTTATGAAAATAGATTGTCAGATTTATATTGTTTGTTTAAGTATTCTGTATGAATGTATTTTGGTTTGGTTTTAACCAGCAGCTATCGCTCTCGCGAGCTCAAACGTGACTAGAGAAGAAAAACAAATAGAGGACAATCAACGGTGTCAGCTGGCTCTCCCGGCATGCGTCCTGTGAAAAACAAAGTATACAAAAGAATATGGGTGATGTACTCTGCTTTCGTGGCATTTTTGTGGCTGCTAAGTTTCAGCTATAGAAGCACGCATCATCCGGTAAGTGACGCTTGCTCGCTCTCATTGGCTATCGTGGGTATCACGTCAGAGGCAGCCCGATCATTTGAGTTCGGGGACACTCCGTCTCAATCGGGAGCAGTTAAATAATCATAATGACACCACACAATAGAGGATTTTTTGGACAAAACAAATCTCTTGCGACAAGCTGCAAATCGGGGTTAAAATCAGCCTTAAAATCCTCTAGTGTGCGGCCAGCCTAAGCGGATAAATGTGCTGTTGCTTGATTAAATCACATTGTATTTGATGTAAAACTAACTCTAGATGTTTAAGCAAACAGGGGTGTAAAAAAGTACTAAAATTATACTTCATTTAAAGTACAGATACAAAATTTTACTCAACTAAAAATACAAGTATCTGGTCAAAAATACACAAGTGAAAGTAAAAAAGTACAACTTACAATTGTGCTTAAGTATTTAAAAAGTAGAAGTAACCTATAAATAAATAAATAAATGTTGTTTCATCATACTGAATCATCTTCTCAATGCAAATTACAATACAATTCAGCACTGTGGAACACACACACACACACACACTCTCTCTCACACACACACACACACACACACACACACACACACACACACACACACACTCTCTAACACGCACACACACACACACACACACACAAATACAGTGTTTAAAGTGATAGCATGTCCTGATTTTGCTGAGTTAGACCCTGCAACAACATTTTAATCCAAAAATTTAGTCTTGATCATATCCCTACACCTAAACCTAACCTTAACCATGAGTAATCCCTAAAATCAGAGGAAATGATAGATGAATGACACTGATGTACAAGCACCAAACACTGATTGTAAGCCTAAACATCACAAAAACTGTAAACTGGTTCTTCAAATCTGATTGGTTAATCACATTGTTGTTCCAGGGTCAACAAAGATATTGATCCAGGAACATGTCACACTTGGTAAAATCAGGTTCTGCAAAGTGATACATCAACATTTAAACCCTCATGCTATTTTATTTATTTTCTTCAGATGAACACAAAATCCATCTCTGCATATAATGCAAGTGTATGATTCGTCTAAAGATGGCACAATCTGAGCACAACAGTAATCTATACGACCCCAGCTGATGAATCAATGTCTTCTGAAGCAATATGATGTGTAAGAAAAATACTGATATTTTAAACTTCACTTTGTGTTGTTTTTGAAGCGGTCCCATAGTCATGCATTGTATGGACCCTGTTAGGATCACCACTAAGCATAATTTACACACAGAAAAATAAGGGTTTAAAATTGTACCTTTTTGGGTACAACAGCTTGTCCCTGGAGCAGTACCCTTAAAAGGACATATTAGTACCTTAGAGTAGTAATACGTACTAATATGTACCTATTAGGGATAAAAAAGGTACAATTATGTCCTTTTAAGGGTACTGCTCCAGGGACAAGCTGTTGTACCCAAAAAGGTACAATTTTAAACCCTTAGTTTTCTGTGTGTACAGTTAATTTTATGTGTAATGTTGAATTGAATATTTTTTTTAATAATATTTTTTAATATGCTTCCTCAGATTTTATGGTCAGAAATTTCCGTGATTATAACTGAAGCTAAAACATAATGCACGAAGACAAAAATCATTAGTTCATAATGCACGTTTGAGCTTCTCTTACCATATGTAATACATGTAAGGTGGAAGAAAATAAAATGTAATGAGTACTTTTCAACAAAATTGTAAGGAGTAAAAAGTATTGTTTTTTTCATCAAAAAAGTAGCCAATTTATATTGTACTTAAATACAAGTACAAATCCCCTAAAATAATACTTAAGTATAGTAACCACTTACACAAGTATTGTACACCCCTGTAAGTGGAAGATGTAACTGAAGGTCGATTTGTTGCTAAATGACTTGATTTCATTGTGTGATGTCATTGATCACAACGCAAAATTGTGTCACTGCATCAAATCTCATCAAAAATATATTTTATATACTGTGTTCATTTAGATTTGTTCATAAAATAATATAAAGGCATAATATAATATTAAAATAAAAAGTGCATTTTTAAATACAACATTGAATTATTGAACACTTACACATTTTTGAACAATTTTTTTTTTATTAGCTAGTAAACTAGTAAAACTATACATTCTGAAAAAATATAGTTTTAAGCAGTGCATTAGTAGTTAAGTTAGTGTGCTACGCTCTAAGAAGAGTCTGTAAAATAAAGCACAATCTACTGTTAATATGATAATATGATTTTTCACAGGTTTTTTACCTGCATTTTAAATTATGCATTGTATTTTGTGTTTTAGGGTTACAGCAGATAATAGATAAGTCCTGGAAAATTACTATATAATATCTTTTCCATTTTTCTAGATATTTTTCATACAGTGTACTAACTGATCAACAATTGCAGGTACAAGCTACTAACAAAGTGTGTCATAAATAAACAATTATTCAATTATTATTATTATTAAATTAAACAATTGCAAATAGCAGCTAACTCAATTCAGGTGATGCGTGTACTGCGAGGCGTCTTTGGTTTCCTCTTTTTGTGTAATTCAGATGGAAAATGTGTGCTTTTTATTGTTCGAGTCTCTTATCAAAAGTTGCCAAATAAATTTTAAAAACAGCTAAATTTGTTGCAAGGTGCTTTTAGAAGAAAAACTTTCTAGGGTGGTCTGAAAAGTTACTACAATAAGCAACATAATCGCTAAGTTGGCAACACTGTACCAATTGAGCATCATTTAAACACAGCCTACCCTGTTATTGTTGTTTATTGTGTTCATCGCTTTATGACCACAGTGTATCATCTTGTGATGCTACTTCCAGCAGGATTACGCACCATGTCACAAAGCTCAAATCATCCCAGACTGGTTTCTTAAACATGACGGTAAGTGCAGTGTAATCAAAAGGCCTCCACAGTCAGCAGATCTCAGTGCAATAGAGCACCTTTGGGATGAGGTCTAAAGGAAGATTGGCATCATGGATGTGAAGCCGACTAATGTGCAGAAACTGTGTGATGCTGTAATGTCAATATGGACCAAAATCTTTGAGAAATGTTTCCGGCCCCTTTGTTTAACCCTCTGGGGTCTGAGGTGATTTTGGGGCCCTTGAGATGTTTTGACATGCCCTGATATTTGTGTTTATTTCAGCTACTTATAACATACTATTGACCAACATGTATTTTTTTTTGTATTCAGCACAAACTGTGCTACAATATTACCAAACCAAGATGGATGTACATGTTTGCATTTTTTAGAAACAATTTATGGTTTATTGGTGTGGTTAGTAAGTTTTGGGATTTTTTTTTAGCTGAAATAAGGCCATACAACCCACACTAAATAGTCCTGAATAAGACTTTAGAGTAATCTTGTAGGCTAGAATATTTACTAAACAATTATGTGAGAATCATTCTGCTTACTCATTCACAGAAAACAATATATTGATTTAAATTTTTTAAGACATGTTTTGTGATTGAACTCTTATGATATAACTCCCATGTCTGTGTGTTGAGTTTTCGCTGAGTTACAGTTCATTTTAGTGACGTATTTCTAAAAGCAGTTCGCGGAGACAGAGAAGACAGAGAGCGCACCTGTTTGCTTTCTTTTTTTTTTTCAAAAACCACAAAGTTTTGTTGTTATTGTGAGTGTACGCAAATAAAAGTAGACACTTAACAGTTTCGATTGATGTATAACACTTATTTGTGTGACCAAAATCAACAGAGTATTTTTAGTGTCTTTTGCACTGATCTTAAATAAACTGAGCTGGTATCGCCGGCGATACGGTCGACTTCAGTGAGTTAATCTGTGCCATGATGAATTAAAGCAGTTCTGAAGGGACTTGGTACTAACAAGGTGTACTGTACTTACTGTGTGGCTGGTGAGTGTATAACCCTATTCGGATGGGATTAGTTTTACAAGGGTAGATAGAGTAATGTAATTTTACCACAGGACGTATGCAATATTAATACAATCTCAGTAAAGCTACCAGAAGTGGGAGGGGTAACTCAACGCCACATTGCTTCTTGTGCTTATAATATGTTTATAATATGTTGCTTATAAGCTCAGTTAGGTCTTATTGCACAATTTATTCATTAAATTCTGATTGTGTTCTGTTGGCACTTACCTAAAGCTAACCGAAGTTTCGTGCCAGGAAATTATGTAATATTAACATACATATTTACAGCTGGTCTATTCAAATGGGTTTAGCAGTGTTGCCAACTTAGCAATTTTGTTGCTAGATTTAGCAACTTTTCAGACTACCCTAGCAACTTTTTTTCCAAAAAGTTTTTAAAATGTATTTGGCAACTTCTGAAAATTGACTCGAATAATAAAAAAGCATGCATTTTTCCTCTTAACCAAGCAGTTACTAAGCAGCACGCATCAAATGTGAATCAAGTTGTGCTCGTTAAAAATAATTGTTCATTTATGAAACACCTTAGTTGTTAGTTTGATCCTATAATTGTTAATCAGTTAGGTATATTGTTGATCTTATAATCAAAATCTGTCTGTCTAAATACATTGAGTCATTTAAAACATGCTGGTGAAAAATTAATGCAGAAAATTCCTTCATATTAACATATGAAGTACATTGTGCCCTATTTTATGGATTTTATAGAGTGTAGCATTTAACTTACTACCAGTTCACTGCTTAAAACTGTAAATCATGTGTAGTTTTACTAGTTATTTAGAGAACACATAAAATGTAATTGCTCAAAAATGTACTTTTCAATAATCCAATGTTTTATTTAAAAATAAAAATGTTAATTTTGCTTTTACATATAATATGTATTACATTTTTATTTTTTACAAACAAATCTAAATTAACATTTCAAATAATATTCTTTGCTGAGATTTGAGCATTTTCACTGTGTATTTCTACGCAATGATGCAGTTTTGCGTCATGGTTACATAATGACATCATCATCCAATGATGTCACAACGTCATTAAGCAACAAATCGACCTGCTTTTAGCAACTTTTCCTGAAAATTAGTTGGCAACACCCAAGGTAGGATTTTTCCGGATTTTTTTTACAGAAGGCAAATGACTTTGTAATATTTACTGACAATGTCCGTAACGATTACTGAGATTTCACATTCGAACGGGAGTAAAATAACTGAGAAGCTCTATTAATAATTACTTTACCCACCTCTGCATGCAAAACTAATGCCATGTAAATAAAGCTTAAGTAAGTTTAATAATTTGGCAAGGCACTGCCACCTAATGGCTGTTCCTGGTAACAGCCCTGCACCTGCCATGATGTTTCTTCTGATACTGTAAACAAGACAGCAAACTCTGTTAAGAGGAGACACTGACGGCAAAAACACTGTTTTCATGCACCTGTCAAGTTTGAGATTTTGGGCTTTTTGGTTTTTCATAAAGTGTTTTTTCAGACTAGAGGAAAGAAAACATCCAAAAGACACTGTTAAGTGTTTCTTTTCTAGCACTTTATCTATTTGTGTCAATAGATTTCAATTACAATACATATATTTAAAGGCTGTTTTCTCAAAATGAGTTTTTTCTCCTACACTGAGCCATAAATCTCCACTCCACACACCTAACTTTACATTTTTATTCCTATAGTCTATATTCTGAAGGTTTTTACAGAGGAATTTGTTCATATATAATTTGATTGATTATATACAACATTTGAATCCCCCAAAATTGTGAAAATATGGTGTTTTCTGTCCGTTCCAAGCATTTTCTGATTTATGACAAAAATGAGATACCAAAAATTCCCTCTGTAAAAACTTTTGACTCTAATATGTCAAAAAAAAAAACTGGGCAAATTTGAAACTGACAACATCCAGTGTTTAGATTTTTGTATTAGAAATGTATGCAAAATGGCGCATATTTCATTAAGTAATGACTCATTTGCATATCTAAACCTAACATTTTAGAAAACTTGTAATACAAAAAATGTTTGCAATTATCAATGTAATCAATCAGCTGGGTAAGTAAGGAGATAACTATTAGTTTTTTTTTTAACCCTATTCACCTGCAGTGTCTCGCTTTAAAGAAATCACAGCTTGCCACTGCTATACACAATACTGTAAAAAGCCCCCTCCTCTGGAAGAGGTGTTACACCGAGGTTCTGCTCTGTGGTCCTAAAAATAATCATGCATTTCTGTGCAAAAGGTAAAACTGCCATTAGAAATAATTTTATGGATGACTTTGCTGTTTCGTATCTCTTCAGTGCTAAAAAGACTGCATAAATCTGAGACTAGTTCAACCTCTCATACAGATGGGCTGCATGCCGGACCAGGTGCCATTAGGCTGACACGTCCTCCGTGCGCTGCCACTCAGAGCATAAGACTGGTTACAGAAGAACTCCACTGTTTCTGGACGGAGGTCAGGAACCAGCTTATAGTAACCATTATACAATGGTGACAGTCGAAGACATGGTCTCCCTTCACCATCTGAGAGAGAAAAGAAAGTATGACAGAGAAAGTGAAAGAGAGAAAAAACGTCAATGTAAACATCAAACAATCAAAGTGCATGATTAGATACACTGCCCTCCAAAAGTTTGGAAACACCCCTGGCAAAGTGTGGTTTTGGACGATATCAGCATAAATCCTTATCATGTTTTGGTGCAAATACATTAAAGTAACTTGTCATTATCATTGAAGACCAGCAATAATAATTTTCATTTTGATTACATATATATACATGTCAAAGTCAGACATGCCCCTTTGCCAGCTGTGATGCCTGGTTACTGGTTTAAACTTGGAAGATTTTTGGCTCAGCACACCTTAATAGCTTCAACAATTGATTGTCAATTAAGTTTAGAATACAATGAACCAATTAGAACACAATTTAGGTCAGATAGTTTACAAATATTAAATTTAAAATTTAAGTTTTTTCTATGTATAAACTGTTTATGTACTGTCATAAAATATGTTTTTGTAGTGTGTGTTGTCCCTTATCAGTGCAAAATTATCACAAATTAAAAAGGATTCATGCCAATATTGTCCAAAACCCCACTTTTCTAGTCGTTTCCAAACTTTTGGAGGGCAGTGTATAATGGTTATTGTTTTGTAAGGCACACTAGAGCACAGCAGCAGTGCTCAAAACAAAACAAAACAAACAAAAAGTCAAGCTGTGTTTCCACTGCCAGACCAGCGCTACGCTAAAACCCACTTAACTGTAGGTTAAACCCTACACTCGTAAGCTGTTTCAGACACTCTGTGTTGTCTAAAAGTGAGTTTTGCCAGTAAAATAGTTTGAAATGTCTTAAAAGTTGATGTTAGCTGGTAGCTTGATAAGAAAATCGAAAAAGAAAAACATTGAAAATGAGCAGCAGTGCCAACTGTCTCCTGACTCAGAGAAACTCGCTTTAGATCAAGGCATGGCCCACTTTAGACCAAGGCATTCGGTGGGCCAAAAATCTCTGGCGCTGGTCCCGAGGACGCCCCGAGGAGGCAATCAAGCCCCAGTGACAGTGAAACATGGCTGTTAATAGTCTCACCGTTCAGAGGTTACTGTTTGTAATTTTGATTTACTAATTACCAGAAATGGTTATTTGAGTAAAATGTCTTTTGTTTTGAGAAATGTGAGATGTAGCTTTTTATTAGGGATGTGAGTTGGGAAGAATTTATCAGTTATTTATCTTAACAATTTCAGCTCCTTAATGATTTCATTAACATTTATTGTAGTACTTTTAAAACTAAATATAAAAAAAAAAAAAAAAAATGCAACTCCATTGCCAAAGAATCAGATAATTTCAATTCATTTTGGAATCAGACAACACTGCTTGTGTTGTATATTTTCAATTCACTAAAAATAACTGGCTCTTATTTGTTCTCTACACATTGAGACATTTATTTATATATATATATATATATACGGATATATATTAGTGGTGTCAAAATTAGTGCGTTAACGCAGGCGATTAATTTTTTCAGTTTAACGCGTTAAAAGTATTTAACGCCGTTAACGCAGGGGCGGGGCTACGGTTGGCCACCCCATTCACAACTGCTGCTTGTCTCTTTTTTTCGTGACAACAACCATCGTTTATTTGAATGCAGAACGTCTTTATGACCACATCAAACAGGAGACTTTTCAGACACGCGCTCCAAATACTCTTCAGCTCCAGGCGCGAGTCAAATGAGCGCGGAAACGGTAGCGCGCGCTCTCCAACTGCACGCACAACTGCGCTGTAGCCTGTATCATTTCATATCAAATTGCAAAAGAAAGTACGAGCATGTAATGTCATAGTTATGTCGTCAGTTAAATCACGAAGTTACCAAAAAGGTGATTAAAGCTGCCAAAAACTGTGCATGTATGTATTTGTTATATGAGTCACATTTAAGAACATGTCTCTGAAATGCAGTGGTTTTCCAAACTGTCCTGGAGCCCAGCACTGTCTCCCTCATCTAACACACCCGATTCAACTCATTTGAGACATTAAGAACTGAAGTGGGTCAGAAAAGGTATCCGCGTCATGTTCAGCATTGGTAGCTCTTAAAGGGACAGCAGACAAAAAAACGAATAACCAGCTGCTGTAATCAAAGATCAAATGAAAAATGAGGAAATCATTAACTTTTGTAGCTTTAAGGACTCATCTATATTTAATTTAGAATTTAGTGTTTGATAAATTTATTCAATTTCTGTATATTTCCTATTTGCTGTTTGATATGACATTTATTGTAATGGGTTTATGTGAAGATTCTTTTAAGTTCACTTAAATTATAAGTTATTTTAAGTAGTCTAATAAATGTTAAAATTGATAGCTTTGTAATGTTGAATGTCTAATCAATGTTTAAATATTAGGGACATCAGAGTGATACTGGCCTTCAGTCATAAAAAAAATTATGCCATTATACAAACAATAATAAGATACTGTCTTTATGTTGTTTTTACATTATTTTGAAGATTGAATGTGAAATTATTGCAATGTAAATGTATTTAAAAAAAAATTAATGTTAGGTGGGTTTAATCGCGATTAATTTTGGAAAAAATGTGCGATTAATTAGTTATTTTTTTTAATCGATTGACAGCACTACTATATATATATGTGTATACTTTAGCCCCGTTGCACCCTACTGTAGATTCAGTAACTGTATTGAAGCATCTTTAAGTAAATATGGCAGAAAATCTGTGTTTTACCACATAATACCACTCAAGTCAGCTGAAAAATATAATTATGGGAACCATTAACATTACTGGACATAATTTTTGCAAAAGCAATTTAACTATTAAATTACTATAAAACATTTAATTGCATAATTCTGTGGTGTTTATAGAGCATCGTAGAGATTAGCAATAATCTGCCAGGATTCACCTTCAATGTCTGTGTTTTGTTGAGATGCTTCTTTTGTCTCTTGTTGTAAATCCTGTTCTGTCGTCTTTTCATTCACTGCATCCTCTTTGACCTTTTCCATTGGTTTAACCATCATTTTGTCAGTTGTTTTGCTCACTGTTGGTATGATTGTTGTGCTATTATTTCCAATAGTAGTTGTTGGGAGTTGTTCGGTTTCTTCAAGCAGTGTCCCCCAATTTTCAATGTCATTCCTATTGAAAAATTGAGTGTTATTCCCTTTGTGCATGGTATCTATTTCATAAAGAATGTTGTCTTTCTCATCTTCAGTCAGGCTTAATATTGTATATTGAGGTCCATCAGTTATTTTTTGTCCTTTGTCCATTCCACCATCCTTGGTTTTGTCAGCCTTTGTTGTCTGATTATTGGCCATCCTATTGTCTATCAAAACAATATCTATATATTCCATGCCCAAATCTTTTGTTGGACTTACAACTTTCTTTCCGATATCTAAATGTGCATCTTTGTCAAAGGGTTTAAGAGTGTCCTTATCCTCTCCAGTTTCCTTCTTTCTGATTGTGTTAATGCTGCCATCAGCATCTTTGTTTTCAACTTTAGGTTTTTCTTTTACAAAATTGCTCTTGTCTTCGCCAAACTTTCCGTCTTGTCCCACATTATCCTTTCCAGGGGTAGGTTTTTGTGGTTTTATATCTTTGACTGTTTTTGACTCATTTTCTTTTTCTTGTGAAGTTTTGTTCTTGGCATGGCCCACTTGGTCTTTGTGTTTGCCTTTTTGTTCATTATCTGCTGCAGGAATTATGTCCAGCTCTGTAAATAGAAGAAATTCAAAGGTTTAATTAAAGCACTTCTCTACCACAAAAACTGAAGTACAAATGGAAAAGAAAATAACCACTGACCTATCATACTGTATATCGACGGGTGAGAACCAAAAGGGCATAAGTGACATTTTTGGTGAAATGGAGATATATTGCCAAAAGTATTGGCACCCCCTTCTAATGAACAGGTTTAAATACTTTAGTAATTTCTATGAGTACAAATCTTAATGTTAAAGCATATAATGATATTCTAGGAAATTGTGTGCTTCTAATATTATAGCAACAGTTTGGACTCTTTTCTATTCTAACATGACAATGTCTCTGTGTATAAGACAAGGTTCAAAAAGAAATTGATTGATTCAGTCAGTGTGGAAGAACTTGACTGGTCTGCATAAAACCAAGTCCTAATCCCAGTTTAACACCTCTGGTGTGACTGTAAATGCTGACCTTGAGCCAAAAACTCATCACCAAACACCAATGACTTGTACATATGGGTTCAGTCATTTTAGACACTTCCAAAACTGTTGCAACAGAGATGGAAATACAATTTTTAAATACATGAATTATGTTCCCATCGTTGTTGCCACAGATTTGGAAGTGCATTTTTCTGTTCTAAAGAAGGGGGTGCCAATACATTTGTCTATATAGTGTATATATAAAATGAAAGCTCTTAATGAGCTCTTTCTACTGGCAAAAGTACTGTCATCCATGAGTGTACACATTTGTATTATAAACAATTGAAATCAGTACACAAAGTCAGATCAAACTATGGTAAAATTTTTGTTTTGGCTCTCCTGTAAAGTTGGTGAAATGTCACTTACGCCCTTCTGGTTCTCACCCCTCAATATGCCAATGATAAACTGACAATAATGATTTAATGTAAAATACATAGAAGACTTGAGATGCTTCATATTATAAGTAGTGACCATGTAGACAATCTAGCTATCCACAGAAGTGTCCAATGCTCAGGACTAAGAGCTACTATGTCATTGTATTGAATGCAGTTCAGTACCTTTGCCACAGGTTGGCGCTGTCCCACTCCAAGTGTTATTGCCCAGACAGGTTCTCTGAGGGGTTCCATTCAGTTTGTAAAGCTTATAGCAGAAATACTGTATAGCAATAAGTACATCATTTGGTCCATAAACAAGGAAGTGATCACCATGCTCTGGCTTTGGAGGAATGCCGCAGTTTTGGTCAGGCACTGATGAAAAGAGACAGACATGCTTCACTATGATCAAATTAATTTTGACTCAAGTACAAAAAGTTGTTTTTCTGCCTTGCTTGTAGATTTATATCTTATAATGAGCTGTTGCTTACCACACTGTGGACTTGGTGTACTCCATGACCCATCCAATAAACAGGTGGCCATCCTGAAACCCTTTAATGTGTATCCAGGGTCACACTGGAAGACAGCATGTCCTCCAACCCTTACGTCCAGATGCTCTATCATCCCGGGGGCTGGAACCAAAGGCCTTCTGCACTCAAGCACTGGGAGATCATATATACATGGGTCAAAGACGGGTTTAAGCATAAAAACAATAAGTGTAATACTGCTTTAAATTGTTGTTGTTTTACCCCCCCAAAAAATTAAAAAGTAATAGCAATTTTGTTTTTGTTTTTCGGAGCAAAAAATACATATCATAAATTTTTCCCTGATTTACAGAAGACACCCACTAAAATGTCACTGACATCTTTCAGGCATATTTACAACAAAAATCTATTTATGACATATTAAAAGACTAATTACTTTCAACCCAAATAATAAATGGTTGTAAATTTAAATTTTTAAAAATTTGCCACTTTGCTTTCGCCCATTTGTCAATAAGAATTTTTTACTCATTTAAAACACAATAAAATGTAATATGCTCCCTTATTCTTTTATATATTTTAATATGTACAAGTCAGAATAAGTATGTTGTTAGAATTTTTACATAAATATTGTGTTACACTGAATGACAATGTAACATTATTTCCACTATTTTGGACATTTTGTTCTCCAAAAACGTATTTGAAACCTTAAAAGTAGACACTTTACTTACATGCTTTCTATGGACATAAATTCACTTTTGTAAATTTCTTTTGATGCGGACATCTTAACGTCTTTGACCCACATACACAGGGCTCGGCATTAAAGCTTGTCCACTTTTCTGGGACAAGTAGCTTGATTAAAATGTGAATAACAAAAAATAACCAGGAAAGCACCGAGACTTTAGCCACCAAAAACTTTTGTGTGTAATGACTCTGCTTTTATTACATTAGGTGTAAAAACGGTGACTGAAAGTTGACAAGGTCGCACCACTTGAGGCTTGCGCAGACAAACTGTGTGAGAGAATCAAAACAAACAAGCAAAACACAAAAGCAACACCACACGTTTTCCCGAATATCAACACGATTGCAATGTGACAATGATTGTATACAAAGTAGTTCAATAAACAAGAAGGTGATATTAAGTGACTTACATTTTAGACACAATATTGACTGTTTTTGCTCTATTTTGTGCATCTCTGAGCAACACATCAGTGTTTCGTTACTAAATAATTCAGCGTTTTTGAACAAATCGAGTGAGTCAAGAAAGGCACCTGCTTCATTGAAAAAATTAGCTGTTTGAATGAAAGTAATGAATGACTCACTCATTAAGACAGTCACGTGCTGCCACCTACTGGTGGTTTGGTTTAATTTTTAATTTAAGAATTTGACGTGATAGATGACACATACAGTACTGTACATTTAATAAGGTTAGGGGGAAAATACTCCTTTATAAAAGGTAAAAATGGTAATAGAAATCAATTTAATATTATTATAATATTAAGAATAAAATATGCATGACTGATTTACTTGTCCAAATCACAAGCACAAAACAAGCCCTGCATACAACTGTTACATGCTATGGTATAAAAAGTGTCATGGAACACATTCTGTTATTTATTTATTTAGCACCACAGTGTGGCAGCATGATGTAAGATCAAAATCAACATTGATAACTCTGAACTGTTTTCTTAGTGGTTGGTTCAGGTCATGTGACTCTTAGTTTAGAGGTTAACCAGTAAATGACTGCAGTGGTCTAGATTCTCTCCATGCAGTTAGCCAGAAATTGCTCTTCTGCCTGTTTTCCTCACATGTTGTGCCTTGGAGAGCCTTTGCTTTTTTACAAAAAAAAGAGAAAATAAGTGGAAAAGAGCATAACAGTAAAAGCCCTCAACTTTCCTCCTGTGTTCGACCCTTTTCTGAATCCTGTTAGCTTACTATCAAGTTTGCATAGATGGAGCACACATCAGGGGCAGAATAAAAAGTGCAGCCTCATAAAATACACGGCATGAATTTGCCTTGTTAGGTTGTAGTAGTATAAACAAGTGTTAACAAACATTTTAAAGGGGTCATCGGATGCAAAATTTACTTTACAAGTTGTTTGAACATAAATGTGTGTACACATCCATCCTATAATGATAAAAATCCACCCAGTGTTTTTTTTTTAATCCTTATTTTAAAATCCCCTTTCTCAAATCAGGCTGTACTTGAGATTCCTATCAGAGTGATGTAGTTCTGTAGAGGCCCCTCCCACGATAGTTGATTGACAGGGCCGTCTTACCTTAGCCCCGCCCCCCTGAGTGAGCTGAGAGCTCCGCCTCCAGTGCAGGGGAAGACAAGACGTCTCAGATTAAGCGATTGAGGTGTTTTGTTGTTGGATGTAATAATGAACATAGCAGTCGTCATTTACTCCTGACATCTGAGCCGCTGAAGACGCAGAGGATTAACGTTACTTTCACTTTGAAGTGAATGCGCCGATCCCCGATCTACATAAATGCATCTATGTTCGCCCAAATCATTCGTGATCTAGCTTTATCTACAGATGTGAGTATAAGGGTTTTTATGAATCTTTGCAAATCGTCTTTCCTAATAATGTGCTAGTTAGCCAGATTCGCGGCTGAAGTTTAGTATGCTCCTTCGATATATACCTAGATGCCTCATTATCGACTGTTTCTATGGGCTGCGATAAGTAAGCCATCTGCCATTTTTGGAACGGTCTGTGAAACTTTGAGCGCATTGACTGTGTGCGTCTACAACAGCAAGTTATACGCTTGTATATCTTTGAATATTCATTGATTATTATGGTGAATGCGATATAGCTGACGGGTCAACGTATCTGGAGCGGTCAAATAGGGAATCTACACGTATCTATGGTCTGCTCGTAACCCCACGGAAGAGAGGGGCGGAGTCAGCAGAGCTCATTAGCATTTAAAGCAACATGGACTAAAAAAACGGCTTGCTGAAAACAGAGCTGACAGGGTAAAGAAGGTGTTTTTTACACTACCATTGAGAAATTTGAACCAAAGTATGTTATAGACTTTTCATTAAGACCCTAAAGAATCATATCAACTTGTGTAAAATGGGCATCCGATGACCCCTTTAAACAAAACAACAGCAGCAGCAGGAACAACAAATCAGCTGCAGTTTGAGTCTAGACTTAACCTCTGGTCATGTCTGCATATGGATATAATTAAATTGTTAATTTATCTCTTTAAAAGACTGTTCTCACCATGTTCACATCTCTTTCCAGTATATCCAGCCAGGCAGGCGCAGTGAAAGGAGTGAGAGGAGTCTACGATGCAGGTGCCATCATGCAGACATGGAGAGGATATGCATTCTATACAAATACATACATTTGCATGTCAGTCATTCAGTTCCAACAATAATACATTATGCATTATATACACATGCCTAAACACACATAGCAATATAATAAATATAGATTTTATGTTAAATTTACAAGATAACAAGAAAATACAAGATTTGTTTTCTTGAGAGGCAAAATTGCATATAGTACAAGCATTAGGGATTTCAAGAGGATATTGTCAAGTTTATTGTTTTGGAATTTTTATCATTTGTTTGTTAATAAAACCTGCAAATAAATTCATATTTCAGACTCCTACTTGCAACCAGCTGCAAATATATCTTGAATTACAGGAATTTTATACAATTGCATTTTTTCCTCTCATTTTAACCCTGTGACATGCAAAGATCGCAGGCGGCCACAGATTATTGTTGTACAAAATTTACAGTACGTTGAAACATCATACTTGTACTTAGTGTTGTCAAAAGACCCGGTACTTCGGTACCAAGTCGGTACTAAAAAAATGAAAACGTCACGGTACCAGGTTTCTTTAAGTACCGGTGATACCGAGTACCCTGTTAACCCGGTTCTTGCCGCGCTATCTGAGAGCTGCGCAGATGCGCTCTCTTCATAAAAGCACTGAGACGTGCCGACATCAAAAGAAGGAAATGCATCAAACTAATAAAACACTTTAAAGACTGACACCCGGATCAAATGAAAGAGTTCAAGCAGGTAAGTTTCAATTTAATATTTAGATATTTAGATATAATATATAGAATATTATTCCATATTTTAATTTGAATGTCGGATTAAAATAAACATTGCCGTTATAGCGGAGTTAATCGTTAGCATAAGCACGACTAACGCTAATATAATGAGCATTAGAATTAAGTTTCTTTTTTAACTACTTAATGCGCCTATAACTTTTATTAGGGTAAAAACAACAGAAGGACATGATGGTATTTACTATTGTTACACACCAGAGGCTTTTAAACGAATTGTGAATCTAAAATGTGTTAGAGAATGTACAAACAGTTAACAGTGTTTATGTCATATCAGTCCGTCGGGAAAAAAGTTCTGACTTTTTTTTAACTTTTTTTTTATTACATTTTTTTTGCTAGTTAGTTGCTAGTTGTTGTTATTTTTGACTGGATAACTAGCAGGTTTAAAAGCCCTTTAAAATTAAATATGTACACAGTTTGTATTAAATAAAAGTACAGTCAAATTTTATCTCCTGTATAAACTTTACAATGACTTCATGTTATTATCTAACATCAACTTACAGTGAGTGAACAATATATTTTTACAACATTAATTAATGTTTGTGAATGTTATTTAATACAAACACTTGATCATTCATGTTAGTTCATTGTGCATTAAATAATTTTAACAGATTGAACTTTGATTGATTTTTATGTATTAGTAAATTTTGAAATTAACCCTAAGAAGAATAATTGCAATATATATCTGTTGTTTATTTGAGAGGTCATGTTATCTAACAAATGGAATCTTATTGTAAAGTGTTTTTAATACTACAGTTTCCTTCCATTTGATATGCACTTGTCTTAAAATATATGTAATCTTATCTAAATTTATTATAAAAGCTGAGGTTTGTTATTTACTGAAATGTTATATTTTAGCTGGAGTCAATGATCTAATGTTGCATTTGGTCAGACTCAGTCCACTGCTTTACTAATATTATATTTTCCTTTTACAGCTGCAGGAAGATCATAAAACACCAGCAAACCCTAAAACAGACAACAGTTTACAGCTGTTTTTCAGCGGCAGCAGAAATAGGACAAAAACTTTTGGGTGGAACTTGTTTACTTTCATACTTTTATTACTTGTGAAAAAACTTGAAATAATTTTAAATAAGCATAAAGAATGGCATGGATTTTTGTGCAGTTTATTTTTGTTTAACTTTATTAATAAAAGTGTGTTTTTTAATTAGCATATTTGTGTTTTGCTTTGGTACCGAAATTGGTACCGAGAACCATGGATTTTCACTGGTATTAGTACCGAATACTGAAATTTTGGTATCGTGATAACACTACTTATACTTGATCTGGACAAACTGTGTATCATTAGGAAGATTAAAGTCTCCAGCTTCGATATTTGACCACTGTGACAGTAATTTCTCAATTTATGTAAGGAGTGCAAAATAATCAATCTGTAACTTATGATATTTTGAGTAAAATAACAACATTTAATAACAATATAACAATAACAATATTTTCTTTTACCCATATTTCTTTATTTCAGGTGACTGTAATATCCACATATTCAGGTTCCGTTTTAACATTTATGTTACTGATTGAGCAAACTGGTTGATCATGCAAAGCAAGAATTTCTCACAGATAAAGTATTTTACTCATACTAATTATATGCTCAAAGATGCACTAATCCTCAACACCTAAATTAAATGCCAGTGAAAAAGAAGAAACAGCTGATTTGTGAGGAGCACAATGACCTTCTAAAATCAAAATAATCTCAATCTCAAAATTGCAACAAATGTTATAAACTGCAAAAACGTCTACAAACACTGAAGTTTCAGTTAAAGGGGTCATCGGATGCCCATTTTCCACAAGTTGATATGATTCTTTAGGATCTTAATGAAAAGTCTGTAACATGGTTTGGTTAAAATTTCTCAATGGTAGTGTAAAACAACACCATTTTTACCCTGTCAAAAACAGCTATGTTCATAGCAAGCTGTTTCCTTGCATGTCACTTTAAATGCAAATGAGCTCTGCTCACCCCGCCTCTCTCTTCTGAGTCGCTCTCTGAGAGATGGTAAACTTTATCCACATTCATCGTGAAACTTGCTAATTAGCACACTATTAGGAAAGGCGATTTGCAAAGATTCATTAAAAACCTTATACTCACTTCTTTTGTAAGTGAGGCTGGATCACGAATGATTTGCGCAAACATGGACGCATTTATGTAGATCGGGGGCGTGTTTCCTTCAAAGACAAACGTAATCCACTTCAGTGGCTCAGATGACGGGAGTAAATGACGACTGCTATGTTCACTATTACATCCAACAACAGAAAACCTCAATCGCTTAGGAGCCATTCTTGTCTACTCCTTCTCCGGTGTCGAAACAATGGCGGACTGATGACAGCTCACTCAGGGCAGATCTAAGGTAAGACACCTGTTCAGTCTGTGCTGAAACGCTAGTGTCAATCAAACAATCGTGGGAGCGATTTAAAGGTGCTGTATTGTAGGATTGACACCTAGCGGTTGAACTAGGTATTGCAGTCCAAATTCTAAATATTGGAGACCGTTTTTTTCACTCGGCCCCTCCTCCTCAGACTTGACGCTAGCGCAGGATGCCAGATTAACGACACCAACAGGAACGAGCACACATGACCATGAATGAAATGAAATATGCGGCGTTTTCCGCCAACTGGCAACCCGGGGTGCCGAAATACAATTGGGTAAACTGGCAGTGGGCGGGTTTCACAAACCATAACAAACACAGACATTCCGGGCCGGAACGCACATTTTCAAAGGAGAATAACTGACTGTAGCATTGTTTTTCAGATAAACAAGTATGTTAACTTAGCATGTTTCTTAAATATCTGCAAGCATATTATGGTATTTTTATGCTTTAGCAGAGTCAAAATCCTACATACAGCACCTTTAACGAGATAAAAAACGAAAAAAAACACTGGGTGGATCTTTATCGTTATAGAGTGGTTGTGTACACACACTGCCAACACACATTTCAGTTCAAACAACTTGTAAAAGTGCATGTCGCATCCGATGACCCCTTTAAGCTCAAGTACTTACTTCTTTCAAAACTGTCTTTTCCTCATCTCATATATGGACCATGTCCTCATCCCATATAGGATCCTCCTGCTACAACTACCTGCTACTGCACTAGCATTCAGATGAGGTAGCCTTGGTGACAAGTTTGGGTGAGTAGGGGCAAAGTACCTACAGTATAGGGCTGAACATAGGGCTGGGTATCGTTCAAAAATTTTCGATATCGATACCGATACCGATACCGATACCGATACCTTGAGTTCAATACCGGTTCCTGAACGATACTTTTTTCGATACCAATTTTATGAAATCAGTTTTAACAAGATATACATTATCTAAAAAAACTTTGGTTTTATTTTTTCAGCTTGTTGACATTTATACAGACTGAATGACTCATCTCCTGAGCCACTGCAAAAAGGAACAAAATATCCAACACAATAAATCATTGCAAATAGTTTTAATCAAGTTCAAATAGTTTTCAGTTTACACATCTGTTAGGCTAAGTTTACACTAGTGCGTGTTCGTTTTAAAACGCATAGCTCAGACAGAATCGTCATTTCTATTAATTTATTCTAGGTTGTTAAAGACTTCAAGAAATTGAAAATCTTTATCCACTTTCATAAGTGGGTGTTTTATTTTCTTTCACCTTATGTTTTATTGTTATTAAATTCTGTGTTGTAGTATGTCTAATTATTTGAATGCATAAAAACAACTTTATTCAAATTTATAATAAATTTATTCTTAAAATTTCTTAAAAAGAAATCTTTTCTTTTTCCTCAGAAATTCTGTGTTCTGTATTTTCAAATGAAGGCATAAAAAATATTTTCATATATCTTTAAATTATTTAAAATCAAACTTTATTTATTGGTGGTTTAAAATTTTATAAGGTGGTTTACTATTAAAATTAAATCATGGAAGAAATGTTGTCTGATCATTACTTAAAAAAGAAAGTTTTAATCATTTTAATAGTAGCCTAGTAGTAGCAGTATGTATATTCTGCTGAACAATAGTGATATATTTCTGCCGCAGTGTCTTCCAAGTTAAACCAAACTTTTATTTTGACGGGTTGCCGTGAATACCTTTACAGTTCTGTGTGTATATGATATGACGCTAGTTTTACTCAAATCAAACGGTAAAATGCTCATGAAGTGACTCTCAGAGCAGTTCTGGAGATGTTGTTCATGTGTTTATGTCCTCATTTAGTGGGACGGCAGATGCTAAAATCACCGCGAGCGTCACGCGCGCTTCAGTCTGTGTGTAAACAAAACTGCGCGAATAGAGAGCAGACTGCTCCGTATGCTTTTGAATCGCTCACGCAGATGTCAAACACTGATCAATCTGCGGCGCACCGCTTCTAGTCGAACACACCTAGTGCTGCAGGCTTATTGGCTCACTGACGTTGATGTGATTAACCCCTTAAGTATTGAAATTTGGTAACGAACGACAAGACGTTTTTCGATACTCAATGGTATCGAGGCAATTCGGTCAGTACCTAAAAAGTATCGAACTCGATACCCAACCCTAGCTGAACAATAATTCAATATCAATATATATCGCAATAACATTTTTTTCAGTAATGATGCTATGATTTTAAACACATTTCCGATATTTCAATATACATTAGTCACCTTTACGTATACAGCAGTTTATACAATACAGATTGTGTCAAAGCAGCTTTACAGTGTCAACAGAAAAAATGGTTTGTCAATAATGCAAGAGAACAATAACAGAGTTTTTTCCAGCTAAGGTCAGTTCATTGATGAATCATTGATGTCATCATCCAGTTCAGCTCTCTTCCAATAGTGTCTGTGCAATCAGTCAAGCATCCCCGACTAAGCAAGCCATGTATGGGAAACTTTACCACTGTTTCCCATACATTGATTTATTTGTGGTGGTTGACTTCGTTAAATAAACTCGAGCACTGCACGTTTCAAAATCAAAACACGGTGCAGGTGTTTTATATGAATCTATCTTTGAATGAATCTATCTTTGAAGGGAACCGACAGTCTTAAGACAATTTTCAATGGCATTTTCATTTTATCTGATAAAGTAGCGTTCATGAGCGCAGCACTGCTTTGTGTAAAGCTGTTACCGGGGAAACCACTGTTTCTGCCGATCCAAAAGCACCTCCTGCTGGCAGAGAATGAACTTGCATGTTCAATAAGCCCGTCTCCAGGAGATAGGTATAAACGGAGGTCGGAGCCAGCTCCAAATGGGTTGGGCCTTGTTAATATGCCCTACACCAAACCCAACCCTAAACCTACCCTCCCTCTTGGAGCTGCCCAACCTACTTGCGGCATAAGTCCCTCCCACTTGGAGGTAAGTTCCTCCCACTTGGAGGTCTCCGGGCTGCAGCGATATATACTTGGTCTCCAGCAACATGTTTTTGTTGTTGCTCACAATTTTGTTTTGTTTTGTTTTCTGCAGCAACTCAGCACTTTTGTTTCAATCTATATGAATAATCAGAATCTGAAGCTTTGAATTCAGTTACTTGAGATGTTTGATGGTTAATGATTCCTTGTGTCAGTAGCTGGCGCTATGGGAACTGTCCTCCAGGTGTGACATCTGTCTGAACCCCATATAGAATCCTTTAGAACCAATTTATTGGTTGGTGGTGCTAGCACCGCTCACAAGGATGTGTTTGCACCATCACAAATTAGATATTCCTATTAAGAAGAATGGAGGAGTATGTCAAGCAACCCAGCATCATGTTCCCTACTTTGGGAACCAAGGTTACATACTGTACATAAAGGAGATGTCCCTTTCATAGGTGTACTGGATACTGTATTTGGATATGTACACACACACACACATTTTAAAGTGTCATAAATGTAAAATACTAAATCAACTTTTCTATTAATAATTGAATAACTGATGGCAGACAAACATAAAATTATATACAACCCCAAATCAGAAAAAGTTGGGACAGTATGGAAAACGCAAATAAAAAAAGAAAGTAGTGATTTCTAAATTTACTTTGACTTGTATTTCATTGCAGACAATATGAACACAAAATATTTCATGTTTTGTCTGGTCAACTTCATGTCATTTGTAAATATACATCCTTTCCTGTCATTCAGACCTGCAATACATTCCAAAAAAAGTTGGGACAGTAAAGCATTTACCACTTTTTAATGTTGCCATTCCTTTTCACAACACTTAAAAGACGTTTAGGGACTGAAGACACCAAGTGATGAAGTGTTTCAGGTGTAATTTTGTCCCATTCTTCCTGCAAACAAGTAAGGTGGGCAACAGTACGGGGTCTTCGTTGTCGCATTTTGCGCTTCAAAATGCGCCACACATTCTCTATTGGAGACAGGTCGGGACTGCAGGCAGGCCAGTCAAGTACCCGAACCCTCTTCCTCCGCAGCCAGGACTTTGTAATGTGTGCAGAATGTGGTTTTGCATTGTCTTGTTGAAATATGCATGGATGTCCCTGGAAAAGATGTCTTCTTGAAGGCAGCATATTGTGCTCCAAAATCTCTATGTACTTTTCAGCATTAATGGTGCCATCACAGAAGTGCAAGTTACCTTTGCCAAGGGCACTGACAAAACCCCATACCATGACAGACCCTGGCTTTTGGACTTGTTGCTGGTAACAGTCTGGATGATCCTTTTCTTCTTTGGTCCGGTGCACACGGCGTCCATTCCTCCCAAAAAATACCTGAAATACTGATTCATCTGACCACAGTACACGTTTCCACTGTGTGATGGTCCATCCCAGATGCCTCCGAGCCCAGAGAAGTCGACGGCGCTTCTGGACACTGTTAACATAGGGCTTCCTTTTGGCACAGTACAGTTTTAACTGGCATTTGTGGATGTAACTACGTATTGTGGTACTTGACAAAGGTTTGCCAAAGTAGTCCTGAGCCCATGTGGTGATATCGCTTATAGATGAATGACGATTCTTGATGCAGTGCCGCCTGAGGGATCGGAGATCACGGTTGTTCAGCTTAGGCTTGCGCCCTTGACCTTTACGCACTGAAATTCCTCCAGATTCCTTGAATCTTTTAATTATGTTATGCACTGTTGAAGGTGAAATATACAAATCTCTTCCTATCTTTCTTTGAGGAACATTGTTTTTAAACATTTCAATAATTTTCTCACGTATTTGTTGGCAAACTGGCGATCCTCGGCCCATCTTTGCTCCTAAAGGACTAGACCTTTCTTGGATGCTGCTTTTGTACCAAATCATAATTACAATCACCTGTTGACATCAACTGTTTCAAATCACATCATTATTTAACCAATTTACCTCATTACTAGCCCTAAATTGCTCCTGTCCCAACTTTTTTTGGAATGTGTTGCAGGTCTGAATGACAGGAAAGGATGTATATTTACAAATGACATGAAGTTGACCAGACAAAACATGAAATATTTTGTGTTCATATTGTCTGCAATGAAATACAAGTCAAAGTAAATTTAGAAATCACTACTTTCTTTTTTTATTTGCGTTTTCCATACTGTCCCAACTTTTTCTGATTTGGGGTTGTATTTGCAGACTAGCACATTGTTAGTTGTAATGCAACAACATATTGTCACGAATCCTGGCCATGAACTTCTGCTCATTCACCACGAGAGGTCACTCACTCATCACATTGACTTTCACACTACACAGACAGTTACAGATCACTCAGAAACTACATTTCCCATCACCCACTGCATTGACACAGCTGTTCACACTGATCACGCTTGCACCTGAGAACCATCTCACAATCACCATCACCCAAACTATATAAGCTCTGGACTTCCTCTTGCTCTCTGCCGAGTATTGTTTAGCCTAGCTGCATTACAAAGCGTTCCCAGTGTTTCCTAGTTAGATTTCCTGTGTTCTGATTCCTGCCCGTGCTCCTGGATTATTCTCTCTGCCTTGCCCTTTGGACTCTGTTTGTACCTCGCTTGGATTATTGCTCGTTCTCCTGGATTGTCTCTCTGCCTAGCCCTCTGGATATTGTTCGCCGATCGTCGACCCACGCTTGCCCTCGGATTACTCTCTGCCTTGTCTTTGTTATACCTGTTTGCTACTGTCCGACCCTGCCTGTGTTTTGACCATGTTTTACAATAAAGCCTTGCATATGGATCCGCATGTCTCACGTCTCGTCAGCCCCGTAACAGAATACTCGGCCAAACAAGGATCCAGCGGCTTTCCCAACCAACATTGGTCAGGTATGGATACAGCGACCTTGTTACTAGCCCTCAAGCAGGGAACTCGATCACTTGAGGGTTACATCACGGAATATTTGGCTTTGGCTAATGGCTCAGATTTACCGGACTGTATATTAATAGACTTTTTCTGTGATGGCCTTAACCAGCCGTTAAAAGCGAAAATAATTCATAATGGCCCTCGTTTGTCACTAAGTCATTTTCTGGATTATGTTCTGTGGACTGTGGGTTCAGCATTCACTGTGGGGGTCGCGGAGGAACGAGACACCGCACCCAATTGTGTGATCACAGCCGCGCTAGAGCACGCTCACAAAATGGCGGCCACAACAACACCCCGTAGCGTCATTGCTGCCAGTCACAAACCAAGTCAAGTCCCAGCTGATGTTAAAGAGCCAAGTCAAGTCCCAGCTGATGTTAAAGAGCCAAGTCAAGTCCCAGCTGATGTTAAAGAGCCAAGTCAAGTCCCAGCTGATGTTAAAGAGCCAAGTCAAGGCCCAGCTGATGTTAAAGAGCCAAGTCAAGGCCCAGCTGATGTTAAAGAGCCAAGTCAAGTCCCAGCTGATTTTAAAGATCCAAGTCAGACCACTGCTTATGTTAAAAAGCCAAGTCAAGTCGCTGCTGATGTTAAAGAACCAAGCCAAGCCACAAGCGATCGTCACGAGTCAGGCCAGGCCACGAGTGATCGTCACGAGTCAAGCCAGGCCACGAGTGATCGTCACGAGTCAAGCCAAGCCACGAGTGATCGTCACGAGTCAATCCAAACCACAGTTGATCTTCGTGAGTCAAGCCAAGCCACAGTTGATCGTCACGAGTCAAGCCAAGTCACAGTTGATCTTCATGAGTAAAGCCAAGCCACAGTTGATTGTCACGAGTCAAGCCAAGCCACAGTTGATCGTCACGAGTCAAGCCAAGCCACAGTTGATCGTCACGAGTCAAGCCAAGCCACAGTTGATCGTCACGAGTCCAACCAAAGCACAGCGCTCCAGCCAGAGTCTCTTCGTGCCTCAGCGCTCCAGCCAGAGTCTCTTCGCACCTCAGCGCTCCAGCCAGAGTCACACCACGTCTCAGCTCTCCAGCCAGAGTCACACCACGTCTCAGCTCGTCATCCCGAGTCACACCAAGCCACTGTGGATCATCATGAACTCACCCAACTCACAGTTCTCCAGCCAGAGTCACGCCACGTCACAGCTGACCAGCCAGAGTCACGCCACGTCACAGCTGACCAGCCAGAGTCACGCCACGTCACAGCTGACCAGCCAGAGTCTCTTCACGTCTCTGCCGAACTGCCAGAGTCTGTCACACCCAGAGATTCAAGGTCAGTCCTTCGAGTTCCCTGTCTGGTTTCCAGTGTGAGGGATGCACCGCTGGTGTCTGCACGCGCAGCTGGTATCCCCAAACCCACTCACTCTAGCCCTCCTGTTCCTGCACTAGTTTCCCTGTCCGAAGCGCTTCCCATGATGGGGATCGCTTTGTGTTGCGTTTGGGCTGCGTACACCACCACTGAACTGCCTGAGGTAGCGACGTCCACTGTAATGTCTCCAGAGGTGGCGGCGGATGCTGCAGAACCTCTTGGGGTAGTGACACTCGCTGCTGTG
Organism: Schizothorax lantsangensis; assembly: GCA_027422415.1. Classification (NCBI taxonomy): domain Eukaryota; kingdom Metazoa; phylum Chordata; class Actinopteri; order Cypriniformes; family Cyprinidae; genus Schizothorax; species Schizothorax lantsangensis. The sequence continues at coordinate 2,755,224 of CM049854.1, forward strand.
CTCTCCGAAGCAATGGCACTCGCTGCGGCTTCTTCAGAGGTGATGGCACATGCTGCAGAATCTCCTGAAGCGGCGGTGCTCGTTTCAGCTCCTGGTATGGTGGTAGCGCCCAGTAATGTACTCTCAGCCGGTCATGTTGCGGTCAAAGAGACCGTTACTGAACTCTACCCGTCTTCTGAGGAGACCACTGTAGAACCTCCAGAGGTGTCAGTGGTACCCTCCTATGAATCCTTGTCCTGCCCTGTCACGGCTAAGGAGGCCATCTGTGAGCTCTCGCCCTGTCCTGTCACGGCTAAGGAGGCCGTCTGTGAACTTTCGCCCTGTCCTGTCACGGCTAGGAAGGCCGCCTGTGAGCTCTCGCCCTGTCCCGTCACGGCTAAGGAGGCCGTCTGTGAACTTTCGCCTTGTCCTGTCACGGCTAGGAAGGCCGTCTGTGAACTCTCGCCCTGTCCTGTCACGGCTAAGGAGGCCGCCTGTGATTCCTTGTCCTGCCCAGTCACGGCTATGGAGGCCGCCTGTAATTCCTTGTCCTGCCCAGTCACGGCTATGGAGGCCGCCTGTAATTCCTTGTCCTGCCCAGTCACGGCTATAGAGGCCGCCTGTGATTCCATGTCCTGCCCAGTCACGGCTATGGAGGCCGCCTGTGATTATCCGTCCTGCCCTGTCACGGCTACGAAGGCCGCCTATGATTTCCTGTCATGCCCTGTCACGGCTAGGGAGGCTGCCTGTGATTCCCAGACCTGCCCTGCCATGGCCCCTGAGACCATGAAGGCTCTCCCTGTGTTGTCTGTCTCTGCTCTCCCTGTGTTGTCTGTCTCTGCTCTCTCTGTGTTGTCTGTCTCTGTTCCCCCTAGATCTCAGATTCTGCCATGGTTTCCTGCCCGGTCTGCTTTCCTGAGGTGGTCTACAGCTCCGCCCTGGGGGGCTCCTGTCACGCCTGCTCCGCCCTGGGGGGCTCCTGTCACGTCTGCTCCGCCCTGGTGGGCTCCAGGTCCGTCTGCTCCGCCCTGGTGGGCTCCAGGTCCGTCTGCTCCGCCCTGGGGGGCTCCTGTCATGTCTGCTCCGCCCTGGTGGGCTCCAGGTCCGTCTGCTCCACCCTGGTGGGCTCTGGTCCCGTCTGCTCCGCCCTGGTGGGCTCCAGGTCCGTCTGCTCCGCTCTGGTGGGCTCTGGTCCCGTCTGTTCCGCCCTGGTGGGCTCCGGTTCCGTCTGCTCCGCCCTGGTGGGCTCCAGGTCCGTCTGCTCCGCCCTGGTGGGCTCCAGGTCCGTCTGCTCCGCCCTGGTGGGCTCCAGTTCCATCCGCTCCGCCCCGGCTTCCTGCTCTGCCGACTTTGCCTTGTTCCACAGCACTCCACTTCCACATGGACCTGGCCCTCCGTCCCTCCCCCTGTTCCGCCTCCGCTCCACAGCCGTCCTGGATTATTTAGGGGCGTCTGGAAGCCGCTCCTTGGGGGGGGGCTATGTCACGAATCCTGGCCATGAACTTCTGCTCATTCACCACAAGAGGTCACTCACCCATCACATTGACTTTCACACTACACAGACAGTTACAGATCACTCAGAAACTACATTTCCCATCACCCACTGCATTGACACAGCTGTTCACACTGATCACGCTTGCACCTGAGAACCATCTCACAATCACCATCACCCAATCACACACACTATATAAGCTCTGGACTTCCTCTTGCTCTCTGCCGAGTATTGTTTAGCCTAGCTGCATTACAAAGCGTTCCCAGTGTTTCCTAGTTAGATTTCCTGTGTTCTGATTCCTGCCCGTGCTGCTGGATTATTCTCTCTGCCTTGCCCTTTGGACTCTGTTTGTACCTCGCTTGGATTATTGCTCGTTCTCCTGGATTGTCTCTCTGCCTAGCCCTCTGGATATTGTTCGCCGATCGTCGACCCACGCTTGCCCTCGGATTACTCTCTGCCTTGTCTTTGTTATACCTGTTTGCTACTGTCCGACCCTGCCTGTGTTTTGACCATGTTTTACAATAAAGCCTTGCATATGGATCCGCATGTCTCACGTCTCGTCAGCCCCGTAACACATATGCTTTGCACTGAGATGAAAGAGATGAGATGACTCGATCCATGCCCTGACCTGAAAAATGCATTCATAAAGAGCAAACTGATAATACTGTCTTACCTGAGCTCTCCTGAAAGATGGCAAAAAACCCATCAAAGTTCTTGTAACCATCTGAGATGAAAAGAATGTGCAAGGAATTGCCAGTGCTTTTGATTGGAGGTGGTCGCTCATTTCCACAAAAACGTCCAATCACGGGTGAGTTCAAGCTCTCTCCATCTCTCACTTCAATGTAGTCATACTGACAGCTGTGGTCAAACTCCAAACTGAGCATCATGAACCTGAGATAAAGAAAATGACAAGTTCAGGTGATTAAGATATGATTCAGGTTGTCAGGATATGCAGTGATTGTGTGATGATATACAGTCTTAGTAAAGTAATGAAGATTAGAGAAGTCTCCACAACTAAGCACTCATGATGATTATGTAGATAGGTTTGCATGGTTGTCTGTTTGTTTGTTTGTTCATTTGTTCGTTCATTCATTCAAATTTACATCAGTAAATCTGGTCCACAAAATGTCAAAGTCAAAGTCTGCTTTATTGTCAATTCTGCCACATGTACTAGGTTACATAAATAACTGCTACTAAGTAATGGGAGTGAGACTCTATTGTTGTTGTCAGGGAATATCAGACTCTGAGATATTTAAACCTGAACTTGTATGTTATTGCAGGAAATTTATAATGACAGTCAGGTAAGCAGAATGACAATTTTAGTAATACGGCAGTGGATGCATTAGGGAATCCAGAATCAGAGAGAACAACAGAGGAATTCTGTTAACATGGTTTTATTATCAGTAATGAGCAAACACACAGGTGGGCAAGATGGCAATATGCAACACAGGTCAAATCAGTCAAGTCACCATTATTTATATACTGCTTTTACAATGTACACTGCCCTCCAAAAGTTTGGAAACGCCCTAGAAAAGTGGGGTTTTGGACAATATCACACTTCTAAGCACACTTCCAAGCTTGACCCCAAGCACACTTCCAAGCTGTGCAAATCCTATTTGGAGAGGACACAGTCAGCTGGCATCATGTCTGTCATGGAATGGCCTCCCCAATCACCCGACCTCAACCCAATTGAGCTACTAGGAACTGGACCATGATGTCCGTAAGAAGTGTCCAACCAGTGTGAATCATCTTTGGGCAATCCTTCAGGAGGCTTGGAGTAATATATCAAGTCAATGTTTGAATAAACTGACAGCTCGGATGCCCAGATTATGCAGAGCTGTAATAGCTGCTAATGGTGGATATTTTGATGATTGCCAATATTGTCCAAAACCCCATTTTCTAAGGCGTTTCCAAACTTTTGGAGGGCAGAGTAGATTGTGTCAAAGCAGCTTTACACAGGTGGGAACAGAGGAGAGAGGAGAACTTGGAACACTTGTGTAGGATCTGCTGGAGCAATGAATTGCAGGTATGTGGAGCGCAGATAAGTAGTCGTGTTTTCGACTAGGCTGAGGCTGAGGCTGCCGCCTACACACAAAACCACTGAATCCGACTCAAAACGATGTAGTATACATGCCAGACCAGTATGTGGTGCTGTAATTCTGCCACAGAGATACACTAAAAACGGTGAAGAGGACTTGAAGCATGCAAGTTATCCTTGCGCTGTATACAAACCCAACACAACAACAAGAAAAGCTAGTAAATTTAGTAAAGCTAATAGGCTCAGTAGCTTCTGCAGCACGTTCACAGGCATGCAGTCCGCTGTTGTTGTTGCTGTCACATGAAGTAGCGGTGTCTGACTAGGGTTGAGACGTCAGCTGATGACATCATCGGTTCACAAAATGTACCGATCTGCTGTACACACGAAAACGTAATGTGTTGTTTTCAGATTTATCCACTTTGGGACACACTATAAAAAAATAGTGTTTTCAGGCTCCCAAAACACCGGATCCATCTGGACGAAACGCCTATACGATACAACATTTTTACGTATACAGCTAAACCCGTCTCTGTGTGTACGGGCCTGTTGTGGCCTTGATTAGTGTGGTGATGGGTATCAGGTGCAGGTGATCAGAACTGAGGTGATGTGTGGCTTCTCGTGCCCTCTCTCGTAAGGACCCTGCAAACAAGCCTGCACTGGATAAATATGCAATTGATAGAGGGTCAAGTGTGTGTGTGTTTTTAAATAAAAAGAAGACAGATAGATAAAATAGAATTAGAATAGAGAGTGCTAGAGTTAGAGGGTCAAATAAAGATGGAAGATATGTGTTTTTAGCCGTTTCTTGAAGATGGCTAAGGATTCAGCTGCTCGGATTGAGTTGGGCAGGTCACCAGGTGGGAACAGTTAATGAAAAAGTCTGTGAAAGTGATTTTGTGCCTCTTTGGGATGAACAATAATACACCGTTCACTTGCAGAACGCAAGCTTCTAGAGGCACATAGGTCTGAAGTACTGAATTTAGGTAAAGGGGTGCAGAGCCAGAGGTGGTTTTGTAGGCAAACATTAATGCCTTGATAATATCCTAATAATAATGATGAGTTAATATTAGGAAGAGATTCTATGTTTTCTGGAAGCATCTATTTTAATGGCTTGGTAGGTATAGGGTTTAACATTCATGCTGTTGATTTAGATGATTTAACAAGTTAACAATTATTCCTCTCCTAAAACAAATAATGATCGAAATGATTCCTCTAGGAATTTATTGTAGCAGATATTTGCATGGTTATAATTTTTTTCTGATATCTTATAAGTAAATAAATTCATAATGTCCATACTGCTGTACTATTGGGAAATTACTGCTGTAACCTGTTGATGCTTTATTGTTAATTTAGCCATGGTATCAAATAAAAACCCAGGATTATGTTTATTTTCTTCTAAAAGATTTAATAAGTAAGCAGATCTAGTAATTTTAAGGCCTTTGTGTAGGTAGAAATAATATTTTTCAAGCTGCTTTCGTCAGAGCATGAGTTTGCTTGTTATACCGTGGTGTCACACTGTTGATGTTGCAGCCTTGGCTAAATGGAGTATGCAAGACAATACTTAAAGGTGCCATAGAATGCATTGATACAATATTTTAAATTGTGAACAATATTTTAAATATTTTAAATCACGGCAAAGTGGTCCATGGTAACGGAAAACAAAAAAAATGACAAAACAGGAAAATAAACGGAGTAGAATCACACCTGTAAACTTTTTTGATCGGGTCTTCTGTCGAGGGATGGACATGTTAGATGAGATTGTGAGCAAACAGGCTTTATTAATGCACAAACGGGAATGATCCAGACAATGGCAGGTTGGTGACACCAAAATCAAAAATCAAAATCCATGACAACTAACAAGATGGTGAAGACGATGCAAACAAAAAGTCCAAACTAATCGAAACAGTGACACCTACTGTACGTGGATATTAAAATCACCAACAATTATGAGTTTACAATATCGGCAAACAGTATTAATTCAGTGGGGAATAATTTCACCAGAGGGCTTTAGACAATGCAACTATTGACATTATGTTATTTTGCACTGTAGAGTTCTTAAGAAAGAATAATAGAGAGCACATGTAAATAAACTGTGCTGTCAGTGGCACAATTCATTATTGGTGAACTCCCTCAAACAGAATTATCTGACCATTTTATTGACTCCCATAAATATTTTATTTCCAATTAAAGGATATTATATATTTTCTTAGACTTTTAATTGGTAGCATGTAAGCATAAAATATAGAATAATAGTTCCTGTCTTTTATTAATTCAAATGCAGGTTTTCAGGTCTTGTTTTCCTCCAGCATGAAGAGGTAATGTTTTCCTGGCTCTGAAACACTGACATTCCCTTGCAACAGGCCAGTAATGAACTATTGCCAGACTTCTTGAATGTGTCAGATTTTCCTGATTGTTCAGTACTTCATATTCTTATGAAGTACTTCATAAGAATTGCGTTGGAGATAAACACAGGATATCTAGCCAAAACCCGCCATCTTACTGATGAATTTCAAAACTTCATTACAATAATGTTTGATTTTACTGTTGGATTTGGTAAGACATGATGATGATGTTGACTCGAGACTTCAAAACATCTGAGGAACATTTGACTTGACTTTGTTGGATTCAAATTCTACTTCGACTAATAATTGGCAATTTGGTTGCATTTGCACACATCAGATATGCTCACTAGAAATTTAGAGTAGAGGGCTGCATTGGGATTGGGATCTTGTGGGATGCAAATCTCGTGGGAGCAGGCAGTTTTTCCTTTACTGTGGGCGGGAGTGGGCGGACAAGAAAACATATCGCAGGTCCTGCCATCCTGCGATTTGGCACATAACAAGAAAAATGGAATTACATAAAAACACTACTTATTATCATAATTATTTTTCTGAGGTTCCTGACTGTCTCCAGACCAGATGTTGGATCAGCACCTGATGACCACAACAGCCCTGAATGTCAATGGAGACCACAACAACTAGATGAGCCATAGAGACCCATCCCCTGCGTAGATCTTTTCGACTAGACAGCCAACAGTCCTCTGCACAGAGCCTGTGGCCTACACACATACACACAGATAAATACACTGAACAAAATTATAAACGCAACACTTTTGTTTTTGCCCCCATTTTTCATGAGCTGAACTCAACGATCTAAGACTTTTTCTATGTACACAAAAGGCCTATTTCTCTCAAACATTGTTCACAAATCTGTCTAAATCTGTGTTAGTGAGCACTTCTCCTTTGCCGAGATCATCCACCCACCTCTCAGGTGTGGCATATCAAGATGCTGATTAGACAGCATGATTATTGCACAGGTGTGCCTTAGGCTGGCCACAATAGAAGGGCACTTTTGGGCACTAAAATGTGCAGTTTTACTGTATTGGGGGGGTCCGAAAACCAGTCAGTATCTGGTGTGACCACCATTTGCCATCTCCTTCACATAGAGTTGATCAGGTTGTTGATTGTGGCCTGTGAAATGTTGGTCCACTCCTCTTCAATGGCTGTGTGAAGTTGCTTGATATTGGCAGGAACTGGAACACGCTGTCGTATATGCCGATCCAGAGCATCCCAAACATGCTCAATGGGTGACATGTCCAGTGAGTATGCTGGCCATGCAAGAACTGGGATGTTTTCAGCTTCCAGGAATTGTGTACAGATCCTTGCAACATGGGGCCGTGCATTATCATGCTGCAACATGAGGTGATGGTCGTGGATGAATGGCACAACAATGGGCCTCAGGATCTCATCACGGTATCTCTGTGCATTCAAAAAGGTCGAGACCCCGATGAGGACGACGAGCATGCAGATGAGCTTCCCTGAGACGGTTTCTGACAGTTTGTGCAGAAATTCTTTGTTTATGCAAACCGATTGTTGCAGCAGCAGGGTGTTGCAGGGTGGCTGGTCTCAGACGATCTTGGAGGTGAAAATGCTGGATGTGGAGGTCCTGGGCTGGTGTGGTTACACGTGGTCTGCGGTTGTGAGGCCGGTTGGATGTACTGGCAAATTCTCTGAAACGCCTTTGGAGACGGTTTATGGTAGAGAAATGCACATTCAATTCACGGGCAACAGCTCTGGTGGACATGCCTGCAGTCAGCATGCCAATTGCATGCTCCCTCAAAACTTGCGACATCTGTGGCATTGTGCTGTGTGATAAAACTGCACATTTTAGAGTGGCCTTTTATTGTGGCCAGCCTAAGGCACACCTGTGCAATAATCATGCTGTCTAATCAGCATCTTGATATGCCACACCTGTGAGGTGGATGGATTATCTCGGGAAAAGGAGAAGTGCTCACTAAATGATGTTTTATTAACAAAGTTCTGGAGGAGCACGTTCAGATAATTAACCTAATTAACACGAGAGGAGAACAATCAGTAATCAACCCAGTTAACAAGATAAGAGGTGTGTATATATACACAGCAGACTTGCCTCTGTTCATTGGCAGTTTTCCAGCATTCGGTCTGCTCCTTTTGCCATTACATCACAGACCAACTAACTTTTCCAGTCTAAACAACGAGACCTATACTGGGGATTTTTTCGGATCCTCCGGACAATCTACCGGCCCAAGGATCGCTCCTTCTCTGCCAGACACGGCTGCCGAGTTCCAGGTTTCGTCGCGGCCGCTGGCTGCTCTCTGCCCGACCAGCCACACGCTCTCCACGATGCCAAGGCTTAACCTCGCCTCCACCGGCGTCACTTCCAAACGTCTTCCCCGGCATCCTCGTATCATTCGGCCGGGCCAACAATTCCTCTGATCGGAAAGTGGATCGTATTTAAGTCTGAGGCAAACGCTGATTAATTCCGACGCACCGTCCTCGCGGAGGCTAAACAAAGCGGATCTGTACGATCTAAGTTATTCGTCTCTGCAATCAGCCAACCTCATTCCTAAATCCAATCCAGCAGGGCGGCCAATATTTCGAGCAAAGCTCGCAAGGCCCCGAACTCACCTCGCTCGACACCACCATCGCCCCACACAAAACACGGCTCTCCTTAAGCGCTGGGTTGCAGCGGCAGGCTTTCAACGAGCCTGGGCAACGCCCCAGATCTCACCGTGGCAAAGCCTCACTCGCTTCCCTCTTCGGCTCAACTTTTCACCGCGGCTCTACCGGCCACATTGTCGTATGCAGCCGGGCCTCCAGCTCTTGTAGCAGCAGTTGCTAGCGCGAGGCTGCCTCCGCTAGCGGCGCAGGCCGTGTTGCAATATTAATTTTTAGATAAAGTCGCAAAATGGCAGGTAATTTGTTGCTAAACGTTTTAAATGACGTTGTGACAAAAGGATGTTAATGTTGTTCTATTTCATCTCAGTCAACACGCCACAGTATGGGTCAGCCTCGCTAAGGATGAGCTGTCAGGAGATGGTATATCAAATTAACCACGCCCCGCTTGCAATCACGGTCTACAAATACAGGTGCGAAGCAGCCGGCACGTTCTCTTTTTTGCCTCCTACCTATCGATGAAAGCTGTTTGACGGTAAGATTTCGCTGCGCGTTCTCTTTTATATTTGGCTGACCGGAGTCTCTTTACCCGCGAGGGTTTAAACTGCCGCATTGGCACGTGCTTTTTGTATACAAGCGCGTTGTGAGATTAAAGGAGCCTCTTCGCCCGCGAGGGTGAATGCTACAGTATTTGTGTGTGTGTGTGTTTCACGTTTAAAACGTAAGGTGAGTATATTTATATATTTATTTATATATTTATATATTTATATATTTAAATTTATAATTATATTTATAATTATAATTAATTCTAATTGTATTTATATATGTATTTTCATAGGTATTTCATAACAAACAGCCAAAGAGGAGCCTCTTCACCTGTAAGGGTGAAAGCTACCGAGTAGAGGAGAGCTGTTTGTGATTATAGCGTGGGAGTCTTATTGTAATTCAGACGAAGAGGCCTCTTCGTCTCTGGAGATGAAAGCCACCTAACTGATTCAAGTTTCCTAGTTTTATGATGCAAGAGGAGAACACCACTGGTTTACCCTCTGAGATGCCTGCAGGCAAAGAGCCACTTCGGTCTGAACATGATCCTCAGGAGGAAGGGGTCAGACGTAAACAAGCTCGTAAACGCAAGCATGTAGAAGGGGACATGGGTCACCTTCAGAAGCAAATGCAAGGTATGCAGGAAACCCTGAATACTTTGTTAGAGGCTCAGCAATAGGCTGTAGAACCTCGAGACTTGGGGCTGCCATTATCAAAACGACCATGCCGCCACCCTGATGAGCTTTCAGTGGCAGCGTCTGGAGTGTTTGGAAGGGATGAAAATGATGTGCCTTCAGAACAAGAGGACATCTCTGAGTCAGAAACGGGGGATAGTGCTACTGAGGCCTCAGAGGCTATTGCACTGGACCCTTCAGATAAAGCAGTGATTTCCAGAGCAGCTGAGCGTGCAAAACTGTCTTCCCAGACTGCTTCAACATCAACCTCAGTGTTTGATAGAGGCCCTCAGCGTCGTAAATCAGAGGGGTTGCCAATACTTCCTGATTTTATATCTGAGTTGCAGTCTTTCTGGAAGGCCCCTAGTTCTACGTCACTCCCTAGGACACAGCTGGGCAACCTGGCAGGGGCAGCAAATTATGGGCTGTTCTACAGCTCCTCAGATCGGACCCACGTTTGCTATGTTGAATGGGGCTATGGCCAGGACTGGAAGGGATGCTACACACCCTAACAAGCATGGTAGAATAATTGACAGTCAGCTGCGGAAAGCCTATCATGCCTCTGCCTTGTCGGCAAGACTGGCATGCACAAAATCTCTCCTCTTGGTTTATTTAGAGGGTCTGCTGCAGGATTTGTCCTCCACTTTGACAGAGGAGGAAAGCGTCCCAGAAACACTGCGAGTGGTTGACATGTTGATCCGAGGAACAAGTGCGCATGCCCAAGCCCTGGGGCAATCCATGGCCAATATGGTTCAAGCACACCGTCAGGTATGGCTATCTCAAGCTAATTTGTTGGATCAAGATTCCATGGCAGTCATTGCTGCCCCATTAGTGCCGGGGGAGGTCTTTGGACCCCCTGCAGAAGCAGCCTTGGAGCAGTCTCGTAGAACAAGAGAACTGACTCGATCAGTGGTTAGAGCACCAGCTTCTCGTGGGCTACGCACATCAGCTGGGAGCAGCAATTGGGCTCGGGCAGAATCATCAAGCCAGGCCTTCGTAGGTCACCGCCGGTTTGCTGCCCAAGGGGCACCCACAAGACCAAGCCAAGGAGTCCGGCAGTCCTTTCGTAGGACACGACAGGCAGAGTCTTCCAGCACACGTGGAGCAGGCGGAAGAAACCGTTACTGACGGTTATCAACCGCCCCACGTTTTTCCAATCAACATCTCTTCCACTGGCGCCAATGCACTCAATGTCCATGGGTGCTGAGCACCTTGGAGTTCGGATACAGGCTCCAATTCAAATCCAAGCCACCCCAATTTCAAGGGATTGTCCCTACTGTTTTGAGAGAAGAGATGCAATACAGGTCTCTGAAAGACGAAGTGTCAGTTCTTTTAGGAAAATTGGCGATAACACGCCTGCCCTCGGGATCGATAGAGCAGGGGTTTTATTCAACCTATTTCCTGATTCCAAAGAAAGATGGGGGTCTTCGGCCCATCCTGAATCTCAGGAAGTTCAATCATCATTTAAAGCGTCTGCCCTTCCGTATGCTTTGTCTTTCAACCCTTTTAACTTTCATCAGACAAGGGGACTGGTTCACAACAGTGGATCTCCAGGATGCCTATTTCCACATCCCAATTCACAAGGACCACAAGAAGTACCTCAGGTTTTACTTTCAGGGCAACGCTTACGAGTACAATGTTCTCCCCTTCGGTCTGTCATTGGCTCCCCGCACCTTCACCAAATGTATGAATGCGGCACTCATTCCTCTTCGTCGCCAGGGCCTACGTATTGCCAATTACCTGGACGATTGGGTAATTTGCTCTCCTACAGAGCAGCAGGCCAGGAGCAACACAAAGGTGGTCCTAGCCCACTTTCAGAAATTGGGGTTGACTCTGAACAGCAAGAAGAGTTGTCTCACACCCACAAGGGTAGTGACATACCTAGGCTTGAATTTGAATTCGATTATAATGAGAGCGTCTCTGACTCCACAGAGGCAGTCAGTGTTGAAGGAGTGCCTGTCCGAGTTCCTCAAAAAGGAGCAAGTTACAGTGAGGTTGGGTCGGAGACTGCTTGGCCTAATGGCGGCAGCCAGTCAGGTGGTGCCATTGGGGTTGCTTCACATGCGCCCATTACAGCGATGGTTAGCAAAGTACAAAGTGAGTCCATACGAGAATGGACAGAGACTGATTCCAAGAGACCTGGATTGTCTTCCAGCAGTCAAGTGGTGGCTCTCAACTCCAGGCCTGAAGGAGGGAGTCAAGCTGGGCCCGTTATGTTCAAGGGAAACCATAACAACAGATGCCTCACAGGCAGGCTGGGGTGCTGTCTGGCGAGGCAATCCAGTACAGGGAAAATGGGATGCCTCGTGGATAGGAGAACACATAAACCTCTTGGAGCTGGAGGCAGTATTTCGGGCCTTGATTCATTTTCTTCCTCAGCTTCAGGAGAAGCAGGTGATTGTTCGTTCAGACAGCACAACAGTCGTGTCATACATAAATCACCAGGGCGGTGTACGTTCAGTATCGCTACACAGGAAAGCCTGGGATCTCCTGTTATGGGCACATACTCAAGGGGTGTCCCTGAGGGCTGTACACTTGCCGGGAGAGGACAACGTAGCAGCCGACCTCTTGTCAAGGGGGGGTCCCAGGCCAGGAGAATGGCGACTTCACCCAGCACTGATACAGGCCATCTGGCTTCGTTTCGGGAAGGCCAAAGTAGATCTTTTTGCCACACAGGAAAACACGCACTGTTCCCTGTGGTATTCGATGGTGGGCCCCAGAGGGCCCCTGGGGGTGGATGCTCTGGCAAACAAATGGCCCCCAGTACTCCTGTATGCATTTCCTCCTTTCCCACTTCTGCCTGCAGTCCTAGCCAAGGTGAGAATTTTGAAGGCCAAAGTCCTGCTGGTGGCACCAGATTGGCCTCAACAGTCATGGATGCCGGATCTAATCGCTTTGCTGAGAGGGTCGCCATGGTGTCTCCCAGTCAGACAGGATATGCTATCGCAGGCCCAAGGTCAGATCTCCCTCCCAAATTCAGGGAAGTACAGGTTGCACGTCTGGCCACTAGATGGGAGTCGACCAGGAATCTTGGAGAAGCAGTTCTAACCACTTTGCAGGCAGCCAAAGCCCCATCTACAAGGCAGCTTTATGCTTCTAGATGGGAGAGGTTTTCTAGATGGTGTCAGTCCATGGAGATAGACCCATTTTCATGTGAAGTAGATTCAATCCTGTCATTTCTCCAATTCCTGCTGGAGACTGGAGTAACAGAATCAACCTTGAGAGGGTATGTAGCTGCTATATCTGATCGTCATGAAGGCTATGGAGGTAACACAGTTGGGTTTCAACCCCTTGTCAGGCGTTATCTGAAGGGGGCTCGCAGACTGCGTCCATCTCGAGCTCGGCTAATTCCCTCATGGGACCTGGGTATTGTATTGAAGGCTCTGACAGAACCACCCTTTGAACCGTTAGATAAAATAGGAATGGAATTTCTCACATTGAAGACCGCTTTTCTTTTGGCTGTTTCTTCAGTTAAGAGGGTGAGTGAAATTCATGCCTTCTCCGTGCACCCTGCGTGTTTAAGATTAGGAGAAGAAGGCTCATCTATTTCACTTCTTCCAAACCCCTCATTTCTGCCTAAAGTTCTGCCCCGTTCCTTTGTTTCCAGGCCCTTGGTGCTAGAACCCTTCCATCCACCTCCTCACAATTCAGCGGATTCAGCAAGACTGCATCTGATCTGTCCAGTCAGGGCACTGAGAAGATACATCTCTTGCACACAGCAGATAAGGCATAGCGATCAGCTATTTGTCTGTTATGGAGACACTGTGCAAGGCCAGGCGGTGTCCAAACAAAGGCTGGCAAAATGGGTGGTCAGGCTGATAGAGCTAGCCTATCACAGCGCAGGGATGACTCCTCCACAGGGAGTTGTGGCCCACTCTACAAGAGGAGTGGCTGCCTCCTGGGCATTGTTTAGAGGGGCTTCTCTGGAGGAGGTGTGTGCAGCAGCTGGTTGGTCATCATCTATGACATTTGCAAAATTCTATCGTCTGGATGTTGCTACGACAGTCGCATTGACTGTCCTGCAAACAGCAGAACAAGCATGATCTGTCTTATGTAGACAATATCAAGGTGCTGGAAACTCTCTGATTTAACTGTGTAAATGACTGGAAAACTAATAAATGTTCTGTTAGCATGAATTGGTTTCCTTGAGTTATTGCCCCGCTTGGGTCTTCTCCCCTCCTGACCTTATCTGGTACACAGTTGACCCATACTGTGGCGTGTTGACTGAGATGAAATAGAACGATGGGTTACGTAGGTAACCTAGTTCTGTGAATGAAGTCAACACGCCACACAGCGTGGTCACTCGGGGAGCATTTGTTACTAGTCGGCAAAAGAGAACGTGCCGGCTGCTTCGCACCTGTATTTGAAGACCGTGATTGCAAGCGGGGCGTGGTTAATTTGATATACCGTCTCCTGACAGCTCATCCTTAGCGAGGCTGACCCATACTGTGGCGTGTTGACTTCATTCACAGAACTAGGTTACCTACGTAACCCATCGCTTTGTAACCATGATGCAAAAAGCTGTGTAAAATAAACAAACAAAATTACCCAGATTTCTGAATTAATTTTCACTAGCATTTTAATTTAAATTACACATTTAACTTCGATAAACGGATAAAAAAATATAGATTTTCAAAAAAAAAAAAAAAAATTCAACTATTTGCCTACAATTAACAATTATCGGCACAAACTAACAAATAAGGTGTATTAAAGAAACGATTATTATTGAACAAGTGCAACTAGCAACCTAATTCACATGTGATGTGCATATTGCAAAGTCTAGCTGATGTGCCACTCTGCTAGCTTTTTAATACTTTCTTTTTCGTGTGGTTATGAGGAAAATGTATGTCTTTTAGCATCTTATCATTTTTAAAAGTGGCTAAATACACTTTTAAATGGCTAAATTTGTTGCTATGTGCTTTGGAAAACAAGTTGCTAAATCTGGCAAAAAAAATAAGTAAATAAAAAAAATTGTTAAAAGGGCAACACTGCAGGCTACTCGGGCATTTCAGCTTTTTTTTTCCGTCAAAAGTCACAATCCACTCCCCTTTTCCGCGGCCTACAGCTAAAGCTGCGGTCATACTAGATTTTGAGCATGTGAAATTTTCTCATGCCACAGCGGTCGTGATATGATGTTAGAAGCGTCTTTCTTAAACATTTTAAACTCAACACGTAATAAATTAATAAATCTAAAAAAAACAACAACATCTACTCCACTTCCCTGCAGCGCTGCAGTTTTAAATGTGTTCTTTAATTCAGTTAGGAAGTCATGCTGTGTCTATGGATCTGCCGTCAGTCACACGGTATCACGTCACGTGAATACGCAGGCCAGAGTTCACCAAGCTTTAACTTTGGAATGCAGTGAAATGTGAAACTTTTTGCACAAGCCTGCGCTTCCGGAATGGAAGTCAATGGAACGAAAAGTACAGTGTGACTGCCCCTTAAAGCAGCTGAAGCAAGCGTGAGGCTGCCTCCGCTTGCAAAACAAGCCCTTACATCTCAGTCTTTCCCACTGCTACTTCCAAACTTTTTCTTTCTCAGTGGCCTCCAGCTCCCATTGCAGACGCTAGCGTGAGGCTGCCTCCGCTAGCAGTGCAGGCTACACAGGTTCTTCAGGACTCTCATCCCGTGGCCTACAGCTACAGCAGGCGAAGCAAGCGTGAGGCTGCCTCCACTTGCAACACAGTCTCAAACATCTCAGTCTTTTTCCTCCCGCTACTAATAACCCCTTTTTTCCTTTTCAGTGGCCTCCAGCTCCCGTAGCAGACACTAGCGTGAGGCTGCCTCCGCTAGCAGATCAGGCTACACAAGTTCTTCAGGACTCCCTTCCTGTGGCCTACAGCTACAGCAAAGCAAGCGTGAGGCTGCCTCCGCTTGCAATACAGACCCACACATCTCTTTCTTTTCTCCATTTTTCTCTTACGCTTCTATCTATTTCCCACCTTAAGTGATATTAAGCGTGAGCCTGCCTCCGCTGACAATTGCGACCCCTGCTCCTCTCCCTCACAGCTCTCTACTTTATTTAAAGTCACAATACTCTTTTCATTGCAGTATCACTGCCTGTCCCACCAAATGCTGTTGCCTCGAAGCCATCTCCAGTGGCTCATAACATCTGAACACAGATCCTGACAGGTGCAGACATAGACCCCTTATCTAAGGCTGTCACCAATGATTAATTTGGTAACAGAGCTATTGATTGTACTGATAATTAATCGATTAATTATAATTAGTGCTGTCAAAATTAGCACGTTAACGCAAGCGATTGATTTTTCAGTTTAACGCGTTAATTATTTAACGCCGTTAATGCAGGAGTGGGGCTAGGGTTGGCCACCCTACTCACAGCTGCTACTTCTGTCTCCTTTTTCTTGAAAAGGAGTGCATTTATTCAGTCGCGGAATGTCTTTACGACCACATCAAACTGGAGACGTTTCAGACACGCGCCACGCGCTTCCACTTCACTTCAGTGCCCGGCGCAAGTCAAACGAGCAAGAAAATGGTCCGGTGCTCGTAGCGTGTGCTCTTGCACGCACAAATGCGCCAGCGCACGCTGCAGACTTTATCATTTAATATCAAAGCGCGAAATAAACTACGAGCATGCAATGTCATGGTCAGTTAAGATATGAAGTTACCAAAAAAGGCAATTAAAGCTGCCTTAAAACTGTGCATGCATGTAATATGTTATATGAGTCACATTTAAGAACATGTCTCTGAAATGGTTTTCAAAACTGTCCCGGAGCAGCCCAGCACTGTCTCCCTCATCTAACACACCCGATTCAACTCGTAAGCTCATTAGTACAGACTGAAATGGGTCAGAAAAGGTAAAGAGAGTTGAGAGGAAATACGATGCGTGTCAGATCCGCGTCACCTTCAGCAGCAACAGCTCTTAAATAAAATGGAAGCCAAAACAACATAACTCGGCTTCTCCACATTCAATTCAAATGTCCACTTAATTTTTATTATATGGCCATTTCTTTATGACAGAAATGCTACCGCAATTGTAAATCCTTGAATGTGGACATCAAAAGTTGCCATTTTTCTGAGTTCAGTCGTTTCACAGAAATAATCTGTTCAGATTTCCCCATAGGCGGCGTGAATTAAATGAGGATTCATGATCAGCCCTTTCGACGCCCCGCCTTCTCCATTTCGCTTTAGCCCATTGGAATGGCTACTAGGAAAATGATTGGGTAAGAAACACCTTCTAACCGATCTGTCAGCTCCGCATAACTCCCTATTTTCAAGCATAAAACACCTCGATTCCTCTTGACAAAATCTCTCTCAATAGTAGGACATTGATCATGCAATAAATATGATGAAATCATGCACTTGGCTGGCAAAAGTCGAAATCACCTCAGCTTTCAAAACTAGGTCTATCCATCCAGATTCATGGCACTTATTTGGGGTACGCTGGCACAGGAAATTCTATTTTTTCGTGCGCTTAACTTTCGGATGCAAAGCAGCACCAAGATTTTCTGATGTGTCATCAGAAGCAGCTTATTGGATTTGTCAAACAATTACGCAAAGTAATCCTCATAAACTGTTCTGAGTATTGAACTCCCTGTCAGATGCTGCAAAAGCGCTCCCGGTCAGGGAAACATTGGCTCATGATGTTAGAAGCGTCTTTCTTAAACATTTTAAACTCAACACGTAATAAATTAATAAATCTAAAAAAAAAAAAAACATCTACTCCACTTCCCTGCAGCGCTGCAGTTTTAAATGTGTTCTTTAATTCAGTTAGGAAGTCATGCTGTGTCTATGGATCTGCCGTCAGTCACACGGTATCATGTCACGTGAATACGCAGGCCAGAGTTCACCAAGCTTCAACTTTGGAATGCAGTGAAATGTGAAACTTTTTGCACAAGCCTGCGCTTCCGGTCTGACGCATTGGCATGCGTAGGAATGGAAGTCAATGGAACGAAAAGTACAGTGTGACTGCCCCTTAAAGCAGCTGAAGCAAGCGTGAGGCTGCCTCCGCTTGCAAAACAAGCCCTTACATCTCAGTCTTTCCCACTGCTACTTCCAAACTTTTTCTTTCTCAGTGGCCTCCAGCTCCCATTGCAGACGCTAGCGTGAGGCTGCCTCCGCTAGCAGTGCAGGCTACACAGGTTCTTCAGGACTCTCATCCCGTGGCCTACAGCTACAGCAGGCGAAGCAAGCGTGAGGCTGCCTCCACTTGCAACACAGTCTCAAACATCTCAGTCTTTTTCCTCCCGCTACTAATAACCCCTTTTTTCCTTTTCAGTGGCCTCCAGCTCCCGTAGCAGACACTAGCGTGAGGCTGCCTCCGCTAGCAGATCAGGCTACACAAGTTCTTCAGGACTCCCTTCCTGTGGCCTACAGCTACAGCAGGCAAAGCAAGCGTGAGGCTGCCTCCGCTTGCAATACAGACCCACACATCTCTTTCTTTTCTCCATTTTTCTCTTACGCTTCTATCTATTTCCCACCTTAAGTGATATTAAGCGTGAGCCTGCCTCCGCTGACAATTGCGACCCCCTGCTCCTCTCCCTCACAGCTCTCTACTTTATTTAAAGTCACAATACTCTTTTCATTGCAGTATCACTGCCTGTCCCACCAAATGCTGTTGCCTCGAAGCCATCTCCAGTGGCTCATAACATCTGAACACAGATCCTGACAGGTGCAGACATAGACCCCTTATCTAAGGCCGTCACCAATGATTAATTTGGTAACAGAGCTATTGATTGTACTGATAATTAATCGATTAATTATAATTAGTGCTGTCAAAATTTGCACGTTAACGCAAGCGATTGATTTTTCAGTTTAACGCGTTAATTATTTAACGCCGTTAATGCAGGAGTGGGGCTAGGGTTGGCCACCCTACTCACAGCTGCTACTTCTGTCTCCTTTTTCTTGAAAAGGAGTGCATTTATTCAGTCGCGGAATGTCTTTACGACCACATCAAACTGGAGACGTTTCAGACACGCGTCACGCGCTTCCACTTCACTTCAGTGCCCGGCGCAAGTCAAACGAGCAAGAAAATGGTCCGGTGCTCGTAGCGTGTGCTCTTGCACGCACAAATGCGCCAGCGCGCGCTGCAGACTTTATCATTTAATATCAAAGCGCGAAATAAACTACGAGCATGCAATGTCATGGTCAGTTAAGATATGAAGTTACCAAAAAAGGCAATTAAAGCTGCCTTAAAACTGTGCATGCATGTAATATGTTATATGAGTCACATTTAAGAACATGTCTCTGAAATGGTTTTCAAAACTGTCCCGGAGCAGCCCAGCACTGTCTCCCTCATCTAACACACCCGATTCAACTCGTAAGCTCATTAGTACAGACTGAAATGGGTCAGAAAAGGTAAAGAGAGTTGAGAGGAAATACGATGCGTGTCAGATCCGCGTCACCTTCAGCAGCAACAGCTCTTAAATAAAATGGAAGCCAAAACAACATAACTCGGCTTCTCCACATTCAATTCAAATGTCCACTTAATTTTTATTATATGGCCATTTCTTTATGACAGAAATGCTACAGCAATTGTAAATCCTTGAATGTGGACATCAAAAGTTGCCATTTTTCTGAGTTCAGTCGTTTCACAGAAATAATCTGTTCAGATTTCCCCATAGGCGGCGTGAATTAAATGAGGATTCATGATCAGCCCTTTCGACGCCCCGCCTTCTCCATTTCGCTTTAGGAAAATGATTGGGTAAGAAACACCTTCTAACCGATCTGTCAGCTCCGCATAACTCCCTATTTTCAAGCATAAAACACCTCGATTCCTCTTGACAAAATCTCTCTCAATAGTAGGACATTGATCATGCAATAAATATGATGAAATCATGCACTTGGCTGGCAAAAGTCGAAATCACCTCAGCTTTCAAAACTAGGTCTATCCATCCAGATTCATGGCACTTATTTGGGGTACGCTGGCACAGGAAATTCTATTTTTTCGTGCGCTTAACTTTCGGATGCAAAGCAGCACCAAGATTTTCTGATGTGTCATCAGAAGCAGCTTACCCGTCTGACACAGTGAGTATTGAGCTCCCGTCAGATGCTGCAACTGCCTCCCGGTCAGGAAAACATTGTTTTTTCCGTCTGTCTACCAACAAGGCTTACCCGTCTGACACAGTGGGTATTGAACTCCTATCAGATGCTGCAACTGCCTCCCGGTCAGGAAAACATTGTTTTTTCCGTCCGTCTACCAACAAGGCTTACCCGTCTGACACAGTGAGTATTGAGCTCCCGTCAGATGCTGCAACTGCCTCCCGGTCAGGAAAACATTGTTTTTTCCATCCGTCTACCAACAAGGCTTACCTGTCTGACACAGTGGGTACTGAACTCCCGTCAGGCGCTGCAAGTGCCTCCCGGTCAGGAAAACATTGGTTTTTCCGTCCGTCTACCAACCGAGGGTTACCCGTCTGACACAGTGAGTATTGAGCTCCCGTCAGATGCTGCAAGTGCCTCTCGGTCAGGAAAACATTGGCTTTTCCGTCCGTCTACCAAACGAGGCTTACCCGTCTGACACAGTGAGTATTGAGCTCCCGTCAGATGCTGCAAGTGCCTCCCAGTCAGGGAAACATTGGCTTTTCCATCCATCTACCGACGAGGCTTACACGAATGATGCAATGAGTATTGAACTCCCATCAGACGCCACCAAGCTCTTGCGGCCGGCACTTCAAAATGATTTCAACTGTCCATCGGCCGGTAATGTCCACCCATCAGACGCTGCGAGCTGCTCCCGTCAAAACTATGTGGACCTTCCCGGTCAGTCGATTCAAGCCCGTCCACTCCGTCATCGACCAGTAGGGCTCACCCGTCTGACGCTGTGAGCTGCTCCCATCAGAGAAGCGGTGTGAGTCCTCCTGATCGGGCTTACCAAATCACGTTGCTCCTCGTCCATCGGCTAGTGGGGCCCATCTTCCCAGCGCTGCGAGCTGCTCCCGTTGGAGGCAGTACGGGCCCCCGGTCTGACAACCCAAACACGCTGCTCCTCCTTTTATCGGTCGGTAGGGCTCACCGACCTGACGCCGCGAGCTGCTCCCGTCAAGAAACGGTATGAGTCCTCCCGATCAAGCACCCCAAATCACACTGTTCCTCGTCCATCGGCTGGTAGGGCCCTTTCACCCGGCGCCGTGAGCTGCTCCCGTCAGAGTTTGAGTGGGCCCTCCCGGTCAAAAGACTAAGTTTCTTCCTGAAACGCCAGCCCGCCAAATTTTCGGCGCTCATTTTGGGGGGTTATTCGTCGGGCGGCTGTCCTTTGCTATGTTGCTTTTTGGGGGTACTCTGGGTTCGGGCCAAAATTCCGAGCTCGGAGCCCTCCCCTCGGACAGCACGCCAAATACGCATAAACTTTATTCTATTTATTATATGTAAGTGTGAACTCGTGAACACAGATTTAGACAGATTTGTGAACAATATTTGAGAGAAATAGGCCTTTTGTGTACATAGAAAAAGTCTTAGACAAGATATCAGCATTTCAGCTTTTATTTCCAGGTTTTCATATCTGGATCTGATAAACAACTTAGAAGATAGCACCTTTTGTTTAAACCCACCCATTTTTCATGTGACATAGCAAAAGTATTGGACAGGTGTGTTTTGTTGCCCTGGTGTGTCCTATTCATCTTTTGATGTCAAACCCAAATGTTTTCAGTCTACAGCAAAAATAAAGGAATTGGCCTCACTGTTCCAATACTTTTGGAGGGGAGTGTATCTATAAAAAAAAAATTAGTCCAAAACAAGCTGTTTTGGTTTTGTATGATTTGTTCTGTATATATTATATATGTGTGCTTCTGGGTGATTATGAGTGTTTCTCTATAATTATCTCTCTAGGAAAATATGTGTAAGACCAGGCAAATTGTTTCATCATGGTTTTGGTGTGTGTTTGTGCATGGACGACATTTGGGGGGGGGGGAGGGGATGCATCGAAACAATGCCCTACCACGCATCAAAGAAGTCAATACAGCACAGTCAAGAATAACTTAAAGAGGTTGCCTGCTGTCTGTGCCTGTGCTAAACTTCACTAAACTGTGGAGCTGTTGATTCTTGTTGCTGATTTGAATGGTGATACTTCCCATTTTAAATGGCCTTTCATTTTGTGACCAGAAATGTTTTTGACACACGCTTTTCTAAAGTTTATTTAAGTTTTCTGTGTCTTTTTCCCATGTCACTTGAAATGTTTCCGTTTTTAATCATTGTTACACGTGAGGAAAAAATAAACGATCAGTTGTGGGCCTATTCTGTCATAAAATGCATACCATTTATTTCAGAACTTTCTTTTTTACCATCCATTACTGAAAATGAAATTACTGGTTGATATGTCCCGATCTCAAAGTTTACACACGTTTTTAGTCCATGAACTGGATCACGCTCAGGACGTGCGCTGGCTGTGGAAGTCTGGCCAGGACCACTTACAGAATAAGTGTTAATTTCGTCGACGAAGATGACGACGAAAAATATTCATCAACAAACCTTTTTTTCTGTGACTAAGACGAGACGTTGACGAGCTAAAACTAATATCTGATGATAAAAACTATGACGAAATTTATGCCGCGTCTTCGTTAACAAGACGAGACGGGACTAGAATGTTATTTGAGGACTACCGGACATTCAAATACATCCTATAGGCTAAATTAACTGTCTTGTCTTTCAAAATGTGCGTCTCTGTCATTGGATAAGGGGCGTTTGCATATCTAGTCTCAGTACAGCAGCCGCAGCGGACAGATAGGCTACCAAAACGCGAACTAGCGATCTGAAACAATGGCCTCAGCACCCGAAGGGTTAGGGACTGGGTGACCAGACGTCCCGTTTTTCCCGGGAGTCACAATTCGTTGTCGATTAACTTAAAGTTAGTGAAGGCGGGATAGGCGGAATCATGCTGATATAAGTGCTCTCTCTCGAGCACGCTCCACTTTGTCAGTCTCATACAGCGCGTGATCAGTTCTCAGTTAGCGCTCAAATACACACACAGCAGTCCAAATGTCTATCGTGTAGAGTATCTCACGTAAA
Organism: Schizothorax lantsangensis; assembly: GCA_027422415.1. NCBI lineage: Eukaryota > Metazoa > Chordata > Actinopteri > Cypriniformes > Cyprinidae > Schizothorax > Schizothorax lantsangensis. The sequence goes on from CM049854.1 coordinate 2,777,844, forward strand.
TACAGTCGGTTATGGCTTAAGTGAGCGTAAACAGGTGGGTGAAAACTGAATGTATGTCACGATTACATGCATACCTTCCGTCTTAAAGGGACAGCATTCCTAATTATCTGTGTCATCAATGTTAACCAACAAAAGATGTTAATTAATGTATACTTGTTAAGTAGACATACTGTATCTGAAAAATTAGTTTCATTTGTATCTCTACCAAAAAATGAAAATTTATTCCAGTTTTTCCAAATTCAATCCTTGATTCAAATTTCTCATAAGCTTAATTGATTTGGTCTAAAAAGAGAAGAATTGATGACTATTTTGTTTGAATACTACATATAAAATAGCTACCAACATAAATGTAGGTAACTGCAGTTTGACTAAAAGTAATGACTAAAAGTTGACAAAAATGCAATGACTTTTCGTCGACTAAAACTAGACTAAAACTATGAAAGACTCAAATGACTAAAATGTGACTAAGACTATTAAGCATTTTCGTCTCAAGATAAAGACTAAGACTAAATCAAAAATGCCTGCCAAAATTAACACTGTCCAGAATAAATCACTGGGGCATTTTTGTCCCATCCATAGCTTTGGTTATCACTGTGTCAATCACTGCCCCCCATGTGTGTGTGTGTTTACTTACTTAAACATATTTTGGGGACAAATGTGTACCCAGGAATGAGCTAAATCTAACATGTCTCCTTTTTCGGGCCATTTTCATTTGTAAATGTATACATAGAAACTATAAGTCTTTGGAATGTCCCAGTTTATCTAATGTCTCTGTGTTTGCGTAATTTCAGTTCTCACCTCAGATCAATGGTGAAAGGCTGGTCTACTTTTAGTGTCCACTCGCAGCGGGCATTGTTTGGGTAACTCTCCAGAACCAGGTGACCTTGCCTCTTATGAATCACTCCTCCACATGCTAAAAAAAGCAGACAAAGTCAGTAAAGTTGCTGTGTCAAATGCACTAAAAGCAAATACCATACTTGTATTGTGCTCTGTCCAGGAACAACAACATTACATGTGTTTAACAACATCTGATATTCAGTCATTGTCAGACATGTAAGCAAGAAGAACAGTAGTAAGTGATATTTAGTGAACTGTTGTAAGGCTGATGCAATATGTCTGGACCTAAGGAGGGCCACAGTCTGAGAAAACTAAGAATGATAATCAACATTTGAACTCTGTCTGAGGATGAGAGACCTCGTCCGAGCTTTGAAGCTCCATGTGAAGTGCTCTAGCCATTGGAGAAAATCTCCTCAGCTGTTAGTATGCTTTGGTGCTGGCCGCCTTGGCTTGCCGCATCGTAGCACAGAATTTTGCACGGGGTGAGGGAAGCTATTTCACTGGCTTACGAGGTGCGCGGTCTTTCTTCACCTCTCAGCATTTGGGCACACTCTACCAGGAGTGTGGCTTCCTCTCAAGCTCCTTTTAGAGTAGTCCCCCAGAGGATATTTGTATAGCGGCAGGATGTTCCTCTCCACTCACTTTTATCAGGTTTCATAATTTGGATTTTGACATGGCTCCTGGTTCCCGGTTCTTGTCTGTTTGAACCAGCCGTAGATGCTATCTGGTTCATCATCGGGCCAAATACGGCAGCGCTTTAGCTTGGCGTGTTTGGTATATCGTTCCCATTGCGTCATAGCTACGCAGCGTCGAGTGAACCTATGAAAGAGAACGTCTCGGGTTACTTGCGTGACCCATGTTCTCGGAGTAGGGAATGAGACGCTGCGTCCGCTGCCAAGCTCCTTGCGCTGACGACAAGTGGCCTTTTTTGGCAGAGAAATCTGAGGAGCAGATGGCGCATTCGCCAGTATAAGGATGGCGACGTAAGAATGTCGAGGACACCATCTGCGCCATCAGCCAATGAATTGGCGTGATTCTATACGGGCTTCAGACAATCGGCACACCCAGAGGACGTTCCCATTGCATCATAGCTATGCAGTGTCTAGTTCCCTTCTCAGAGAACATGGGTTACACTAGTAACCCGAGACGTTTTACTCATTGAAATATTTATTAGTGATGAAATAATTACTTTATAATTGTATTGGAGTCTTACACACATGCTATACAGTTAATCTGAGTCATGCATTAATTTGAGTGGTGACAGCTATTATGGGAGGGGCCTGATAGAGCACTGGAGATGCAGAAAATCAAACTTGATTTTGAGAAACTTTAATTAATGCTGTCACGTAACATACCTGCTTCAAAGATCAAATTAAATGATTTGCTAATTACAAAAAAAAAAAAAATGTAACGCCTGTACAAATACTAGAAATCGTGAATATAAATAATTGGGAATCATGTAAAAAAAAAAAAATTGAAAACAGTGCACATTTCATTTATCTATTATAACATTTATGTAGTTTTGTTTGCTATTTCCTTAAAAGGTCCAAAAATGTGTCAAGTTTTTCATCAGGTGTCTTTTTTAATTATAGGATGTCATTAAGTTGCTGTCTTGCCGCCAGCCAATCGCTGCATTGCTGATCGTGGTTTCGAGTATCGATATATCTGCCCTTTTCGGGAAACATGAGAATGCGCAGTAATCTCAGACAACTTAATCCAGATATTTTAATCAAATCCACAAATTTATTTGAAGAACAAAATTACCCAGAGATCAGTTATCATGATTAGAAGATCTGGAATCTTTCAAATCATCTCAGATATATTAAGCAACGTATGAAGATCGGGCCTCTGGTGAGACACAGGGCCCATGACCGATACAGGAATAACTGTATGAAATTGATACAGGAATAATTGTGTATTTTTACTTCCCAGCCAGTGAGTTTGCATGCGAGTAAAATTATTTAGAGTAATGATGCTTATCCAGGTAAACTGGCTGATTGTCAATAGAACGTAAAGTAAGCAAACACTGATCATTTCACAGTCATGTTGAAGAAAAAGAAATTCCCAGAGCGAGGTCTCTTAAATATATCATTACTTTGAATACACTTTAAGGAAGTTTAAGGAACTTACTTAAACAGTCCCCACCAGACCAGCCTGGGCGACACTCTGCACAGTACTGCCCTTTTACAAAGAAATCATCCCTTGGGCCCCATGTGCCATTATTACAGCGCTTGCAGTTCTCGAATATGCTGCAGCCTGAAGAGGAAAAAGGAAAACACCTAGCATTAGAAAGAGGCTTTAAATATTGAGATTTGTTTCTGAGGAACTAGTGTAGAAGTTGTAAATCGCTTTGGTGTTTTCCATGTTTTCTGCCATTTTCAAACCAGCCATCTCCATTAGGAAAAGAAGTCGTGCATTACAGGCATCCTCTTATACTTCCAGCTGTGCTGCTAATGGCGTCATGGGCTGCACGGTCCAAAGTATTTTGAGTGATTTCACACATGCTTTAAACACTGGTCATGCTGACGGCATTCCCCATAGTGTCCACTAGAGGATGCAGTGTCTCGTTCCCTCTTGGGGAAAGACATATATAAATAGATACAAGGTGACCCAGTCCGAATTCACTCAATGCTAAATGCCACACATAGACACGATGTAAATAAGATATTATTTGCAGTTCAGAAAGCTTCACTGATTATAAAGGAACCGTGAGATTGCGATAAACAGCATTAGTGATTACATGGAAGCGCTATTTGCTAGTTTTCTAGGCTATAATCAAATCAGAATTTAAATAAAAGTTGTTTTCGTGCTGCTAACAGGACCCACGGCCACAAACCCTGTATGCAGCAAAGTTTCAGGAGTTGATATCCCACATCCCTCATATAAATACTGGATTCAATTATAAATAGCTTGTTTGCAGTCAGGGTAAGTTGCTTCCACCGCCTCAATGGCAGGCAAGTATTTCAATTTAGTTCAAAAATCGCTCCTCTTTATAACATAAGGATCACATAACATTGTGTTTTTCTGTTTATACCTTTCTCTTGTTATAGCGCCTAAACCAGTACAGTACGGACTTTCCTCCATCTCGGTTCATCTCTTTTTCAGTCACTCCTGACACATTGCTGCATACAGGGTTTGTGTACGTTGGTCCTAGCAGCACGTAAAGCAAAACTTTTATTCAAATTCTGAATTGTTTACAGCCTAGACAGCGAGTAAATAGCGCTTCTATATAATCACTAAAAAGCTGTCACTCACTTCAATTTATTGCAATCTCACAATGTTCCTTTATAATCAATGAAGCTCTCTGAACTGCAAATAATATCTTATTTGCATCGTGTCTATGTGTGGCGTTTAGCTGCCTGTGTCACGCTGAATGCTTGAGGTGGCAGCCCTGGATTATCTATTTATATCTTAATATATTAATAGTATAACTTATATTAACCATTTGCACACACAAGCATTATCCGATCGGCTCCTGCCGACCGCAGAAGCAGGTTTACAAGCCACTTTTTCCTGCGTTTTTCAGTCAATTTCTTGACTTTTCCCCCCTTATGAACAACACATGTTCGTACACACACACTCTAGAGTTAATCACAAACTCTGGATCAAAGTCTGAGTTGACCGAGAATGTTTATATCGAGCTTTGTGAGTCCACTGAGCCTGATGTAAACCAGGTTGGATTTGTTTGGTTTAGTTAACTCTTGTTGTTTGTTCAGCTAGCTTCATGCAACAGGCCACTGACGTAATGAGCCTGTTTTTCTTAACATTAGTGCTGTTTTGGCCTGATTATTTGAATGCACTCACTTACCGGATCATTGAACTGAAAACTTTCCAGGAGTTTAAAGGCTTAAAATGATGTGATTACAAACAGAGATGCAAAATCGAGTTAAAGGGTTAGAATAAAAATTCTGCTTCAGTAATTTTGTGTTAATTGTGTTAAATAAGGATTTTTGAATTAATCACATGCATTAACATTAACGTTTACAACCCTATTGGGGGCCATTTGGGAGATGGCCAGTGACATTAACAGAACATGTGCTATGACGGGGCGGGTGTTTGACCTCCTTTAATACACTCTATAGCAGGGGTTCCCAACTCTGGCCCTCGAGGTCTACTTTCCTGCAGAGTTTACCGCCAACCTTGATCAAACTCCTGACCTGAAGACCTTTATAAGCTTTATTACCATGTGTTTGATTAGGATTCGAGCAAAACTCGGGAGGAAAGTGGACCTCGAGGGCAGGGATGGACTGGGAGTAAAAAACGGCCCTGGATAGGCCCACCACAACTACAATACAAACAGTCTCTATACCTCACAATATTACAGCAATCCTGTCACATTTATGGCAAATAACTTCACAAAACCCATGGTGACCCTGCTGACAAAAACAAAAGAAACCATCACAGAAATTCTAATGATTTCCACTACAAATACCATTACAAACATTACAAACTATCAACTTTTAACCATTAAAACAATCAAATAATGGTGTCCTGTAGTGTGTTTTGGGACATGTTACATTAAGATTTAGTGGGAATTTTTTATTATTATAAAAAAAAATTTAAGCGACCAATTACTAGTAGAGACCAACAGGCACCATTACAGTTTCCATTAAAACCAATACAATTTTCATTATAATCAGTAAAACCATTACAAATGATGTGATGGTTTCTATTTTTTTCAGCATGGGATTGAAATAAATATATATTATTGTATGAACTAAAATACTTGAAATCTACATAAAAAGAGCAGAACTCAAAATTTATAATATGACAATGATAAACATAAACATAGAATCTAGAAACCTGAAATAACAGAATTCTTCAATTTGAGTATATGTCTCTTTGTGTGTGTTACGTGTCTGATGTGTAAAGTGACAAGCGCACGACGGAGTATAATCAAAAGGAGTTCTTTTAATAATCCACAGGAGGAACTGGGTACAATCAAACACAAATCTTAAACGATAGCAGACAAAGGAACAGGGGAGAACACAGACTTTAAATACTAATCACAATCAAGGAGAAACAGAAACAGGTGTGGAGCTAATTAACTAATAACCATGGAAACAAACTAGGTAGGATGACGGAGACATAGAAAACTAAACTAAAAACAGATCAACATGTAACATTTCGCCCCCTCCCGGAACGGCGCGTCCTCGCGCCGAAAAACATAGTCCAACAGAGGAGGGAGGGTGGGGGTTCAGGAGGCGGGCATGGAGCAGGAGAGGTGCAGGTAATGGGAAAGGGGCATAAACAAAAAGAGTCCAAAAAATAAGTCCATGGGGGAGTGGAGGGTGGGAGGAGCCAGGGAGGAGCCCGGAGCAGGAGGAGCCAGGTGGAAATCCAGAGGCAAGCCAGGATGGCGGCCCACGGTGGAGTCGATGGCGGGAGGAGCCATGGCGGCGATGGGACCGCCGACACCAGGGGGCCGACTGACGGAGATGACGCCGGTGGAGTAGGAGCCCAGGTTGGAGCAGAGCAGCCGCAGAGCCTGGGTGACACCGAGGATCCGGAGGGCCTAGGCGGAGCCAGCGGCTCAGGCGAGTGAGGCGGAGGCGGGGATCCGGCTGACACGGTGGAGCCAGAGTGACGGAGGATGAAGGTGGAGCCGGAGGGAGGGAGGAGCCCGACGGAGCCAGAGGGACGGAGGGATGAGGCAGAGCTGGAAGAGTGGAGTCCCGTGGAGTAGGCAGGGGGATGACTGACCAAGGCGGAGCCGGAGGGACGAGGGAGCCCGGTGGAGCTGGTGGAATGACGGGCCATGGTGGAGACGAGGGAGCCAAGAGCCAAGGTGGAGCCGATGGATCGGAGGGCCGAGGTGGAGTCCGGGTCTCGAAGGCTGGAGGCAGAGACTGGGGATCCTCCAACCCCAAGGAAGATGGTGACAGGAAGTCCCGAAGCACAACCGACCCACCGGACATGGCATGCTGAGGGTGAGCTGAGGGGCTTTCCTGAGGCAGCCGAGGCAGGGATGATAGACAGGCTGGTTGATACAGAGGAGGGAGTGGGAGGCTGGGTGGGAACTTTCTTGAGATTGAGGAACTGGCTGAGGAAGGAGTACTGGGCGGAACCAGCAGGGGCTCTGGAGAGCTGGACGGAACCAGCGGGAAAGGGAGAGGCCAGAATTCCTCCTCACTCAAACAGTCCCATATTATAGAGTCCAGCAACAGCTCACCCTCAGTGGTGGGAGTGTGGGTGGGGTTATCCTCCATTCCTTCGATTTCCACAATAATTCCCACGTCGCACGGTGTTGTTGGCTCACGCACCTGGTCAGTTACGCTCTTGAGTCCTGGTTCCGGGGCGATGAGAGGCTCTGTCACTTTAAGTGGTGTGGGCTCTTTAATGATCGCGGCCGGCTCAGGCTCTGCGGCTGTGGTGGGCTCTGGCGAACATTCCGTGCAGCGAGATGGTGAGGGCTGGCTGGGCTCTGGATCGGGAGTGGGGCTGGAGTTGTCCTCGGCAGGGCAGACGGAGAAAAACAGTCCATTATTCTCCAGCACCCACTCCACACAAGCGGCGAAATTCTCCTTTGGACCGTCCGCTGGCAGGCGTGCCTTACACCGCTCGCTCAGGCTGGTGATGTAGAAGACACAGAGCGAGCGGTCCGGGAAGTGTGTAAGACACGCCAGATCGATAAAGTCCCTGGTGTGGTCTTCCAGCGGACGATCCTGCTGCTCCAGGCAAAGCAGCTGGACTGCGGGCTGGTCCATAGAGGGAGAGGGATAAAAGTAACAAAAACAAAAAAGAAAAAAACGCCGCTAAATATTTTAAACTTTGTTGGTCCGCTATTCTGTTACGTGTCTGATGTGTAAAGTGACAAGCGCACGACGGAGTATAATCAAAAGAGAGTTATTTTAATAATCCACAGGAGGAACTGGGTACAATCAAACACAAATCTTAAACGATAGGAGACAAAGGAACAGGGGAGAACACAGACTTTAAATACTAATCACAATCAAGGAGAAACAGAAACAGGTGTGGAGCTAATTAACTAATAACCATGGAAACAAACTAGGTAGGATGACGGAGACATATAAAACTAAACTAAAAACAGATCAACATGTAACAGTGTGTGTGTCATGTTAATCTAATCACCTTATAGGCGACTTCGTTTACTGTATTTTCTAACTCAATATCTCTCATGTAACCCGTTGTAGAATCGCTGCTGTCTCTTTATGAATGAATGGAATATTCATGCCAGACAATGCAGGGTAATAATAAATAGCAGTGAACATTCGGATTAGGGGTGTCCTGGGATTTCACTCTAGTGCTCATAGGCTACATGATCTATAGTGAGAGAGGCGGGCAAAGGTAACCTAACTGTTTGCTCTTTTTTTCTTTTTTTTTCTCCCAACCACCTTTATCTTCACGTTATTTGCTTGCCATCACGAGCCCACTTCACGTCTGTTTCGGTTAAGCAAAAATAGATTGCATTAGCGACCCTTTTGTCGGCCGTCAACGTCACTTAATCTGACACTTTTTCTTTGATGATGAACCAGCTAGGCCGACTGCTCGAGGGCCAGAGTTGAGAACTTCTGCTCTATGGTTAACAGTAAGGTAAAGTAAAGTATGGTTAACAGTAAAATAACGGCTGATGATTATTGACATTAATAATCATCCATTAGGTTAATACACAGAGCTTAGATCAAAAAAAAAAAAAAAATGTAATTCTTAGATTGCAAACATCTGGATGTGTGCACAGACATTTTTTAAGACCAGGCCAGTTAATTTTCCTGTTGCTGTAAAACTCGTTACAGACATCACCCAGTCAAGAATGTGACAAATTATTTCTCAGAAAAAAAAAAAAAAAACTTAAACCAATAAATCTGACTGGAGTGAATACATTGAATGCATTCTTTTGTTTACAAGTTCCAGAGTTCCAAATGTCAGAATCAACAAATCATAACACATGTTGGGCTGATGCAATGTTTATAATACACAACATACAATATATTGCCAAAAGTATTGGGTCACCCCTTCTAATGAACAGGTTTGACTACTTTAGTAATTTCTATTAAGTCAGTGTGGAAGAACTTGACTGGTCTGCATAAAACCAAGTCCTAATCCCAGTTTAACACCTCTGGTGTGACTGTAAATGCAGACCTTGAGCCAAAAACTCATCACCAAACACCAATGACTTGTACATACACTATATGGACAAAAGTATTGGCACCCCCTTCTTTAGAACAGAAAAATGCACTTCCAAAACTGTGGCAACAACGATGGGAACATAATTCATGTATTTAAACATTGTATTTCCATCTCTGTTGCAACAGTTGTGTCTCTGCAGACACAGAAGTGTCTAAAATGACTGAACCCATATGTACAAGTCATTGGTGTTTGGTGATGAGTTTTTGGCTCAAGGTCTGCATTTACAGTCACACCAGAGGTGTTAAACTGGGATTAGGACTTGGTTTTATGCAGACCAGTCAAGTTCTTCCACACTGACTGAATCAATCATTTTCTTTTTGAACCTTGTCTTATACACAGAGGTATTGTCATGTTAGAATAGAAAAGAGTCCAAACTGTTGCTATAATATTAGAAGCACACAATTTCCTAGAATATCATTATATGCTTTAACATTAAGATTTGTACTCATAGAAATTACTAAAGTAGTCAAACCTGTTCATTAGAAGGGGGCGACCCAATACTTTTAGCAATATAGTGTATATGACATTCATATTTCTGTCAGATGTTTGATTGCTTTCAAGCTGTTTAATTATTGAATATATAGTATCAAATGAAGCTATTATTAAACCATGGACAAGTCATAAAACGTTTATCACAAAAAAGAGAAAAATGAGAAATAGTTGTAAATGTGTTTGTGTGTTATCTGCTCACCAGGATGGATGATGCAGGGATCGCATTCATTTACAGCATTACGGCAGCATGGCACTGCATAACCTACCGAAGTCCCTTGAAGAGGACATTTACAGTGGATGACATCATATTCACAGCATCCCCTACACATCACACTCCACTCGGGCCCTGGACAGTAGTTGTACAGGAACCTGTAATCTAACAAGAAAACACAATATCATAGGCAGTACATTTACATTTATTCATTTTGCAGATGTTTTTATCCAAAGCAACTTACAATTGGGGAATACATCAAGCGATTCATCTTAAAGAACAAACAGACACAGGAAGTGCTCGTAATACCAAGTTTCAGGCATTGCTCAAATAAGTACAATCAGAATCAGAATGAGCTTTATTGGCCAGGTATGTTTACACATACGGTGAATTTGTTATAGTGACAGAAGCTCCACGGTGCAACAGAATGACAGCAACAGGACAGGACACAGATAATAAAAGAATAATATACAAATATGCAATGTACAAAATAGCAAAAACACAATATATAATATAGACAATTATGTGTGTACAGGTCAGATATGTGCAAATTTGAAATGAAAATAAAAATAAGTATGTGTGATGAATGAATAATGTAAATAGTGTTGTGTGTTCCACGTTTAATGTCAATGTGGAAATACAAGCTAGCTTGTGGAGTACAAGCTAGAAAGGGAAGGAATAAATAAAGAGAAAAGTTTTTTTTTTTTTTAAGGATGAAGTCAAATAGTGTCGAAAGAGATGAGTTTTCAACGGTCGCTTGAAAATTGTCAGGGAATCAGCGATACAGATAGGGCTGGGAAGATCATTCAACCAGCCAGGAACCGTGAACCAAAATGTTCTGGAAAGTGATTTTGTGTGTGCTTCAGAAACCCTCCACCTTCCCCAGCTCCACCTGTATAGATACTGTATGCTATGAGGTGATTCACGGGGGTTATTCATGTATGTTATATGTGCAGCAGCAGTATTTCTTACATGCTCACAGCAGAATGTTGTGGATGTATTGGCAAGTCTCAGTACTTGCAGCAGCGTAGCATATCTATTCCACCAAGACCAAACACAATAACATTGTCATGTACATTACCATACCAATCCCTCAGAGAGTTGTCATGACAGAACTTATTTGGACATGTCGTAGTTTATATCAGTTTAGTTTATTTCAGACCTTTTCTCCCATCACGACATAATAATAATAATAAAAATAATCAGTTTGTCAATTCTCTTTATTTCTGTTTTAAGTAGAAAATCAAATGACCAGTAATGTTTTATTGCTACTTTAGTGTTAAATCAAACTTATGTAATTCAAATAAAGAAATATTCCAAGCCCAGAGTTAATTATTCATAAAATAACTAGTTTGATCAGATCATCTTAAATGAGTCATCCTCCGTGCAATTATTGGATAACATTGTATTGTAGACAGATTGTAGATTAATCCTAATAAACATGCTACTACAAACAAACAATAACATTAAAATACCTTTAAAACAGTGTATTTCTATTATCCCTCCTGCAGTATGTTACGTGGGTGGTTGTAAAAACACACAAAGATGAAGACGAAGGCAAATAGGTAATATTTAATAAATCCAACAGGTAATCCAACATGAACAGAGCAATGTACAACACATTCAAGAAACACAAATTGGTTTTCAGTTTGAAAAGATGTACGACACGGCTGCATCTTATACGTGTTCAATCTGCATACTGAAGCATAATTGCGAAAGGACCCTACAGACGAGGATGACACTGGAAATGTGTAGGTGGAAGATACGAGGTACACTGACAACATAACACTGCTGACTGAGACGAAGGAAGATATGAGGTACACTGACAACATAACACTGCTGACTGAAACAAAGGAAGATATGAGGTACACTGACAACATAACTCTGCTGACTGAAACAAAGGAAGATATGAGGTACACTGACAACATAACTCTGCTGACTGAAACAAAGGAAGATATGAGGTACACTGACAACATAACACTGCTGACTGAAACAAAGGAAGATATGAGGTACACTGACAACATAACACTGCTGACTGAAACAAAGGAAGATATGAGGTACACTGACAACATAACTCTGCTGACTGAAACAAAGGAAGATGTGAGGTACACTGACAACATAACACTGCTGACTGAAACAAAGGAAGATATGAGGTACACTGACAACATAACTCTGCTGACTGAAACAAAGGAAGATATGAGGTACACTGACAACATAACACTGCTGACTGAAACAAAGGAAGATATGAGGTACACTGACAACATAACTCTGCTGACTGAAACAAAGGAAGATATGACACTGACAACATAACACTGCTGACAACAAAGGAAGATAACACTGCTGACTGAAACAAAGGAAGATATGAGGTACACTGACAACATAACTCTGCTGACTGAAACAAAGGAAGATGTGAGATACACTGACAACATAACACTGCTGCTGACTGAAACAAAGGAAGATGTGAGATACACTGACAACATAACTCTGCTGACTGAAACAAAGGAAGATATGAGGTACACTGACAACATAACACTGCTGACTGAAACAAAGGAAGATAGGTACACTGACAACATAACACTGCTGACTGACAAAGGAAGATGTGAGGTACACTGACAACATAACACTGCTGACTGAAACAAAGGAAGATATGAGGTACACTGACAACATAACTCTGCTGACTGAAACAAAGAAGATAGATACACTGACAACATAACACTGCTGACTAAACAAAGGAAGATATGAGATAAAGGAAGATACGAGATGACAACATAACACTGCTGACTGAAACAAAGGAAGATACGAGGTACACTGACAACCAGTGTTGGGGGTACATTACAAGTGAGTTACAATAATATTACTTTTTTCAAGTAACTAGTAAAGTAACGCATTACTTTTTAATTTACAAGAAAATATCTGAGTTACTTTTTCAAAAAAGAACGCTAGTTACTTTTTCCCATTTATTGACTGACAGTGCGCTGTGTGAACATGTTACTGTAGTTCTAGACTAAATGTGAATGTGCATTAATTCACTCACTCACAAAAAAACAGATTTAGTATTCAAAAATGAATTAAAACATAAATGCAAACTCAGAATATGACGCAAACCTGAATAATTAAATATGGTAAATAACACAAATGTATCTAACCCATTTTATTAACCAATGTTTTGCTGACCTTTGATGATCCAGTTCAATCATACTAATAAGAAAAATGACTTTAGATAAACAACAATGTGCTTCATAGTTTTTTTATTGCAAGAGTGTTGAACCTTCTTCTCCTGCGTTCTATAAGACGTGAATTTACTTTTCCTTCAGCTGAAGTTTATTCTTAATTTTTTTGGTGTGAAAGGGCTTTTAATTTGCTATAAATAGAACTTCTTGATTAAAAACAATCAAGCCCTGCTCATATTTAAAAAGTAACGAAAAGTAATGTACATTACTTTCCATAAAAAGACAAGTAACATAACTTTTTTAGGGAGTAACGCAATATTGTAATGCTTACTTTTAAAAGACTTTCCCCAACACTGCTGAAACATAACACTGCTGACTGAAACAAAGGAAGATACGAGGTACACTGACAACATAACTCTGCTGTACAAAGGAAGATACGAGGTACACTGACAACATAACTCTGCTGACTGAAACAAAGGAAGATGAGGTACTGAAACAAACTCTGCTGACTGAAACAAAGAAGATACGAGGTACACTGACAACATAACTCTGCTGACTAAACAAAGGAAGATACGAGGTACACTGACAACATAAGACTGCTGCTGACAAAGGAAGATGAGGTAACAAACATAACACTGCTGACTGAAACAAAGAAGATATGAGGTACACTGACAACATAACTCTGCTGACTGAAACAAAGGAAGATATGAGATACACTGACAACATACTCTGCTGACTGACAAAGGAAGATATGAGATACATAACATAACACTGCTGACTGAAACAAAGGAAGATATGAGGTACACTGACAACATAACTCTGCTGACTGCAAAGGAAGATGACTGAAACAAAGGAAAACAAAGATATGAGGTACACTGACAACATAACACTGCTGACTGAAACAAAGGAAGATATGAGGTACACTGACAACATAACTCTGCTGACTGAAACTGTGAGATACTGACAACATAACTCTGCTGACTGAACAAAGGAAGATATGAGGTACACTGACAACATAACTCTGCTGACTGAAACAAAGGAAGATATGAGGTACACTGACAACATAACTCTGCTGACTGAAACAAAGCTGACTGAAACAAAGGAAGATATGAGGTACACTGACAACATAACTCTGCTGACTGAAACAAAGGAAGATATGAGGTACACTGACAACATAACTCTGCTGACTGAAACAAAGGAAGATATGAGGTACACTGACAACATAACTCTGCTGACTGAAACAAAGGAAGATATGAGGTACACTGACAACATAACACTGCTGACTGAAACAAAGGAAGATATGAGGTACACTGACAACATAACTCTGCTGACTGAAACAAAGGAAGATATGAGATACACTGACAACATAACACTGCTGACTGAAACAAAGGAAGATGTGAGGTACACTGACAACATAACACTGCTGACTGAAACAAAGGAAGATATGAGGTACACTGACAACATAACACTGCTGACTGAGACAAAGGGAGATATGAGATACACTGACAACATAACACTGCTGACTGAAACAAAGGAAGATGTGAGGTACACTGACAACATAACACTGCTGACTGAAACAAAGGAAGATGTGAGGTACACTGACAACATAACACTGCTGACTGAAACAAAGGAAGATACGAGGTACACTGACAACCAGTGTTGGGGGTAACGCATTACAAGTAACGCGAGTTACGTAATAATATTACTTTTTTCAAGTAACTAGTAAAGTAACGCATTACTTTTTAATTTACAAGAAAATATCTGAGTTACTTTTTCAAAAAAGTAACGCTAGTTACTTTTTCCCATTTATTGACTGACAGTGCGCTGTGTGAACATGTTACTGTAGTTCTAGACTAAATGTGAATGTGCATTAATTCATCTCACTCACAAAAAAACAGATTTAGTATTCATCAAAATGAATTAAAACAGTGAAATGCAAACTCAGAATATGACGCAAACCTGCAATAATTAAATATGGTAAATAACACAAATGTATCTAATCCCATTTTATTAACCAATGTTTTGCTGACCTTTGATGATCCAGTTCAATCATACTAATAAGCAAATATGACATTAGATAAACTAACAATTGTGCTTCATAGTTTTTTTTATTGCTGAAGTGTGTTGAACCTTCTTCTCCTGCGTTCTACTGTACAGACGTGAATTTACTTTTCCTTCAGCCTGAAGTTTATTCATTAAATTTTTTGGTGTGAAAGGGCTTTTACATTTGCTATAAATAGAACTTCTTGTATTAAAAACAATCAAGCCCTGCTCATATTTAAAAAGTAACGCAAAAGTAACGCAAAAGTAATGTAACGCATTACTTTCCATAAAAAGTAACTAAGTAACGTAATTAGTTACTTTTTTAGGGAGTAACGCAATATTGTAATGCATTACTTTTAAAAGTAACTTTCCCCAACACTGCTGACAACATAACACTGCTGACTGAAACAAAGGAAGATATGAGATACACTGACAACATAACACTGCTGACTGAGACAAAGGAAGATATGGAACAACTGTTACGGAAAGTCAGAAAAGAAAGTCGAAGAATGGGATAAGAATTGAACATGAAGAAGACCAAGATTATCAATGCATCTGTTCGAGAAGAAATTGAGTTTCGAGCATGAATATTTTTGGTGCCCTTGTGACAACTGATTTGACTAGCACTCAAGAAATATTATGTTTATACTGCCCTCCAAATGTTTGGAAACGCTCTAGAAAAGTGGGGCTTTGGACAATATTGGCATGAATCCTTTTTAATTTGTGATAATTTTGCGCTGATAAGGGACAACACAAACTACGAAAACATATTTTATTACATAAACAGTTTATACATAGAAAAAACTTACATTTTAAATTTAATATTTGTAAACTATCTGACCTAAATTGTGTTCTAATTGGTTCGTTGTATTCTAAACTTAATTGGCAATCAGTTGTTGAAGCTATTAAGGTGTGCTGAGCCAAAAATCTTCCAAGTTTAAACCAGTAACCAGGCATCACAGCTGGCAAAGGAGCATGTCTGACTTTGACATGTATATATATGTAATCAAAATGAAAATGATTATTGCTGGTCTTCAATGATAATGTCAAGTTACTTTAATGTATAGTATTTGCACCAAAAAATGATAAGGATTTATGCTGATATCGTCCAAAACCACACTTTGCCAGCGGTGTTTCCAAACTTTTGGAGGGCAGTGTACATTTAGCAGTGAACACAAATCTTTACTTGTCAAAGCTGACACTCAAACACCAGAAACACACACCAAATCTGCAAAACCATACACTAATTTTCAGCAATTGACTCAGTTTTCAATTTCATAAAACACTTTTTTTTTTTCAAAACACAACACAAAACTAACAGGAAGTTTCTTGATTTCCTTTTTCAAACACAACCAATCAGAAAGCCGCACTAATTCATCACTAACTCCACACATGTGCTTCACTGAACACCAACCAATCAATAAACACACATCTACACAACTACACATGCTTGATGTGTTTCTTTTCTTTAGTACTGTGTGATACTGTGTTCACAACCACAAATGCTTACAGTAAAAAAAAGTTTGGTTTCAATCTTGCTTTCGTGTTTACCGTGAATTTTTCTATATCTGTCTCGCTGTTATAGGACATTAATCAAACAAACTAACTTTTTTCTTTTACTTTTTAGGCAGCAGGGTATTAAAAGTTGAGTTTGGTGGCAGTGAGATTATGTTGTTTCTCTTTAAACATTACACCAAACTAAATCTGTTTTGTTGTTTGTTTGTTTTTTTAATGTTTTGGTTTCACCCTTTCATGCAGAAAAACAGGGACCTCTCCACGCTTGACCCTTGGAAATTTTTAAACACTGTTAAATATTTGTATGTTAATTTTTTTTTCTTTTTTCTTGTATTTAAAACACACACACTGTGTCTGGTTTGCTATCCTTGTGGGGACTCTCCATAGGCGTAATGCTTTTTCTACTGTACAGACTGTATATTCTATCACCCTACACCTAAACCTACCCCTTACAGGAAACTTTCTGCATTTTTAGATTTTCTAAAAACTTAATTATGTGTGATTTATTAGCTTGTTTATCCATGGGGACCTCAATTTAGGTCCCCACCATGACACGAGTCCCCATGACACACACACACATATATGTATATATATATAAACAAACAAACAGATGAAACAGAAATAGATGAATATTAATTCTGCTGTTTAAAAGAAATAAAGAAACAATGTAAGTGAATGGTCAATATGCACAAACAGCTGAAAACTCTCTATATTCGTGAAGTGTGTGAATGTTAATAAATCGTTTCCGATTTGTTGCTTGTGACATATAAACAGGCATATTAACCTGATCACTTTATATAGCATTCATGCAAACACTACATTAAGATTCATCGATCAGAATGAATTTTGAAACAAAAGTTGTGCTTGTAAACATGTGACTTGTGCCCAGTGACTTGCCGCCACCTACTGGTGGTTTTAGTTTAATATCTGAAGTATAATTTCAGTTAATTTAAATCATTTTCATTATTTAAATCATTTAAAATGTATATATTTAAAACATTAAACTCATAACATTGTTATGAAATTTAATACATTTATGCAACTTCTAAGGTTCACTCAACAGTCTGTAAATATGCTTAATGCCACTTTCGTGTTCCTCTGGTCCTCCTTTGTAGTGCAAAGATTAATTTTGTTGATACAGATTTAATTTGATTATTAACTTCTCTTATTATTCTAAATGCAAATTAAATGCAAATGTTTGTACAAAGTCTAATTTGTTCAATATAATCTACAAATCATGCAGTGCTGTACCACTAAATAAGAAGTGTCTGTATAATATGTGTTTCTTCATTAATTGTCTTCTTCATTAATTTTTTTGGTTTAGCTAATCCGGCCAATTAGAGACAATTGCTAATCATTCTCCCTTTTTTTATTAAACGCAATGGGTCATTAATGATGCTTACATTATCATGTGCAAATTCCTACACAATGTATTTATTATTATTATTATTTTAATTTAATTTTTTTTGGCAAGTATTAGCTTGCCTGTCTTGATACCCAAGAAAATACATAGTTTAGGAACCATGAAATAAGTTTAAAGTGTTTATGGGTTACAAAGGTTTATACAATTATGTACTTACAGATTTAGTAAATATGACAAAAATGTTCAAAACTAAAGTATATCAAAATTTGTGGCAGGCAAAAAATAAAATATATATAAAAAAATAAAATAAAAAACAATAATAATAATAATAATAAAAAAGTAATATATATATTCTGACTTATTATGCATTAACTACCGGAAACACACATGCATCATTTTCAATGTCAGCAGCAAAAACAAGCCAATTCACGAGCAGACAAAAAAAGATAGTATAAGTCATAGAAATTAAGTAACAAGCTAAGTTTTTGGATGGACATACATGCTCATGTAGACTACAAACTACAGCACAACTTTGCACAATACAAAAAAAAAAAAAATTGTTGATTCAGTCCTCTTTCAGAAGCTGTCAGGGATGAGTACCAGAGTGCACTCTAGATGATTTAAAAGTTGCAGATGTTCTGGTCAAGGCCAGTGTTCACATGCCGATGGACAGGAGTTGTAGTCCCATATTTGATTTCCATTGAAATTGAGTCATTGAACTGTAGAGATACACACTCTGAGAGGGCACTTTGCTCCATCATTTTATCCTTATCCTGTACACGCACACACACGTACACACGCACACGTGCGCAAACGCACGCACACACACACACACACACACACACACACAAATAACCTGATAATATTTGGATAGGTCACGCCAGACTTTTTCTTTAATGGTGACTATAAATTGTGAATCTTCCTTTTGAATTCTTGAAGTGGTTCTCCAGCTTTTAAAGGACAGGCAGACTCTGGGGGAGTTTTGCCAGATATGGTGAGTGGACAAAATTTGGCCTGCTTTTTTTTCCATGATAAAAGCTGTTTGTTGTGTTCTGTTCAGTTGTCTAGGTGCTCAAGATGACTCCTGTGAGCTGTAATGTTCCATCTAACACTTCTAGTCTTAGCAACATTCTTATCTGTTGTGGAAAGAAATTGTCATACAAGTGAATGTTTAAAAAAGAAAAAAAAGAAAAGAAAAAAAACAGATAAAAATGGTGGTCTATTAGAGATGAGAGAAAACATTGTCTTTACATTATTGTAGGGATGCAAAATATTGAATTTTTGCACATAACCAATATGTTATATATATATATATTTTTTTTTTTTACTTAAAATAACAGTCTCTCTTGTGCAAATATTGAAAAATTATTATTATTATTATTATTATTATTTTAGGTAGTTTTGAAAACTGTTAAATTCCAAAATAAACTTACATATATATATATATACTGTATACTGTATGTATATACTATATATCTATATATATTTAATGAGAGTCCATTAAATTAACAATAATAAAATATATATATATTTTTTTGACAATTGCAGTCACAACCTAAATATTTTATTTATAGATTTCACATTTGTAGGTGGTCTACAGCAACAGAGGCATCAACTCATGAAATGCAAGTTGAAGGATGCCACTTTTAGCCTCAGATAAAAAAATATTGGATTAAAGTTATACATTATTAAACTGTATTTAATTATTTAATTTAAAAGTCATGTTTGTGATTTTTATTCATCGTGTTTGCTATAGCCACTGACCATTAAAGTATCTGCTGCATAAATCATTATTTGTTTGGTGTCTATAAGAAACACATACAGTATATTTTATTATGAGTAAACAATTTTGACTTAGCTTTATTAAAAAGCAACGGTTTACATTATAACATACATACAATTAAACAATTTAAATTAATCACAACTATTTAGAAAGTTTTTCATTTACTGCTCTTGTTTTCATCTAAAAAAGATTTTTGATGCAAAGAGAACAAGGTGTAAATGTAAAATATGCTGTGAAAATATTGATGGAGCGAATTAATGTAGGCAAGTGAAAATACAGCTCTGGAAAAAAAATAAAAAAATAATAATGACCGACCTCTGCAAAATGATCAGTTTCTCTGGTTTTACGATGTATATAGTTATGTGTTTGAGTAAAATTAACATTTTTTTGTTTTATTCTATAAACTACAACATTTCTCCCAAATTCCAAATTAACATATTGCCATTTAGAGAATTTATTTGCAGAAAATGACAACTGGTCAAAATAACAAAAATAAATAAATAAAAAAGAAAAGATGCAGTGTTTTCAGACCTAAAATAATGCAAATAATACAAGTTACAACAACACAGTACTAACGTTTTAACTTAGGAAGAGTTCAGAATTCAATAATTGGTGGAATAACCCTGATTATCAATCACAGCTTCCATGCATCTTGGCATGCTCTCTAGTCTATCACATTACTCCTGGCACAACAATTCAAGCAGCTCTGATGTGTTTGATGGCTTGTGACCATCCATCTTCCTCTTGATCACATTCCAGAGGTTTTCAATGGGGTTCAGGTCTGGAGATTGGGCTGGCCATGACAGGGTCTTGATCTGGTGGTCCTCCATCCATACCTTGATTGACCCTGCTGTGTGGCATGGAGCACTATCCTGCTGGAGAAACCAGTCCTCAGAGTTGGGGAACATCGTCAGAGCAGAAGCAAGCAAGTTTTCTTTCAGGACAAAGGCCCTCCACAAAGATGAATGTGCTCGATTGCAGTCTTGCTGATCATCCCCAGATCATCACCAATCCTCCACCACATTTCACAGTGGGTGCGAGACACTGTGGCTCGTGCGCCTCTCCACGTCTCCATCTAACCATCAGATGACCAGGTGTTGGGCAAAGCTGAAAATCAGATGATGATCTTACTCCAGTCCACTATGGTCCAGTCCTTAGGATCTCTTGCAAACCTCTGTCTGGCTCTTCTTTGCTTCTCACTGATGAAGTTTTTTTCTTCAGCCCTGCCCCTAGGAGCTGGTTTAAAACCATTCTCACCGTGTACTTTACCCCAGCTGCTGTTTGCCATTCTGTTTCCCACTTGATGTCCTCCTACGGTTGTTGGTTGACAGTTTAATGTTGTTGAGGGACATTTAAATAAGTTAGGTCTTGGCAGTCATCAGTAGCAAGTCGTTTTTGTCCGGTCTGCTTTGTTGTTTTCAATGTCTGCAGCTTGACCTTGTTCTTATGAACCGTTGTCTTTGAAATTTTAAGGATGGGAGCAACCTGACACTCACTGTATACTTCTGCCAGTAGTGATGATAGGTTCTTTAATGAATAGTTCTTTTGAGCCGGTTCTTAGGAAGTAACCGGTCGAGCCGGTTCACAAATCGAACTGAATCGAACTTTAGTTACGGGTTGATGACGCAAGACGCACAGCCGAAGTAGCACGTCCAACTCAAAAAGAACCGAATGAGCCGGTTCAACCAACTGTCGAAGTTTATCGAGGATTACCGAGGACTCAACATGAGCCGGTTCAACCAACTGTCGAAGTTTATCGAGGATTACCGAGGACTCAACAAGAGCTGAATGAGCCGTGGCGAAGTTTATCGAGGATTACCGAGGACTCAACAAGAGCCGAATGAGCCGTGGTGAAGTTTATCGAGGATTACCGAGGACTCAACAAGAGCCGAATGAGCCGTGGTGAAGTTTATCGAGGATTACCGAGGACTCAACAAGAGCCGAATGAGCCGTGGCGAAGTTTATCGAGGATTACCGAGGACTTAACAAGAGCCGAATGAGCCGTGGTGAAGTTTATCGAGGATTACCGAAGATTCTGACACTGCGTGTGTATCACCGCGGACTCGAACGAGCATGATGCGCAAAGTTTCTTTATAACAAACAAATCGCAGGATACCGGAGATATGCTTTATTGTTTTATTAAAAAGCTGCGTTTTTATTAAAACATGGAAAAACCTGAGTTTTAGTACGGTTTATTGTGCATGCATATCATATTTTAAGTTGTTTAACTTAAATCAATAAGTTTATCAGACTGGTTTATTCTTTCTTTATACTTAGGATATGTAGAACATATCCGCGTTTGTGCATCAGTGTGTAATAGCTGCAAAACCTTTAGGAATCCTATCGTAGGATAATCAATATTAGTCAGTCGTATCTGCCATAAAGGATCCGCGAATGAAACTGTGAACACAAACATTATTAACGTAAGGCAATGAAAGGCAATAATCAGCAATATACGTTCACAAAAACAACTTTTTATTTGAATGTTTTAAATAACAAGTATGTTGTGTTGACACAAAGGACTTTATTTGAATGTTTCATTGAGTTGTTAAAAAAATAAATGCATAGTGACATCATTGCTTGATTGTAACGAAGGGTCTGAGGCATGGGGATCCATTTGCAGCTTTTATTAAAAGACAAAGTTTAAACAGGCGAAGATCAGATAACAGCGACAGGGGTGATAGAGACAGGTCCAAACTCATAAACGTTTCACCAGGCTTAGGTCGAGGCAGGTGGCAGACAGGAGAAGTAATAGACAGTCCAGAGATCAGATCACAAGGGCAGGCGGCAGAGAATCACAGGGTCAGATAAACAGTCCTAGGTCGTACACAGAAGATCAATAATATCAGGATAAACACTCAGAAGTGTTAGCCGGGGCAAAACAAGACTTCACAAAGAGTGCCTGATGGGTGGCAGCTAATATAGGCCACAGAGATGAGAAACACCTGTGCAGCGATCAGTCTCAGGTACAGGGCATTGTGGGAGATGCAGTTCATGAGTTAATACTCCGGTGACGGTGCCCTCCGGTGGTGTTCGGGGAGGGCCACAGAGACCGAGTTTGTGACATTGATAATGTCAGGAGCTGAAGAATTGGCTTTTTGAACCGGTTCAATGAGCTGAACTGTCCGAAAAGAACCGGTTCGCGGAAATGAATCGGACTTTGCATCACTATCTGCCAGAAAAGCCAGAAATGAACACTTCATTTCCTCACTTGAAACTTTTCAACTCTTTTGGCATGGTCAATGGTTATTATTTGATTCGAATACTTTTTAGGTACTACTAGCACTGTTTTTGCCATCCAGCTGGTCCTATTGCAAGAGGATAGTGATGAGGACAGCAGTGGATTTTATACTTGTTACTCGTTAGATAAGATATTCATTAAATTAGATTTGATTGAGGTGATCACCTAATCAGTACTTCATTAGGCAGAATGAGGTGTGCCTGTGTTGTAATTGTTGAATGGCTACCATACATGTAGAGATACTGATTTAAGAAAAAAATGAAAAAAAGAGTGGTCTCTTAATTTTCTCCAGAGCTGTATGTTCAGAACTGAGAAAATATTTATGGAGATAAATTGTAATCTATATCTCACACAGCAAATGTGTTTATGTTTACATTATATTTTTTGCAAACAATTCTCTAATCACAGTAATCCCTGTAGTTCAAAGCATTAATTTGTATAGTCTGCACTCAGGAAAGCAAAAAATATTTTCTGATCCAGGTAGGCTACAGGTTACCAGTGTACACGTATAATCTTAAGATATCCTAAGATTTATGCCTGTTTTCAGTTAAAATGTTACACAGCAATGCATGTGATACAAATATTTTGAAGAAAGTATTTATTATTACCATGGTGGGTAAAGGTGCATAGTTACTTGATGGGTCTGTATGTTATGTATTTTTGTGGACATGTGTTTCATTCTTTCATGTGGCTCAAATATATGTGAATTTCAAATGCCACGAGCTCAAGTAATAGTAATATACTGAATAAATGAGGGATTTATATAGAGTATTGCTGTACACCCAAAGCACTTTACAACCATATGAGGGGATCTCTCCTCAACCAGCACCAGTGTGCAGCATCCACAGAGCTCACCACACACCAGCTACAGGTGATTGAGCCTGAGCCAGTTAAGTGGATGGGTATTATTAGGAGCCCATGACTGACAAGGGCCAGTGGAGGGAATTTGGCCAGGACACCGGAGTTACACCCCTACTCTTTACGAGAAGTGCCATGGGATTTTTAATTACCACAGAGAGTCAGGACCTCGGTTTTACATCTCATCTGAAAGACAGTGCTTTTTGACAGTATTGTGTCCCCGTCACTATACTGGGGCGTTAGGACCCACACAGACCACAGGGTGAGCACCCCCTGCTGGTCTCACCAACACCTCTTCCAGCAGTAACCTAGTTTCCCAGGAGGTCTCCCGTCCAGGTACTGACCAGGCTCAACCCTGCTTAGCTTCAGTGGGCAACCAGTCTTGAGCTGCAGGGTGATATGGCTGTGGCATCTTAGACATGGCATACTGTAACTCTTAGAAGTATTTACATGTAAGTGATATGTAGACTCTGTCTCTCTGTCTATGCACAAACTAACTAGTCAGGAAATCCAACATAGTCATCACTGAGTGATGGTTTGAGCCCATTATAAAATAATTTTGCCAGGTTGGCTCATGTATTTCCAGAGAGATTTCATTTGGAGATCTGAACATAATGAAATTAACAGTTAATAGTCTTTAACCCTCTATGGGATATCGTCATTTATAAATGACGCTAAGAAAATTGCATTTAAAATACAATATTAATGTTCAACCAACTAAATTTTATTTTAGTGATGTCAAATGACATCAACCAGTAAACTAAAAATGTATTAGCCATGTGCTTCACATTTTTGGTAACTAAGTAGTAAAGGAGACATTAGCACGTTAGGTCACATGCTCTCAAGGCTCCATAGTGAGCTCATTTTAGACTACAAAATACATATAAATTCAAGTTATAAAAAATATAATTGTACATCCAAATGTGTTTCTAAAGTTTTTTGTCATTTTTAATGCACTTTTATAAAAACAACAAATCAGAGACCAACAAATCTGAGCGTCATGCATAACTGACAAAGTCCTATTATGGGATGCATACTTGCTGTAGCTGGCTCTATTGACCAGCATTGGCAGGCAGTATAATAGCCTTTATGCATGTGTTTTAGGTTCATTTTTGGAAGATGGTGAGACAAATCTGTACTTATTTCAGAAAGTATTGATGATAGTGATATGAGTGCATCAGAAAATCAGGTTGTAGTAATAAATGAAGTTGTTGAGGACCAAGGAGGATAGAAGCAATGAGGGTGAGGGCAGTGATGAAGAATAGGTTGTTGTGGAAATCAGGCATTTGGGTACATTATTGTATGCCAGTTTGAAAGATGTGATCCATACAACAACCAGAGGTCAGGAAAGATGCCAATGTCTATTGTCATTACTATACTGACAGGCAGCGATGCTCCAATAATGACTCCACAAGTCAACATCTACTTGATGTAAGAGTCTTGTTGACTTTCACTTGTGCTACGATAATTGATTTGGAATTCCAAGATGAAACATAATGTTAAAGTTGTTTAAATGCTTTAGAAACAAGACATGGTTTTCAGGCAGGGAAATTGCATCCGAATTTGTGTCAAGTTTTAGACATTTTCACGCACGAGTTCCAAATAAAATATAGCAGCACAAGAAATAAATGGAATGTTCATAAAGATTTGTAATGTTTTTTTGAAACAGTAAGACATTTTCACTTTTTTAAGATTTGATTGTGTGTTTGTGTGTGAAGTTTCAGACAATTTGGCAAAAATTATTTACTCTAATGGGACAACGTCAGTTATAAATGACGGATCCCTAAAAAAAAGGTCAAAGGTCAGATGAAGAAAAAAAAATTGGAAAATGATTTTACTCCTAAATATATGTAAAATATAAAGTCAATTCTTTTTTAAGCTGTAAATTCACAATTAATCCTATAGAGGGTTAAAGTTAGCTTCCTGAGGCGCTTTGTGTTGACTATTTCTAATCATTTACCAGTTAAACAATTTAAGTGTTCCTCCAGCTGAATGAAATCATCACTCAACCAACTACAGTCTGTAGTCGCTACCCTCAGCTCTTAAAAAAGCTCGGAACAACAACATTTTAGTGGTTTTATATGACAAACTGTAACACGCACAGACAAACTAGAAATGCATAAAATAAGAAGTCCAGGATTAGTTTAGCGATTGTTGAGTACATTCAAAATTCACTTTTATACACAGAAGAGAGAAAATATTCTGGTGCTGTGATCTAATCACCCGATGACCTCATATTTGTGTGTTTGTGTAGCACTTCAGAAAAACAGGGAACAGTTGTGTGGGAGGTGTTTGTAACCATTTCAGTTTGTTAGTAAAACGCATACTGGAGTTTCAGTGTTTTTATTATTATTATACCAGAGCTTAGTTCTGGTATGAGCTAATGTTCAATATGTCTCATGAAGAGAACTGCATTAAATAATGTTATTATATCTATAAATATCAAAACACTTATACATTGAACAGTTGTGCTCTCAGTCTAGCCAAGGTAGGTTCCTGTCCAATGTCTAGTTAAGAATGTCTAGTTCAAAGCTATAATGTTAGAACAAAACTACATTTAGGCATGCTCTCAAAATAATAGGTCCAGTTCCCTCACTGCAAAATAATTTTCTTCATTACACCATATTTCTAGAAACAGGGTTGGGAACCACCGTCCTAAATAATTATGCCCTGAACTGCACAGTTTAGTGAATTGGAGATAGCATATGCAAATAAAATATGCTTTTAGCAGATGTCATTCTTAGTGATTATAAACTTTAAGTTTAATACAGCATTACTGCAGCATCTTTTGCTATCAATATTAACCCTTGTATGGTGTTCGGGTCTGTGGGACCCGTTTTCACACTGCAAAATATGCTTTTCTTAGATATTTTGTCTTGTTTCCGGCCAAAATAGCTCAAATTTCTTAAATCAAGAAGGATTTTCTAGACAAGTAAAAAACAAGTCAAATTAATTGAGTTTTTGCTTAGAACAAGCAAAATAATCTTATTTCAAACAGAAAACAAGATTATTTTGCTTACCCCATTGGCAGATTATTTTGCTTGTTTCAAGCATAAACTCACTTAATTTTGACATGTTTGTTTTCTGAAAACAAGACAATAATTTGTACTTGTCTAGAAAATCCTTCTTGATTTAAGACATTTTAGATATTTTGGCTGGAAACAAGACAAAAAAATCTAAGTAAGAAAAGCATTTTTTGCAGTGCACGTTTTATCAAAAGAAAAATTATACTATTAATTATTTTTTCAAACTCAGACTCACTGGCCTTGGCTCATTTTCTGTGAAGAACATTTATCAGAACAAATTTTCAATGACCACTCACTGTACGCCCCCCCTACAAACTTATATTACATACAGGGTGTTCGGGTCCACTGGACCCGGGGCTAATAAAAGAGTGGAAATGTTAGGTCCTGTGTACCGTCACTCTGTCCTCCTATTGACTGGGCCTGCTATTAGTATGTGTATGTGCATGTGTGTGTGAGAGAGAGAGTCTGTGAGAGTGTAAGTGTGAGTTTTGTGTTTTTGCCCCTGCCGCTCCCGCACAAGGTTCATAAATGTGATCTAACAAAGGTAAAGAGCACATTTTGACCATATATGCTGTTTATGTTGCTTGTAATTGGGATGAAGTAAACATCTGTTGAGTATTTTAACATAGAATTTTTGATTGTGTTGAATTAAAAACCCCAAACTGCGACGGGTCCACCAGACCCATGAACACTGGCTGAGTAACAAAAATATGACCAACACACAAGGGTTCATTGGCATGTAAGTTTAAATTTTGCTGGATATATAGTGTATAGTGGCTGGATATTCCACAGGATGGAATGATTTAGCAGCCATGGAACAAGAAACTCCACTGGGTTTTAGCAGGACTCTCACTCTGAGTAACCACTACTAAGCTCTATATGCTTTAACCCAAAGGAAACCACAGTCCAGTATGAATGCATTTGCTCCCTAACTAGCCTCTGCTGTGTGCAACTCTGTAAATTGCCCAACATATTTTTGGATGAGGTAAGGCATAACCTTTAATTGAACTAATACTTGTTTTCAAAATGTGGATGTGAAGGGGAAGAGTTCCATGGAAATGACTTTTTTTCCCCTTTGTCTGGTCTTTGCCAAAGGGTGGTGAGCAAGGGAATACAAAGTCAGTGATCTGTCTCTTTATTTATGCTAGAAACAGTCTCAGCATGTATCTAATCTTGGGGTCTGTAAGATTAAGACAGGAAGATCTCTTGAATGGGGTTTATGGTTTCAGTTCACATTTGTTATTTACTCACTCTGTTCAGTTTTATTAGACTTGAATCCACATACAAAGCAACACAATAAATTCCACCCATTTCACTTCTACAAATGAATGCTTCTTAAACCTCTCAAAAACATTTTCACGTTCCATTAACTCAGATGGGAGTGTTTTGTTTTTTTGTTTTTTACTAAAACATTACAATTAGTTACTGTAATGTGAAACAGATAAAGACTAGTACAGTTCCTATACCTCAAGCATAAAAAAAGACACACAGAGAGAGAGAGAAAGTGTGTAAGGGACAACAAAAGAGTGTGACTCTTGTTGAAAGCAATTAAATCAGACCTACCGTATGGCCAGGCTGTCCCCTGAGCTGACAGGAGGAAGATGATGAGTAGGGTACTGCAGGGTACAGAGATGTGCTTTGAGAAGAGAATGTGGCCTGCCCGCTGGCTGCGCCCCTTCAGCTGAACAGATAAACACATGCTGCTGTCTTTAGCTCTGTTTACTCTCTGAGCTCAACTGCTTTGACATCACCTCTCCTCTTTACTTCCCTCCCTCCTGACTCACATTTTCCCTCTCTCTCTCTCTCTCTGCATACTCCCTCAGTTTCTCTCTGTCCCAAACCTCTTGCATTCTTTACACATTCAGCACACTCTCCCTCTCTCTTTAAATGTACTGTACTCTAAAGAGAAAGTCTCTCTTTCTTCCTCTATTTCTCTCCCCTCCCTTGGTTTCAGGTTTCAGACTCCAGCATGTAAGAGCCTCCGCTAATCAACAACTCTGCTGTTAGAACACCCTCACTGTTTCAGAATAAAGGATACATTCACTGGAAAAAAGGTTGTTTTTAAGACAAACAAAATAACTGATCAAGAACATCATTCTATTATATTATATTCTGGTTCAGGAATAAATGGTCACAGACTCACAAAGCCTGACTTCTGACCAGTAGCATAAAGTCAGATTGAGTTTGCAACTTATATTTGCCAAGAACTGGCCACTTAAGTCCAAAGTACTTTCTATGCAATTGCTCAGTGTCTTATATGGCCGTACAATATGTTGTTTCAACTCAGCAAAGCATTTTCAAAAAAACACATAAATTACTAACAGGCAAAATTTGTTGCATTACTTTTCAAGTTATAAAGATGCAATATTTTTAGTCTAATAATAATGATTGTCACAGACTGACTGCATACTATGACTTTTATTTTGAAAAGGATGCATGAAAAGTGCATTTGCACACACAGTTTACACCATTACTCTCTCTCTCTCTCTCTCTCTCTCTCTCACAAACACACACACACACACAATCTGAAGGCCAGCAATTGGCCTTCAGTAGATGGCCTATTGTAGATGTCTGTTTGTTATCCTGTGTTGTAGTATGCCACTCACGGTCCTCTGTTTACTTTTATTGTATTGTATATTTAATTTTCTATTGTCTTTTGTCTAAATGTTTAATATTCAGTTATGCAGATTAACATCAACAGAAGGGACACCAGTAGGGATGGGCGATACCTCTTATTTTATTTTCGATCCGATACCGATATTTTCAAGCCCAGTATCGTCGATATCGATATTGATACCGATACCGATACCTCTAAACTAAACTGATCTTTTAAATTATTAAAAGAATATAATCAGTAATTATACTCACTTAATATTAGATTTTAAAGCAATGTTTTTTTTACATTTCATAGGCCTTTTTTGTTTACACTGTCAGAAATAAAATATACTATAATTGTATTTTAGCCCTTTACAGGGGCAGTAACCTCAAAGGTGCAACTATACCTCTAAAAAGGAGCATATTAGGACCATTCAAGTATAAGGGTATTAAGGGTAGATAAGTTACAAAGGTGCACCATTGAGGGTACCTCATGAAAAATAAACATGGTACTAAAATGTATTATTATTACCATGGTAAATTTGTGATTACTGCAGTTTTACTACAAATACTGTGGTAAACTGTGGTTACTGTAATAAAACCATGGTTCATTTTTGTAAAAGGCTGCCAGGCTGTTGTACCCCTAAAGGTGAAACTTTAGCATATTGTTTTTCTGACAGATTTACTAACAGCAATTACAGAACATAACACAATCCATTTAAACTTTTAACAACCAGTTTAAATAAATTTACTTGCACAAACTTAAAATAAATATTACATGCACACAAAAGTTTGGGGTCAGTAAGATTTCTTTTTTTTTTTTTTAAATAAGTCTCATGCTCACTAAGGCTGCATTTATTTGAACAAAAATACAGTAAAATCTGCAATATTGTGAAATATAACAATTAAAAATAACTATTTTCTATTTTAATATATTTTAAAATGTAATTTAAAATGCATCTGTGATCAAAGCTGAATTTTCAACATCAAAACTCCATGATCCTTCAGAAATAATTCTAATATCATTTGCTGCTCAAGAAACATTTCTGATTATTATTGCTGCTTCATATTTGTGTGGAAACCGTGATGCATTTTTCAGAATAAATTTTATATATAGTAACAATGTTATGTAATGTAATGTAATAATGTGGCAATGTTTTTTTAAGATCTACTTATGCTTCTGATGCTTTTGGGAAACGCAGCCCTATTTGAACAAGTATTTGCATGTGTTCCGATGAGCAGGGGAAATGGTTCTATCCAACACAATTATTCGCTAATATAGTCTATTTTTCCACTTAGAAGCTTATTTTATGCACCGAATTTCTTGATAAATAAATAAAATTAATGGTTAAAAAATAAACTTTAGAATCAATATTTTTATGTCAACATCAGTATCGAAAGTATCGATACTTAAGGATCGATCCACCCATCCCTAGACACCAGTTCCTTTACAAATGTTAACAGATTCATCTATGTAACTAAACATACACACATTTACTCAGCACTGTACTTTCACTGTTGCATTGTGGTTCACTTCTCGCCAGCCAAACCTGTGCCCAGAAAAACCTGCCATATTTAAAGTTTTCGTATGCCCAGTAGGAAGGTCACTTCCATTTTCAGTGACATTACAGGGGAAAATCAAGAACAAGATGTCTCATTCATTTTGCCTGAAATGTTTATTAATTCATTTTGCTTAATAATGTCATGTTGCATGCGCTTGCTATTTGTGTGTTTAATTATCAGTCTCCTCCACATAGAATATTCCAGAAATGGGGCGGGGGGTTGCCTTCCAATTTTTCCTTACCAGATGAGATGCAATAAGATTCCAGCGACAAGCAATTTGTCTGTCCACACTAGATGTGACAAAATTAATCAAAGATCAGAAGAGCCAATCAAAAGAGTGTATTAGTGGTCTCTCTCTGCAAGTGCACTGCAGTTAGAGAAACTGCCCAATAAAATACACTTGCACATTGCGTGTCACTGTTGTGGCTGGTTAGTTCAAAAATGCTAATTAACATGGAAAAAAATACTAGTGATGCAAATTCCGATTCATTTCAGCAAACCGGTTCTTTTGGACAGTTTGGTTCAAGAACCTGTTAAAAAAAAAAACGGTTCATAAGTTCCCGCGATGATATCACTATGCATTTCTTTTCTAACAACTCAGTGTCATGTTACATTAATGCAACATTCAAATAAAGTTATTTGTGTGCATGCATATGGCTGATTATTGCCTTTCATTCATTTAGGTTAATGTGATCACTGATTCATTTGCTGATCCTTCATGATGGATATGACAGACCAATATAGTAGCGTACATCTTGGATAAGTTTCCTAAAAGTTTCACACTTACAGCACGTTACAGACATTGATGCACAAACACAGATATGTTCTGCATGTCTAAAGTATATAGAAAGAATAAACCATTTTTGTAAACTCATTGATTTAGCTTAACAACTTTTAAAATATAATCTGCATGCACAAAAAACAGTTAATTTCAGGTTTTTCCATATTTTATAAAAATGTAGGCACATTTTTAAATGTACTAATAAGCATATTTCCATTACGTTTTCTTTATTATTAAAGAAACTTGCATTGTGCATCAGGCTCGTTCAAGTCCTCTTGGCACACACGCATGTGCATAATATCAGGAACTCACTAGTCAGAATCCTTGGCAATCCTCGACAGACTTCGACAGTTGGTTTGGTTATTTTTGAGTCAGACGTGCTACTTCAGCTGTGTGCCTTGCGTCATCAACCCGGAACTAAAGTTTGATTCAGTTCAATTTGTGAACCAGCTCGACCATTTACTTCCTGCACTGCAGGAAATTGCTTATCTTACTTAGGACTTACTTTGACTAGAAACATTTTTGTCTTGTTTCTAGTCAAAATATCTACAAATTCTTAAATTAAGATACTTTCACTAGATAAGCAAAATGACTTAAGATATTTAGTCTTGTTTCCAGGGGTAAAAAATAAAATAAGTGCATTTTGCTTAAAACAAGTAAAATTATCTGCCAGTGGGGTAAGAAAAATATACTTAAAACAAGATTTTTTTTTTGTTTTGACAAGAAACAAGACAAAAATACAAAGTAAGATAAGCCATTTTTTGCAGTGTGAGAGCTCAAAAGAACGATTAGTTCGAGAATCAAACATCGTTAAAATAAACCTTTTATCACGTGTTGAGTAATCACATCTGGTTAGGAGAATTCTGTAAATAAAGATAAAAAAACGCACATATTTTAGGGTGGAAATAATCAGAGTTTGTTGTACGGAAAAATTTCATCTTCATTAACCTGATAAAATGATTAAGAAATAAAATGATAAATAAAACATGATAAATAAAACAGACATATATCTTAAATGGATCCCAGACATACTGTATACATCACAGGACATAATAGTAATTTTTTAGTGCTATGTCTTTTCAGTATACTTAAGTGTAATTAAAGGTCATAGTTTAGTGTCAGGCCACTAAAAATGTTAGATGTTTACGGTTGATAGTATAAATGTGCAATCTTACACTGATAATACTGTACATAATATAAAATAAAATATGTGCCACACATAATAGAAAGGCTACTGCATTTTTTTTTTTTTTTTCATTTTTTATCTGCTCAAGTGCTTTGCTTTTAAGAAATGTTGGATTACAACCCTTCTGAAGTGTTATGTCGCCACACAAATGTGTCTTTTTGTTAATGACTGCCTACTACAGGATTTAACACAGAGTAACAGCTCACTACCAGTTACAAAAGACACTATAACAGTCTGTAAGGCAATTGTAGTTGTATTTTTTATATCAATTAATATCTTAAATTATCCTTTGACTATGTTCTGGCCCGCCATCTAGTGGCGATTTTTTTTTGCCCCGATGCCAAACTTACTTGCTGACCCCTGCTCTAGAGTAACGTGTTTAGGAAATGTCTGTGAGATAATGGAAAACACAGACATGCTACAAACAAGGAAAAGCCCAGAGAACAGGGGATTTTCTGCCAGCTGTCTGCAGAATACACACACTCTCCATTCATAACAGACATTCAAATAGTGCACAGCCAGGGGCATATTAAATAAACAGATGTTTCACCCAGTAAAGTTTGTTTTGGTTCTCCATAGAGACATAGAGGTCATTGAATGACTTCATCTGTGATGTAGCCAATAAGCTCTGTAAAGAATTTGAAGTGTGTGTATGTACTGTATGTAAAAACAATCAATTGTGTTGTTTTTTATAGGTTGCTTGTGACATCCAAAATAAAATAATACACAGGATCATCTCATTGTTAAGCCAAGTCACCTTTACTTATATAGCACTTAAAATAATACAGATCGTCTCAAAGCAGCTTTAAAGTAATTTATAGAAAATTAACAGAATCAATTATACATCATCAAATATGAGACAAATTAAATTTCTGCAAAGACGATAGTGTCATTACTCATGTCAGGTAGGCAAAAGAGGAGGAATCAGTTGTGGGGATAACAATTAATTAAAATTAATTGGCACACAGAAACAGGAACATGAGAGGAAATGTTGAGGCCACTGTCAGGAAGGATTCCAGCCAGGCGTCCGGAGAATGGAAATTCAGAGCGAACCACAGAGCAAAAAAGAACAGCAACACTGAATGGAGTGGTGTACCATCCAAAGGCAGAGAGAGATGAGCCTGAAGCCTGGGGCAGGTCCTTAATAGAAATCCATAACCACTCCCCAGAGAAATCCTTCCCTTACTGAACAAAACTATGTAGGAATATACTGCAAAATGTAATGCGATACATTACATAATACATTTCCATATCTTGGAAACTAGTGCTTATATTTTTCAATATACAGCAATATATGCATTGACAATATATGGCTATATATTGATACATACAAATATATTTAGAAATGAAGACAACAATAAATCTAATATTTATAATGTGTAAGTCTTTATTGCGTATATATTACACATAGATGCTCCCATATAAGAGTAGATCAATCATAACAGGTGTGAATACTGTCAAGTTACAGGAACCTGAGCCTGGAATACAACATGGTGAGGATAGAGGAGCAGTCATGCTGTGATGCTTCGCATTGGTTTGTCTTCTGTATTGACAGCGTAAACCCCATCGCAATGCACCATAGACGGAGTGATGACGTATCTTGCTCCGTCTATATAAATATTGCTTCACCCCTGGAAATATGTGGAAATATTACAAAGTCTGTAAACAGGATACAGAGGCCAGAGACGGGGCACGATAAAGATAGACACAAAGAGGAGAGAACAACAAAAGAAGCAAAGCATGATGGGAAATAGCAATCTGCTTTAACTCACTGCATGAATGTGTGTGTGTATGTATGTGTGTAAATGGCCTTCCTTACAGGTAATGCCTCCATTTTCCACAGCCCAAACTACCACTAGGCGTTCCTTTACAGCAAGGCCCAGACATTGGTGCAGAGATTTGAGGTCCTTTGGTGGAGGATTGTCAGCATCAGCCCGAGTCTTCTCTGGATCTATCTCCATCCCTTTATTAGAGACCACATACCCAAGAAACTTCAGCTGGCATTTGAAGAAGTGGCATTTTTTTTTCATGTTTAGAGTGAAGTCTCTGCATTACTGCATTCAAATGTTGATCATGCTGTTCCCTGGATTGGGAATAAATTATGATGTCATCTATATAGACAAAGCAAAATTTTCCCCTCAGCTCCGCCAGGACCCTTTCCATCAACCTCTGAAAGGAGGCTGTGGCATTTTGGAGACCATTATGGCTATAATTTAACCCTTAAATGCATACATCGGGTCTTTAGCAACCCGGAACGTCATTAATTTGGAAAAAAATAGATTCCTGTTGGTAAACAAATTTGATAAGATTTGGTCTCCTCTTCTCCTATATCTTGATAATGCAGGCTGAGTAATCATGCGGTGTTGACCGCAACATTAGTGTGGCATGATTTAAGTCCCTAGGGTGGGGAGGGAGGTAAGGGGTTGTTTTGTTTGTTCCATATGTTTGTTGTGCTTGTATGTTCAGTTTTTCATGTGTTATTTAGATTTCTTTTTTTCTATATATACATATTTATAACTGAAATCATGGTATGTAACAATAACTATTAGATTGTTTCATTGAATACCTTAATAAAAAGATTTAAACATGAAAAATAAAATTCATGAACCATGAAATTTGAAAAAAATCATTCCATGAACAGGGTTGAGAACCACAGGTGTACTGGGTTATTTGAATTTTATTTCATATTTAGATTTTTCTATACATATATTTATATGTATTTAATCAATCATAAACATATCAGCCTATAGGCCTTGATCACTATACCCGTTTAGGAATCCAAAATGGGCCTTTTGGTAAAGAAGGGGTTGTACCAGGAAAACAAATGTCTTTGTTCACTTTCAAGTCCTACAAATCAGTATGATCACTGTTCATTCTTAAACTAAACATAGGAAGAATATGTGGGATATTAGGATGGATAGGCTATTTCAGAACCTCTTGCACTAGGCTGTTAGAAGAATCAAGGAAGCTTCATTTCAAAGAACTCTTGCTTCTTTTCAAAGTAGTAGTTTAATCGAGCCATGGCATACCTTAGAAAGATCGAGAAAGAGAAAAGAATGTATATATCAATGTTAAATATTTCTTGAAAGGAATTTTTTTTGAACAGCAACAGTCAGTAAAAATTACTAATAAAGCTACTAACAACTTTACTAGAAGAAAGTTAAATCTTGAAATATGTCTATTATCTTGAAATATGTCAGACTTAGTCTTAGTCTTAGTTACGTTTAGCATATTGTAGCAAGACAATAAAATAAAGTGTTTAACAGTGAGAGAAATTAAAAACATTTAAAGTATGAGACAACAAAACCCACCAGAAAGAAAGCACAACATAAACATATAAAAAAGCAGAGAAAACAAACAAAACTCTGATTTTCTTTAAAGTTGACTCAAGTAATTGGCATCTACATGGTTTATTGCCATATTTAATTTTAAAAATGCTGTTGATTTTTGATTAAACAGAATATATATATAAAAAAATAGTAATAATAATACAACAAATAAAATAAAACAAATTAAAATGACAGACAAAAAAAAAAAAAGTGGGACTCTAAACTAATATTTTGTTATACAGTCTTCAGAGGCAATCGCTACAAACAAGCAACTCCTGTAGCGCTTGACAAGACAGGCCAGGATCTGGCCATAAGATCAATTAGGACATTTAAGTATCTTTTATAAAGACTGTCCTGTTTTGACCCCCCTTATTGAAACGCTCTGTTTAAATAAGTATGGCGGATTGTAGATGCAGAAGTAAATGCCCACTGCTATATATATATATATATATATATATATATATACAGTGGGTACGGAAAGTATTCAGACCCCCTTAAATTTTTCACTCTTTGTTATATTGCAGCCATTTGCTAAAATCATTTAAGTTCATTTATTTTCCTCATTAATGTACACACAGCACCCCATATTGACAGAAAAACACAGAATTGTTGACATTTTTGCAGATTTATTAAAAAAGAAAAACTGAAATATCATGGTCCTAAGTATTCAGACTCAAGATGAGTGGGCCAAAATTCCTCCACAGCGCTGTAACAGACTCATTGCAAGTTATCGCAAACGCTTGATGGCAGTTGTTGCTGCTAAGGGTGGCCCAACCAGTTATTAGGTTTAGGGGGCAAGCACTTTTTCACACAGGGCCATGTGGGTTTGGATTTTGTTTTCCCTTCATAATAAAAAACTTAATTCAAAGACTGCATGTTGTGTTTACTTGTTATCTTTGATTAATATTTAAATTTGTTTGATGATCTGAAACATTAAAGTGTGACAAAAATGCAAAAAAATAAAAAATCAGGAAGGGGGCCAACACTTTTTCACACCACTGTATGTATGTGTGTATGCATGTATGTATATATGTATATATATAATATATATATATATATATATATATATATATATATATATATATATATATATGAGACTGTGTTGGGGATGGTGGAATTATGATCACTGTGAGTCGGGTGGGTGGTCACTCAAAGCTTCTTTTATTGTCCAGGACAGACACACTGGGAAAACAGCACCATAGATTGGTTAAATTGCAGCTCGATGATGATGCATGACCGTCATCAGCGAGACTCCATGAGTCTGCCACAGAACACATTCTCTCCGAGCGAACGCGAACACACAGTGCACACAAATCCGAACAAAACATGCACAAGAGAAAACAAAACATAAAACTGCACCTTTTCCTCTCAACTGTCACCAAACCACACCAATGCAGTGAAACTGCAAACTCAAGTGACCAACACCCTACACATTCCAGTATAAAAGAAAGACAGAACGGGAAAACACAACTCTCAAATGATGCAACACAGCACGTGCCAGTGTGCAGAACATGTTCCAATGCCAGCGGCCAACAATTTACACACAGAACACGACAAAAACCGAATAAAACACATACCTGGGACTAACAGCACCATAGGTTGGTTAAATTGCAGCTCGATGATGATGCATGACAGTCTTAAATGAAATAAACAGAGTTTCAGTGTTTACAAGCAGGCTAATACACACTCCTCGTTTTATAGTAAAAAATAACACATATTTGACTCTACTAAAAGAACTAGGAGCTGACAGACAAAAATAATAATCTTTTGTGTAGCATAAACGTTCAGCTTTTTGCTCGAAAACAATCCAAACTCAGTTAATAAGACAGAGCGATCATCAAAGCAGCTCACTATCAGCAAGGCTCCATGAGTCTGCTACGATTACATGGCACCACCCCCTAATACAATGAACGCGATTGCAAGCAGTGCAACAACCAATGGCGAGTTTTCCCAATTTATGCAGGAATTTAAATAATTATTTTAACTCCGTTACATACACCCCCCTTAAATTCTGCTAAATTGGGCTAGAATCAGTGTATGTAACAAACAGAACATACAATAAAGGGCAGTCGTGGCCTAATGGATAGCAAGTCGGACTTGTAACCGGAAGGTTGTGGGTTTGAATCTCAGGTCCGGCAGGGATTGTTGGTGGGGGGAGTATTCTCCTTCAATACCACAACTGAGGTGTCCTTGAGCAAGACACAGAACCCCCAACTTTACATGGTTGGGCGCTGTAACATGGCTGCCCACTTCATGGAGCCTTGCTGATAGTGAGCTGCTTTGATGATCGCTCTGTCTTATTAACTGAGTTTGGATTGTTTTCGAACAAAAAGCTGAATGTTTATGCTACACAAAAGATTATTATTTTTGTCTGTCAGCTCCTAGTTCTGTTAGTAGAGTCAAATATGTGTTATTTTTTACTATAAAACGAGGAGTGTGTATTAGCCTGCTTGTGTGTGTTCACTTAGGATGGGTTAAATGCAGAGAATACATTTCACTGCTGGTTATATACTCTCTATATAATCGTGTATGTGACAAATAAAATAATCTTAAAAAGATTTCAGAAACATCAAAGAAAAAAAAAACAGATGTGAGTACAAGAGCTTTACATTACAGTATGTCACAGTCTTTAACCGTGGCTCTTCCGGCCGCTGTGCCATATGCAGCCGGGCCTCCAGCTCTTCTAGCAGACGCTAGCGCTGGCGGCGCAGGCCCAGTTGCAAAATAATTAATTTTTAGGTGAAGTCGCTAAAAGCAGGTTTTGTGGTTAAAAGTTTGTAGAACCATGTCAGGACATAAATGGATGTTGATGCCATTTGTAACCATGACGCAAACCAGGCATTTTTCCAAAGTTTATCATCCACACTGAAAGCGTTACATTCGCCATGAGCCGAAGCGGGAAGCGAGTGAGGCTTTGCTGCGGTGAGAACTGGGATGCGGCCCAGGTTCGTTGAAGGCCTGCTGCTGCGACCCGACACTCGCAGGGAGCCAGGTCTTGTGCGGGACGATGGCGATGCTCGATCTATTGGCCGCCTTGGCGGATGGAGTGGATTTAAGAGTGAGGTTGGCTGATTAGCAGGGTGATGAATAGATCGTACAGATCCGCTTTGTTTACCCTCCGTGAGAACGGTGCATCGGAATTAATAAATACTATCCACTTTCCAATTGGAGGAATTGTTGGTACGGCCGAATGAAATGAGGATGCCGGGGAAGTTGGAAGTCTCGCCAGTGGAGGCGAGGTTAAGGCTCGGTGTCTTGGAGAGCATGTGGCTGGTCGAGCAGAGCAGCCACGATGAAGCCTGGTGCTCGGCGGCTGTGTCTGGCGGAGAAGGAGTGATCCTGGGGCCAGCAAGTTGAGGCGGAGGATCGGTCTTATCGCTGGACAGGAAAAAATTGGGTCTGTGATAAAAGTGCCAAAATGAGCGAACCGAATGCTGAAATACTGTAGAGAGAATGAAGGTAAGATGGCTTGGGCTATTTGTAGAAGTTCTCTCTCAGGATAGATGGTGTAATTGCTGATAATGCATTGGCTGGGTTAATTATCTGAACGTGCTCCTCCTGAACTTTGTTAATAAAACATCATAAAAATGAACTGAAACTCAGTCAATACTTGACACACAGACATTAGAGATATAATTATAGAAAGCTTGAAGTGTCTACTTTTAAACAAAGTCATATTCTCTGATAAAGTAATCCATATGAAACCAACGCTATGTCCAGTTTTTCCCATCTGAGCTAATTATCTTTATTGAGATCATGTCCACGAGCAGCTCAGCTTTTGATATTACAATCGTCCACGTGAGACGCACACACATGTAATCGCCCACATCACCTCCATAAACAAAGCAGCAAGACTTTTCTTCAAGTTCATCTCGACTACTTGTTGTTTCTGGAAGAAGATGCGTTGTGAGGAATAAGCTTTGGATTACCTCAGAAAAAGAAGGAGATGCGATGCGCGTCTTGATCCAGTGGATGAGATAATTTACATGAGTATTTTATTTTTTATTATCCTATGTGCATCAGTTGTTATTTTGTTACTGTGACATAACTTTAACTTGTACACATTTTTCTATTTAGACTTTTTCCAAACTATAATTCCTGACTACATGTATAATCAAGTGAAACATTATGAAGTATGTTTCATTTCATTGCATCTAAATGTGTCACGACACCAGGATGTTTTTTAATGTTCTATAAAATAGAAAACGATACGATATAAAAGTAATAGTGTTTACACTGTAACACTGAATGATAGAGCAAAATTCCCGAGGCCCAGATCAGGCCCACACCTGACACTTTCATCTGGCCCACATACCGCATGGAATGATGGCACTGGTGTTCCGCTCCTGTTTGCCAAATTTGGGCCACAAGGAAGGCCCAATGTCAGCCATGAATAAACCAAATAAAGCAGAACTGGCCCAAATCTGGGCCACATTGATTTTAATTCTGGCCCAGATCCGGCCCAGATCCAACACCTTGCTCCGGCCCACATAATGTGAAGAATGATGGTGCCTGGGCGGTCCGCACCTGTTTGCCAAATTTGGGCCACAAGTAAGCCAAAGGAAGGCCCAATGCCAGCCATGAATAAACCAAATAAAGCAGAACTGGCCCAAATCTGGGCCACATTGATTTTAATTCTGGCCCAGATCCAGCCCAGATCTTACACCTTGCTCTGGCCCACATACTATGTAGAATGATGGCATTTGGGTGGTCCACACCTGTTTGCCAAATTTGGGCCACAAGCAAGCCATAGGAAGGCCACATGGCAGCCGTGACAATAAATAAATTAATAAAATAAAACAGAACTGGCCTAAATCTGGGCCACATTTATTTTAATTCTGGCCCAGATCCAAAACCTTGCTCCGGCCCACATACCATGTGGAATAATGGCATTTGGGCAGTCCGGTCCTGTTTGCCAGATTTGGGCCTCAAGTAACCTTAGCATTGCCGCATATAAGCCAACTAAATAAACCAAAACTGGCCCTAATGTGGGCCACAGTTGATTTGTATTCTAACCCTGGTCTTCCCCACATTCCTCATGTGGCCCACATGCTGCATGGAATGGTGGCATTTTGGCAGTGGTCCACAAGCAGGCCACTGCACAGCCACATTTTAGCTAATAATGAACCACGTAAACCATAAATATACATTATGTGGGCCACACTAAGCCTTAAGTGAGTTATGCATCAACAATACTCAACAAATTTTAAAGAGAAATTAAAAAATGTCCTCCCTAAATGTTAAAATAAGTGTCCTACTTGGTAAAAAAAAAAAGTGTCCTACTTGGTAAAAACATCCTGACCCAGGTTTTGCACAAGCAGCAATTCAAATGTCACAGATAAATATTCAAAGACATTCCAATACTTTAAAATAAGTCCTTCACACGTTTGAACCTAAATGCTTCTCACTCAGACTCTACCTACACAGTAAGTCTGTAAGACTATGCTGTGTTAAAGAGTGCACAATGAAGATGAAAGGTTACATATCATAAGTCTTTAATCCAACAAGGGTAAATCCAAACACAATGTAGCACAGCAACATTTAAGACATGTAGACGTAAGCCCAAACAAACTCAAAGTGAACATACAGGAACTTAAGTACTCAGACCAAATAATTAACTAGGCACATCTGAACAGAATAATAAAATCAACACAAAAAGGGAAATGGTGCTAAAGGAAAACAAAGTCCAAATTAACAGAAACCTTGACAGTAAGAGCTATCATTATAGTGCACTTCAGTTTTTATGCTGCACAGTACACATATAAAAAACTGCCATTAAAAGCATGTTTCAAAAAATAAATTGCTGGTTATGTAGCCTTCTTAAGACTCAGATCCAGATCATCCTGCATCAGGTAACGGTGTTGCATCATACTAAAAGTAGACAAATTCTATTAGGCCATATTTACCCATATTTACTTTTTTTTTTTAACAATTTCAAAAACAATAATATTTTGTGCTTTCCAGATATAAAATGTTTTAGTATTGTATAATTCATACAAAGCAGGCTTGTGTTTATGACTATAAAATCATATTTATTTATTCATTTTGTTTGTTTGTTTGTTTGTTTGTTTAGGAGTTATTCTCTGACAGTGCTGTACCAACACCAGATGTTCAACTTCATTGGGCTAATGTTTTACATAAAATATGGTAAAATAACCACCATGACTACTGATGATTTGGCTTGATGGATTTTGCATACGAATTTTCTAACACAAAACATGTCTTACAAAAGTTCAATATATTGTTTTCTGTGAACGAGTGAATAGGATGATTTTCAAATAATTTTGTAGCAGAAACTCTAGTCTATGACATCCTGTTCTCAAAAGTCTTGTGAACAATCGTTCTGTCTGTGTTTTATGGCCTTATTTCAGTGAATTAATTTTAGTTTTTCACTAACCATGCATAAATGTTGTTTTTTATCAAAAACACAAACATGTACATACATGCTGCTCATATATTATTATAGCCCAGTTTGTGCTGAATTAATCAACATTAATATT
This sequence comes from Schizothorax lantsangensis, assembly GCA_027422415.1. Classification (NCBI taxonomy): domain Eukaryota; kingdom Metazoa; phylum Chordata; class Actinopteri; order Cypriniformes; family Cyprinidae; genus Schizothorax; species Schizothorax lantsangensis. The sequence goes on from CM049854.1 coordinate 2,820,485, forward strand.
AATATAAAACATTAAAGATACTGAAAAAAACACAAATGTCAGGGCATGTCAAAACTTCTCCAGCACACCAAAATCTCCTCAGACCCCAGAGGGTTTAAAAACTGTAAAAACAGTTAACCTGAAACACCTGTAATTAGTGTTAAGGCTGGAGTACACCACATTAATTCTGACCAGATTTTTGTCTCGAATTGCAGATTGGTTGATAAACGTTGATGAACATAATTGCCATTTTTCTTTTGTGACTCAGAGAGTCACAACAACAACTACTGCAGTCAGACTCCTGTACATCCATGCTTGTTTTTTTATCTTTCATACATCTAGCAACACTGCAAAAGGTCCTGTCTGAGTTTGTCTGAGTGTGCTCAGAATGACTTGAATGTCTGATAGTGTGTGCCCTTCTAATGGTCCTGTCTGTTACAATCTGTAAAGATGGCATTGGTTAATGCACAGACGATTATAAATAAGACTTTATTTGCCTGTAGCTCAAAATTAGTCCGTGTGCATTCCGACTCATTTTGCCAGCATGGGTCACAAATGACCAGTGATGGGAATAACGGCGTTATAAATAAACGGCGTTACTAACGGCGTTATTGTTTTCAGTAACGTTACCGTTACTGACAATAAAATGCGGCGTTACTATAATTTATTATAATATTATTATCATTTTATTTTTTCAGTTCATCTGAATGGATGAGCAGTGTAGCTGTATTTGACGTACCGTAAACTCTAGTGTGAAGCGCACGGCTCGCCGTAGCTTTGTCTCACACACACACACACACACACACACACACACACACACACACACACACACACACACACACACACAGCGCTCGCGCGCGCGCAGAGAAAGATACAGAGCGAGAGAGTCTTTCATAACATGCAGAATTGACGCGCTACATGTAAACGATATTCTTTGTTGTATTTTCCTGTCAAACTAACGAAGTTCCTTTGGAATTCTTCAGCTTTTAAGAACTCCGCTAGTGGGCGGAGCTAATGCGCAAACGGCAATCTCATTGGTCGGCGCTCACCTATTATCATCCCTGTTTTGATTTCAGCGAATCAATTCGAGCGAACCCATACAACGTGATTAATATTCATGAACCCAGCAGCTCATTTATCCTTAGTGTGTTTTATATTGTTATTAGTGGTATAATTCGTAGTAGTTTTGTTATCTTATCAATTTTTTCCCTCCTTTTTTTATAGAAGCACTAAATGACAAACAATATCTTAAGCACCACCACCAGTCCTAAGTTCAGTCAACATGACAAATATGAATTCATACTTGGTTATTCTAATTACTAAAGATCTATCATCATATAATGCTAAATTATCATAATATCATATTATAATGATTGACTAACTGATGCTAAGTGTCAGTAGATAAATAGTGTTGATTAATGTACAATGTTTTATAATAATAATGTATTCTATTTAGTGTCCATTTAATTAATTTAACATATTTAATATTGGGGCATCCAAGTTATTTGACATTTGATTTTTTTTTTTTTAAAGTAACGCAATAATTACTTTCCCTGGTAATTATTTACTTTTATAATGATGTAACTCAGTTACTAACTCAGTTACTATTTGTGAGAAGTAACTAGTAACTATAACTAATTACTTTTTTAAAGTAACGTGCCCAACACTGCAAATGACTTACTCAACAGAATGATGTCCTCCACTGGCTCAAGCCTCGTGTTGAATCCTGTTCTTCTTCTGAGATAAATACAAGGCTTATTCCCCACAATGTGTTTTCTAATGAATCATGCTGCTTTGTTTATCAAGATGATGAAGGTTTACAGGTTTGATGATCACGATATTAATAGTCTGCGTGAAGGTGTGACTGCATTACAGATAATGAGCTCAGACGTGAAACACTGTACCTGGCATTAATTTCATATGGATTATGGGACACGGGGGATAGGACAGAGACTCAAACCAGGGTGCCTATAAGCAAAAAGATTGTATATGTCCTGCCCATTTGCACAGTCCACTGTGCTACAGCTCTGACAGAAATTTCAAACACAAACCCAAATGCTTGAATTACATTCTATTTTCCCTCAGTTAGCCAAATATTGGGAATTGATTATTAATTTAAAAAGTAAGGTAACCAACCTTTGGAAGTCAAAGTCAATGGTGGAATGTTTTGCCTGCAGGAGAGCCCATAGACACCAGAAAAAATGAGCCACCTAGGGGGAAAAATGAAATAGTCTTAAATTGGAAAATTTACAAACATGGCAACAACTTATTATCTAGCCCATTAACATTTACCTCACCCAGTATTACAATAGTTTTTAAAGCACACTACTAAAGCTAGCAAGCATTCATTCTTTCTCCTCTGCTTATCTAGGATCAAGTCCTGGTAGTAACTAATTAAGTAAGGCCTCCCATACGTCCTTTCACCATCTTTTTCCTCCAGCTCTTCAAGGGAGATGCCAAGGGGTTCCCAGGCTAACCAAGAGATATAATCCCTGCAACACATCCTGGGTCTGCCCTGGGGTCTCTTCCTATTAGGACATAGCCAGAACACCTGTACCAGAAGGCATCCTGACCAAATGCCTGATCCACCTCAATCTCTTTTCACCATGCTGAAACAGTGGCTCTACTCTGAGTCTCTCTCAGATTTTCCCTCCCTTCCCAGTTTCACACTCTGCCTCTCAGGGTCTACCCAGACACCTTACAGAGAAAACTCATTTTGGCTGCTTGAATCCACAATCTTGCTCTTTCCTCCACTACTGTCCAGACCATAAACATATTTATGGAACATAAACTGATCATTTGAGAGCTTTGCCCTCAGACTCAACTCTCTCTTCACCATGACAGTACATCAGTACAACGACTGTATTACTGCTGCCACTGCACAGATCCACCCATCTCACACTCCAACCTACCCTCATTTGTGAACAAAACCCCAACATACTTGAACTCTTCCACCCTGGGAAGCAAATTACTCCCTACCCGAAGGGGGCAATACACTGTTTTCTGGCTCATTCTCACCGCTTCACACCCGGCCACAAACTACCCAAGTAAGCGCTAAAGATTACAGCCTGATTGGTACATTAGGACAGCATCATGCACAAGAAGGAACACACTGTCTCATCCTCTTAAAAAAAAACATTTACCAATCATCAAATGCTTTCCCAGATTCCCATGTCATGTGGAACAGGCGTGTCAGCCAAGGCAGCCTGATTTCCATCCAGAGTCTTCAATATCTCTGGGTGAATCTCATCCACCCCTGAAGCCTTGCCATTTCAGAGCTTTTAACTACCTCAGTGACTTTTGCCAGGGAAATGGGCCATGACTCCTCCAAATCCTCTGTGAAATGACCCTTGTGATGTATTTGGGTTCCTGGGTCTGTCCGGCAGTCTCCCCTGTCGTTTGACAGCTCTGCTCCTCTGTTTACATGATTTTCCAGAACATACGGCCGCAGATTCAATGATACGATTCCAAAATCAACCAGCGACCTTTGGCCTAAGGTTTTCTGGTATTAATATAATCATGAACCACCTTATGTTCAAACATGGTGTTTGTTATAAAAACCATGCGTAAACAAACCATTTCATCAAGGCACATGAAAAAAAAAAAATCTGAGTGGCTGCCACTGCGCACACTCTGCTCCCACCTGGCATTCTTTGAGGACGGCGCCTAGGCTCGGGGTCCACCCTCTCTCTCAGCGCTCGGAAGCACACACTGTGGTTTCTTCCCCCCAGAGTGAGAGCACAATGCTTTGATGTGGTGAGTGTTGATTAGGATGAAACTAAGGATTCGCCATCCAGTCCATCTAGTATGAGGAGCTGTCGGAGGTGGTGACTCATGCATAGCCAAATGAAAGATCCATTGGCCGACTGAGAAGCAGGATGTTCATCCAAAAAGCAAGTTGGATGAACATTTGATGTGCTCTAAATCACTTCCTCCACGTCAGGGCCTTCCATTCTTTCCTGATTTCCACACTGAGGTGTCGATGGTATAGATCGTGGGATAGACCATATTCAGCCGGTCTCTTCACATGGCTATGGGGCGATGCCTCAGGTTGAACAGGCACTTGCCAGCTCCGGCACTACCGACCAAGCCATTAAGAACAACATTGGCATTGGTGGGTAAAGCTTACACAGCAGCAGGTCAGGCTGGCACTTGTCTTCACACCATAGTGGTGTAGGTAGGTAGGTAGGTAGGTAGGTAGGTAGATTTTATTTGTCACATACACAAACATACCAAGTACAATCAGCAGTGAAATGCAGGGGTTTGTTTAAGAAATTTACAGCATAAACAAGATGAGTGAGAGATGGAAAAAATAACCCCCAGACTATACTCCTTGGGGGAGTACAGTGTGAGAACAGAAAAAAAAAACACCTTAGCACAAAAGCACATAATACACCATAGACACACGACTATGCAACAGGGTAGGTAATCCAGCTCCAACAGCAGCCATCCGGTCCAGCGCTAACCCAGCAGCGCTAGTCACAGACCCACTTGTCAGGCTGGCGGATCAAAGCGACGGAGGCGTTGGATCGGGGGTTTAGGAGATCTGTATTTATGTGTAATAGTTTGTAATCAGTATGTGTGTATGTGTAATCAGCAGGTGTCTGAGGAATGGGGGAGGAACGCAGAGAGCGTCTCCCTGCGGTGCTTCTCAGGGTTGATTTCCCAACAGCGGCCTTTGGCCAAGGCCATTGCTGGTAGAGGGGAGCCGGAAAAGATAAGATTGTGCTTGTTTAGTCTTAGGGTGAGTAACCGCATTCCAATTCCACGGCTACTCTCTATGTCCATTCTGGTCTCCGTCAATTTTTCTTTGCAAAGCCGTGAGCTTTTCCGTGATAGAATCCATATTGCGGTTAATAGTCTCAGTCTCAATGCTGACCGCTCTACCCACTGCTTCAATCATGACGGGCAGCCTTGTGAGGCTTTGAACAGCTGTTCCCGTATCCTTAATTTTTCGATAACCCAGGGCAAAGCCTAATCCAATCAGCAGAAGACCTGTTATCATGGTTCCGAATAGATAGATATCTTCGATGTCCTCCACGGAAAGAGCCGCTAAACACACGCCACGCCATCTGTCCCACGCGTCCATCGTGTAGCCAGCTGGGTACGTTCCGTCAGGGCAGTTAGGTTCCCCCGAACCTGTGCTTCTCGTCGAGAAGATGGTGTCAATTGCGTTGAGAGACCAGTTGATCAAATCCATGATTTTTTCAGTTTTGAGGAGCAATGCAGAGAGAGTCTCTCAAGTATTACACGATACAAGACAAGAGAGCAGGCAGGGAGGGAAAAAAGGGGGAGGACGGGGAGTGAGAAAAAATGCGACCGCCTCCGTTGAGAGCCAAAGAAGAAGAGTTGCAGGCATACCAGGCTGTTCTGCTTAAAGACCTGAATGAAGGCAAGGTAGTGGGCTCCGATAACATTAAAGAGCTGCATCAGCTGAAGATTTGTCTCTCCGGGCCACCAAGGAAACAGTCAGAGCCATCCAGCACTACCATGGAGCCATCCATTTGTTAGGTAGATGGATATCTAAATTAAAGGGATCATCGGATGCAAAATTCCCTTTACAAGTTGTTTGAACATAAATGTGTGTTGGAAGTGTGTGTACACATCCATTCTATAATGATAAAAATCCACCCAGTGTTTTTTTTTTTAAATCCCTATTTTAAATCCCCTTTCTCAAATCAGGCTGTTCTGAGATTCCTGTCAGAATGACGTAGTTCTGCACAGACCGCTCCAACGATAGTTGATTGACAAGGCCGTCTTACCTTAGAGCTGCCCTGAGTGAGCTGAGAGCTGTCCGCCATTGTGTCGACTCCGGTGCAGGGGAAGACAAGAATGTCTATGATTAAGCGATTTATGTGTTTTGTTGTTGGATGTAATAATGAACATAACAGTCATCATTTACTCCCGACATCTGAGCTGTTGAAGACGCAGAGGATTAATGTTACTTTCATTTTGAAGGGAATGCGTCAATCCCGATCTGCCTAAATGCATCTATGTTCGCGCGAATCATTCGTGATCTAGCCTCACCTACAGAAGAAGTGAGTATGTTTTTTTATGAATCTTTGCAAATCGCCTTTCCTTATTTAGCCAGTTTCGTGGTTGAATTTTACAGTCTGCTCATCACTCCACGGAAGAGAGGGGCAGGGTCAGCAGAGCTCATTAGCATTTAAAACAACATGGACTAAAAACAGCTTGCTGAAAACAGAGCTGATTTTGACAGGGTAAAAAAAAAGTTTTTTAAACTACCATTGAGAAATTAAACCGAAGTATGTTATAGACTTTTCATTAAGACCATAAAGAATCATATCAACTTGTGGAAAATGGGCATCCGATGACCCCTTTAAAACCCTATTCAGACACTGTACACCTCTCATAAATCTGTAAAAAGTGTAACACATTTGCAAAAGAAAATGGAAAATGAACAATGTGTCTGTGCACATGATAGCTCAAACAAACTCCATTTCATACAAAATGCACTCACAGTTTTGAATCGTCTTAATCACCTTTGAAGGGACACCTTTAAAACTTAAGAGCTCCAGGAACAGGGTTGAGAACCACTGGAGTAGATCATCCTAATAAGCTGACATTCTGAGACCTGCCGTTCTCCAAAATGTTAGAGCCATTTTGACAGCTTTGCTGAATGCTCTCAGATTTGCTGAGCACTCACTTATGAGAAATTCATAGGCTGTGTGCCAGTTAAATGTGATCGCCTGACATAAAACCAGTCTTTGGAATGGATAATGAGAGAACTTTGAGCAAGAACATTTTGAACTTTGTTCTTTCTGAGGTGTTTTCTGGTATTTCATGCATCCAGAATTAGACAGAGATGAGTCAAGTCTGTTCCAGCTGTGTTTGTCTCATTAACGTGTGTATTTTAGTTCCTGCCTGTTCAGTTTCGTGTCGTCTGGTCTACTCGTTACTCCCCGGTGTTTCTGTGAGTCTGCCTTGCCTTGTCCTGCCCTGATGTCTTCATTAAAGACTATTATTTGAGTTTAATCCTCATCTCCGTGTCCCTTGTTCCTCCCTGCTGTGTGCACTGTGACAGAAGACCAGACCCAACAGTAAGCGGCGCCCCTTCACCTCGTTTTGTTTTCCGTGTTTGAAAAGTCTTTTGTTTGTTCCTGTTTGTGTTTGTCCCACGGCAAGGAAGTCACCACTCGTCCTTCCGCCCTATCCTGCGTCAAGTCGGCGTGGGAGTTCGGCGGGATCGCCGCGAGCCCTCATGCCCGCCGATCGCGGGAGATATCCGCCGCCGGCTGTGGCTATCCCAAGCCCACCGGATGGTTGTCTAGTTCCCGGGTTGCCGCTCCCCCAAGCCTGCCGTTCGTGGGAGTTAACGCCGCCATCCGCGGCTCACCCAGCCCTCCGTTCGCGGGAGTTCACGCTGCCGTCCGCGGCTCACCCAGGCCCGCCGTTCGCGGAAGATCACGCCGCCGGCCCGCCGCTAACTCAAGCCCGCCGGCCTGCCGCTGACTCTAGCCCGCCGGCCCGCCGCTGACTCAGCCCTGTGGATCCAGTCCACAACACGGCCAGGAGTGCCGTGCCATGTCCCCGGAGTCATGGTTTTTATGTCTTGTTGTGCCCACAGGAACATTTTTACGTATCTTGTCGGTCATGTCCACGGAGACTCGTCGAGGGCAGGCGGCTCCTCTAGTCATGGCCGAGGAGGCCATTCCCAGCTGCCTACCCCCCGTGTCACGGATGTGGAAGCGGTAGCTGAGGGAACCTTGTAAGGGCCCTTGATGTCTTGTCACGCCCAGAAGAAGCCTCAGCTTCCTAGCTCGCCCAGGAGGGCTTCCTGTTCCTGTGGGCTGTCCTGTTCGTCTGTTTAGCCCTGGAGGGCTATCCTGTCTTGTTCTGTGTGTCCAGCCCCGGAGGGCTCCTGATACCCCCTGACTTCCCCAGGGAATTTTTTTTGGGGGGTAGAAAGGGTTCCGGCTGTAGGGGCCAGGCCGAGGGGACCGAGGCCACGGCCACAAGGACCACCTGCCATGGTCTCCTGAGCTTCCTGCACTGCCATGGCCTCCTGAGCTCCCTGCACCGCCATGGCCTCCTGAGCTCCCTGCACCGCCGTGGCCTCCAGAGCTCCCAGCTCCGCCATGGCCTCCGTTGTCTGTTCCGCTCTGGAGATCCCCATCCTGTGTTCCTGTCCATGTCTGTCCTGAGGGGCCTCCAGAGCGCCCACCCCCCCTCCCCGGTGGAACTGTTACGGCGTGGGACACGCCTTCCGGGAGGGGGGGGGGAGTAATGTCAGTCCTCTGTCGCGTGTGTCATGTGTTCCCACCTCTTGTGTCCATATTTGGTTTGTTTCCTGTCCGTGTTTAATGTGATTATGAGTTAAGTCTGTTCCAGCTGTGTTTGTCTCATTAACGTGTGTATTTTAGTTCCTGCCTGTTCAGTTTTGTGTCGTCTGGTCTACTCGTCAAGGTCTCTGCACACCGAGTCTGAAATTTTCACACGTTAAAAAATAAATACGACCTCACGTTGTGTCAATCACGTTTGCACACTGCCTCCAAAACTTAAAAAAAATTAAGATCAGGTTCGATTTTCTGCATTTTCGCATCCGTTGCATGCATTTTGATAGGACAGGATGGAGAATACGGAAAAACTGAAAAACGCATGCGAAAATTTCGGACTCAGTGTGCAATGGCCTTTACTCCCCGGTGTTTCTGTGAGTCTGCCTTGCCTTGTCCTGCCCTGATGTCTTCATTAAAGACTATTATTTTGAGTTTAATCCTCGTCTCCGTGTCCCTTGTTCCTCCCTGCTGTGTGCACCGTGACATCCTAACCCTCGGCATGAGCTGTGAGTGGACCACTTCAGCTCTCACTCACTTGCCATGGAACTGGTAATTGCAGCTCTGATTCAGATATTTTTGCATATAATTTTGTTAATATTTTTCTAGTGAAAATATATATATATTTTTTTTTTAAAATTGTTACCAACATTTTTTTTTTGTTCACACATAACACAACATAGCATCCAAAATATAACAAAACAACAGACACATACTCAACATCTCAAGGTCCAATCAAAAGGGAGGGAGAGAGGGAAGGACAATAAAAACACAAAAGTCACTCCTTTATACAATCACGTATATCAAACAAAAAACATTGCCAAGCATCAATGGTCGAAGGCCTGGCTCCACCGACTTGCGCCGTTGCACATTCACACATAACTATTTGCAGGAGGCTACGGATCCAATATGTTTTTCCACACATGTGTGGTGTAAACCAGTTCTGTATTATTGTCTTCTTCGCAGCTGTAAAACCAGCAAACAACATTCTCTTTTGCATTGAACTAATACAGAGACCAGAATCATCATTAAGAAGACACAAACTTGGGTTAACAGACCAATCAATTCGCAGTAATGATGACAAAACCAGGTTTACATGTGTCCATAGACTGATGACGACAGGACATTCCCAAAACATATGCAGAAAAGTGCCTGATGATGTAGTATTACATATATGGCAGTTCAAATTTGATTGTAGTTTTATTTTAAATCTTTTGTAAGGCTAGTGAAAATAAATTATGAACAAAACCAAAATATTAAATGTCAAAATGACAAATTTTCTATTGAAATTTGGAGTCAAATTACAGGGGTGGCAAAAATGACTTTCAGAAACATGGCAGCATCCTAATGTTATTTTTACACAGAGAATAGTAGATCTATTAGTAAATTGGTTGACTTTTGCAATCTTTGTCACATTGTGTCTTCTCTGTGATGCTCTGTGGTGAAGGAGGAGTGCAAGTGGTGATTCTCACCCTCTGGCTCTGTCTCCAGTCCTCAGTCTTAGGCCCCTCAGAGGGTCAGCCCATTGCAGGGAACAGTGGTGAGACAGCATGTTGCCAATTGAAGATGATAAATGGCAAATTTCTTGCTCAGTCCACATTTAGGCCTACTACCAAGTAGGGTTGGGCGGTATGTCGATATTTTTTTTATAAGCGATATGGTATGAAGCATTACCGTTAATATCAATATACAGAAGTTTGATACGAGCGCATCTGAAAAAATATCTAGGGAGGACACAGACTGAACTGCTGTGGAGAAAGTATATTCTCCATCTTTAAATGTTAAAATAGCCATATAAATATTTCCATTTTGCTTTCAGAAGTGCATGAGCTTTTGCTTTGCGATTCTCCACTAAACTTCACAGACTTCATTTAGAATGAGCGCCGCCATGCACGCCAAACAGACAGAGCACAATGAAATAGGAGCGCAATAACTCTGACTACAATATACATTTTGCTGAAATATTTGTAGTTGGACAATAAATGTGACATATTTAGAATTTTAAACCTACAAATAAGTGTATGTGTATGATGGCACTAACTGTAAAGTGTAATGGGGTAATCAAAATAGCTTTTTTATTATTTTCATTTTTAGTTTAGTAAATTTAACTTCTGCTTTAAAATGATTATTTTTGTTTTTAAATTGCAATGTTACAGTATTAGAATGTAATGCGATTTTAACCCTTTTTGCACATAATATATGCCTACATGCTTACATTCACTTTATTTGTTTAATCCAAAAACAAAATACCGAGATATATACCGTATACCGCAAATCAGCCAAAAAATACCAAGATATGAATTTTTGCTCATATCGCCCAGCCCTACTACCAAGAAAGGACATCATGAGCAACCCTCATTATCTTTTCCAGTACATTCTGTGACAGACCACAATACTGGGTATTCAGGATTCTAGGTTTCGTATTGTACATTCATGCAACATTGCCAACTTCACAACTGTCAATCTAGCCCCCTCCCTCAGCCTCCCCAAAATACTTACCAAGGAGAACTTGCAGACTTGTACATAAAGTTCCAGAACTTCTTTCTTGGTCACAGTTGAATCCACACCACTGAACCACTTGAAACTCTCCAGATAAGCAGTAAGCCAATCAAACTGAAGTTCACAGCTAGGGTACAGGCTGGAGTCAACATTATTGATACCTCAAAATTCAAAGACAAAAGATCTCTTAGTGTTAGATAAACAGGAGTAAAAGTCATTTCTTTTAATGTTGGTTATTGTTACTTTTTTTCTTTTCTTTTTTTAAGTTGTACCTGCAAATTCATTGAAATGGTTTCCAATATCATATGCCTGGTAATTAAAATCTGCATATTCGTAGTCAATGAATTTTACTGTGCCTACAATCGGGGGGGGAAAAAGTTATTATGAGTCTATGGAAAACAGTACAAGACACAATGAAATAAAATGCAATGCACTAATGAGTGTCAAAATCATTGAGTATATAATCAGTTCCTCCAGGATTTCGTGGGACTTTTTAATTTATTTTTGAGACCTAAATTGACTGAGTGTGCGGCATCTTTTCTCAAAATTTGTGGCAAAGGTTACAGCATTTCTTGTTGTTTTGCAGTGAAAAAAAAATAGCACAGACAACATTGTTATAACATTTTTATTTATTTTCTGACCTCAAGAACCATTGGGCTCTATAATTGTTAAAAAGAGAACACTGAGAGAAACTTAAGTGTTGTCCTCTAACCCTATAAAGCCTATTATATCATAATTTATACATGGATTTCTAAAGACTTTAAATTAATAACATGACACAAACTTTGTTGAACAATCTCTAAAACATCTCTAATACAATTATTAGCAATAATAATGATAATAATCATGTTAAACAATTTGAAGAACATTTATTTGTGCATTTATATAAACATATAAAAATACTTTTTTTTTGTCTTTTAAATTTTGTCTAAAAAAAACAAACAAACAAACAAAAACCCTGACTATTATTGAATTATTTCAAGCTTGCATGACTAATATAATATATTTTTAAATTCCTTGTCCATGTTGGGGTTGTTCAGAATATGCAATCCTCTTTAATGTGGCATATAGGCACTTTTGATTAATTGATCTGGGGTGCGGTTCCCAAAAGCATTGTTAGTTAACTATGGTCATATGTTCCATTCAACTATATTGGTAATGACAGAACTTGCGACCATAGTTGCTTTTTGGAAAAGCACCACTGGTTAATAGAACAGATGTCATTCAGAGTGTGCACGATTCTGTGCATGTGTGTTTTATAGATAATGCACATGTGGGAGCACATGCATTGCAGAAGCAACGGCGCAAACAGAAATTGTGATCATACGAGTCTATGCCCAAACTATGTGGGAAATCTGTGGCAATTTAGAAAGATTGCAAGTTCTTCCAAATTATGCTAAGTTTGTTTGATTTTGCATTTTTGCACTGATCGCAGAATCACAAAATCCTGGAGGGATTGTATTATTGCTTCACATTACATCAGTACAGCTAAATGCACCAAAATATCTGCTATAAACATTAATTGAATACAATGTTATGCACAAATTAAAGTGGCTTGAAATACAGTCATGAAATTCATGATATTGGTATGTAATCTTCCAGCTAATCACTGTGCCTACTGCATGACCATATGTATTCTTTCAGCCACTGAGCTTGTGTGCTCCCTATATATGTAACTTTTGATCCAGTCTTTGCTGCAAGCCAGTAATCACTGCTGAGTCTTCTCTCTGAAACTCCTACTTCCTCCCAGAATCTGTCAGGGTTCTGTTGTGTGTGTCATGTGTTCCCGCCTCTTGTGTCCATATATGGTTTGTTTCCTGTCCTTGTTTCATGTCATTATTAGTTAAGTATGTTCCAGCTGTGTTTGTCTCGTTATCTGTTAATAACCCTGTGTATATTAGTCCTGTCTTTTGAGTTTGATTTCGTCTGGTCTACTCGTTACTTCCCGGTGTATCTTGTCTTTAAGTCCTGCCTTGATGTCATTAAAGACTATTATTTGAGTTTAAGTCCTCGTCTGCGTGTTCCTGTATCTTCCCTCGTGTGTGCACCGTGACAGAATCAGAATCAGAAAGAGCTTTTATTGCCAAGTTTGCTTGCGCATACAAGGAATTTGTTTTAGTGTCATAAGCTTCCAGTTCACAGAGACAACAACGACACACAGACAATAAAAATAAGATGAGAAAAGAAAAATATGCATATGTAAATATAAACAAACAAAAATTTAAAAATTAAATAATTTGAAACATAAATTATTGTATGTACAGTTGTGCTATAGATGATATAATGGAATAGAATAGAAGGAGATGCAGGGATGTACTAGGATGGAGGTGGTAGCAAATAAATAAGGTTATTGCATATAAATAACTGTTCATAAGGTGGATTGCCTGGGGGAAGAAACTGTTCTTGTGCCTGGCTGTCCTGGTAATTGCGGCTTTGTAGCGCTGGCCAGATGGCAAAAGTTCAAAAAGGGGATGACTTGGATGTAAGGGATCCAGAGTGATTTTCTGAGCCCTTTTCCTCACTCTGGATGTATACAGTTCTTGAAGGGTGGGCAGGGGGGCACCGATAATCCGTTACTGCCACAGGTCTGTAGTAATTAAGTCCTGTTATCTTGGGTTTTTTTGGAACAGGGATGATGGTGGAGCATTTGAAGCAGGAAGGGACTTCACACAACTCCAGAGATCTATTGAAGATCTGTGTGAAGATGGGGGCCAGCTGGTCAGCACAGTTTTTCAGACAGGCTGGTGTCACACCATCTGTGCTTGGTGCCTTCCTTCTCTTGTTCTTCCTGAAGGCCTGGCGCACATCTTCTTCACTGATCTGAAGTACAGGAGTGGGGGAGAGAGGGGGTTGCTGGAGGTGTTAACGGTTGTGTAGAGATATGGTCAGGACGGGTGTGGGGGGTTTCAAATCTACAATAAAACTCATTCAGGTCTTTAGCAAGTTGTTGATTCACCTCAGTGCTGGGGGATGGTTTCCTTTACATGGTGATGGCTTTCAGGCCTTTCCCTACTGAAGCGGAGTCATTGGAAGTGAACTGATCTTCCAGCTTTTTAGCTTAGGTCCTTTTAGCCACTCTAATCTCCTTATTCAGTGTGTTCATGGCCTGATTGTACAAGACTCTGTCCCCATTTCCCCATGTCTGAGTTTTACTGTAAACCATGGCTTATCATTGTTGAATGTAACATAAGTCCTGGTGGGAATGCATATATCCTCACAGTAACTGATATATGAAGTTACAGTCTCTGTGAGCTTGTTCAGATTGGTGGCAACAGCTTCAAAAACACTCCAATCAGTAAGGTCGAGACAGGCTTGTAAAACCTGCTCTGTCTCGTTGGTCCATCTCTTTACAGTCTTTACTACAGGTTTAGCAGATTTAAGTTTTTGCCTGTAGGTTGATATAAGATGAACCAGGCAGTGATAAGAGAGCCCCAAAGCTGCCCGTGGGACAGAGTGGTATGCATTCTTTATTGTGGTGTAACAATGGTCCAGTATATTACTTTCTCTGGTGGGACATGTTACATGCTGTCTGTATTTTGGCAGTTATTGTGAGAGATTTGCTTGATTAAAGTCCCCAAGAATGATTAAAACAGAGTCTGTGTGTTTTAATCATTCTTGGGGACTTTAATCAAGCAAATCTCTCACGTGAACTGCCAAAATAGCACCACCTGTCTAGATCTAATTACAGTGGATTTATTAATATTTTTGTAGCTGCATCATCATGCCTGACAAGCTCACAGCAGAATGTCTCTGCATATCTTAGCAGAAGTAAGTGCCTGTACTTGCTTTGCACAACAGCAGTATAGTTCCATGAGTTGTCATAACTGAAAAGTGAAGCCTGTGTTATACTTTCCACGTGCGCGAGTCCGCTAGGGTATGCGTGACGTAAAAATCGTCATCGGAGGGTGTATGTGGAGTCTCTCTGTGGACATCCGCGTGCCTCCCATTTTTTTTACTTTTTTTTTGTGGCTACAAAAGTCGCTACCCACACTTCTACAATCCGTTGATAAAACAATATAAAGACAGCCAGATGTGCAATAACTCTCGGCAATTGTTTGCACATGTTTGTTTACTGTCCAAGCCGATCTACTGCGCATGTATGGAACAAACGTCCGCGGAGTGGTCTCAAAAAAGTTGGCACGGGGGCAACAAAGGGCTGAAAAAGCAAGATGTTTTGAAAAGATTCAGCTGGGAGAACATCTAGCAACTAAATAGGTTAATTGACATCAGGTCTGTAACATGATTAGCTATAAAAGGGATGTCTTAGAGAGGCAGAGTCTCTCCGAAGTAAAGATGGGCAGAGGCTCTCCAATAAGTGAAAGAGTGTGTAAAAAGGAAAACTTTAAAAACAACGTTTCTCAACATCAAATTGCAAAGGCTTTGCAAATCTCATCATCGACAGTGCATAACATCATCAAAAGATTCAGAGAAACTGGAGAAATCTCTGTGCGTAAGGGACAAGGCCGAAGACCTTTGTTGGATGCCCGTGGTCTTTGGGCCCTCAGACGACACTGCATCACTCATCGGCATGATTCTGTCATTGACATTACTAAATGGGCCTAGGAATACTTCCAGAAACCACTGTCGGTAAACACAATCCGCCGTGCCATCTGCAGATGCCAACTAAAGCTCTATCATGAAAAAAGGAAGCCATATGTGAACATGGTCCAGAAGCGCCGTCGTGTCCTGTGAGCCAAGGCTCATTTAAAATGGACTGTTTCAAAGTGGAAAAGTGTTCTATGGTCAGACGAGTCGAAATTTGACAGTATTGTTGGAAATCATGGACACCGTGTCCTCCGGGCTAAAGAGGAGGGAGACCTTCATGTTATCAGCGTTCAGTTCCAAAGCCAGCATCTCGGTATTGGCAGCTTGCATGTTTTGGAAGGCACTATGAATGCTGAAAGGTATATAAAGGTTTTAGAGCAACATATGCTCCCCTCCAGACAACGTCTATTTAAGGGAAGGCCTTGTGTATTTCAGCAGGACAATGCAAAACCACATACTGCAGCTATTACAACAGCATGGCTTCGTAGTAGAAGAGTCCGGGTGCTGAATTGGCCTGCCTGCAGTCCAGATCTTTCACCTATAGAGAACATTTGGTGCATCATTAAACGAAAAATACGTCAAAGACAACCACAAACTCTTCAGCAGCTGGAAACCTATATCAGGCAAGAATGGGACCAAATTCCAACACCAAAACTCCAGAAACTCATAACCTCGATGCCCAGACATCTTCAAACTGTTTTGAAAAGAAGAGGAGATGTTACACCATGGTAAACATGCCCCCATGCCAACTATTTTGAGACCTGTAGCAGGCATCAAATTTGAAACAAGCTCATTTTCTGCATAAAATTGTAAAATTTCTCAGTTTAAACATTTGTTATGTTATCTATGTTCTATTGTGATAAAATATTGGCTCATGTGATTTGAAATTCTTTTAGTTTTTATTTTATTCAAATTTAAAAACGTCCTAACATTTCTGGAATTCGGGTTGTAGTCTGCGTCCGCGTTGTCCATGTACACATCCGGATTGCGCATGCGGAAAGTATAACACAGGCTTTATTATGCCTACACAATATAACTAACTAGATTGTTTAGAATATTGTATGTTTCAGAACAGAAAAATTTAAATTATATTCACATAGTAGAGGTATGTTAGGCTGTAAGTTGGTACCCGTACAAAGACAGTTTGATCTAAACTTGGAACAATCAAATAATACAAATTTGAAATCCCTCACCCAGCTAGCTAAGACCTCAGTATGTTTGTATGTGTGTGTGTGAAAGAGAGAGAGAGAGAGAGAGAGAGAGAGCAAGAGACACAGCATGTGCACAAATCAAGTTAAGTTAAAATTAACCCTCTGGGGTCTGAGGGTGTTTTGGGGCCCTGGAGAGGTTTTGACATGCCCTGACATTTGTGTTTTTTTCAGTATCTTAAAAAAATATTAATGGCTAAAGTCTGATAACACTGTATTCAGCACAAACTGGGATACAATAATATGTGAGCAGCATGAAAGTTTGCGTTTTTGAGAAAATGTTTATGCGTGGTTAGTGAAAAACTAAAAAATATTTTTAGTATATTTATCCATGATAACTGGATGTAGTAGACTAGAGTTTTTGCTACAAAACGATGTGAAAATTATCCTGCTCTCTCGTTCATCGAAAACAATATATTGATTTAAGATTTGTAAAACATGTTCTGTGATAGAATGCCCTTATGCGAGGGAGTGACAATGGCCATGAATATTTAGTGATTCACACCTGAGAAACAAAGTCACAATATGAATGTGACTGATCCAAGGCAGGTAAGAAAGAGTGTGAGGAGAGTAAAATAATGTGGGTTTTTGATTATTATTTGTATTTTATTTACAATACAGTATAACAAAAATATACACAGTGAAGGTCAAGGACACATGATTGAACATACTGATCTGAACACTGAGACTTGAACAGTAACACACCTTTGTGCCAAACATTCATTCATAGTGTTAACACTCCTTTTATATATTGTTGTTTTATATGTTATAAAACATTAAACAAACATCCTGGCGTTGTGAGACATTTAGACAATGAAATGACACATATTTCAAAATGCTTCACATGATTTCATACATGTAGTCAGGAATTATAGTTTGGGAAAAGTCTAACTAGTAAAATGTGTACAAGTTATGTCACTATAACACAATAAAAACAGATGCAAGTAATCTTAGGCTACTCATCAGGGTGATATCCTCCACTGGATCCAGCTGCGCGACACATTGTGTTGTGTTCTTTTTCTGAGGTGAATTCTGGGTTATTCCTCTCAGCGTGTCTTCTTCCAGAAACAAAAAGTAGCTGGAATGAATTGTTTGTTTACGCGGAGGCGATGTGGGCATTTACATGTGCACGCGTCTCACATGGATGTTTAGAATCTGAAAAACGCGATCGGCTCGTGGGCGTGACCGCATTAGATATAATGCGCATTAGATATAAACTGACATCGTGTTGTTTTATACGGATTACTTTAACAGAGAATATTTGTTTTGGACGTGACTTACTTAGTTTAAAAGTAGACATTTCAAGCTTTCTATATATATATTTATCATGTCTTTGAGGCGAGTAGTCGCGGAGATTCACGAGGTTTTATTTACGTGTCTCTGAAGAGAGGTGACAGAGACAAAGACGGCAGAGAACGCACCCTGTTTATTTTCTTTATTTTACAAAAGCACATTGTTTTGTTGTTATTATGGCTATACACAAATAAAAGTAGACCCTTTGCAGTTTCAAACAATACCTTATTCTTATCTGTACGATCAAAACTGATGGAGTATTTTTAGTTCTTTTCACTGTCACTATACGAGATAGACCGCACTGGTGCGGGCTTCAACCCCAGGGGGTTAAAATATTTATATACTTTATTTTTAAATATATGAAATGCTGACTCCAACCTGACATGAAACTTTTTTTGACATGGTTTTTGTTCTTGAGTCCAGTAGCAGAAGAAAAGCATAATTAAAGGCATAAGGCATAATTAAAACAAACTCAAACTCGACTATTCTAATAAATGTTAGTCACCTTCTTCTTGGTTATAGATTACATTTTTAGTCAGGAGGTCATTATGACATAGTACTACTGGGGAGTCGATATGGGTAAGATGACTCTTCAATTCCTCCATCTCTTTGATGATGATTTTTAGGCTAGGTGCCTCCACATGGGCACTGGATCTAAAGAACACAAGTGTGCAAATTAGTAATATTTTGGCAGAGCTGAATTGTATATTATTATTTTTGTCATACTATTTTCATTTTATCTAGCATAGAGTTAGACATTGTAGAGTTTGTGATTATAGTGTTTCATAACACTGATGTTCACTTACTTTTGCTGTTCAGGAGCATCAGAACTCTGGACCAGATTAAGGAACTGAGACAATCTAGACCACAGAACGGGTGAACTGTTTCCAGTTTCTCCAGACTTTATGGAATGGATTTTCCCCATTTCCATTGCAATCAATCTGCAGTCAATGAAAAGGTCATTTCAATTAAGCATATTCACTCAGCCATGTTGCAGCATGAGAGCATTTATTAGCACACAATAAATATGAGAATTCGATTAAGAAATATACTCCTAGTGATCCAAAGTGTCAATGGGTTAATAATACTCCACAAGCACTGTGAGTGCATGTACCTTTCGTGTGTATTTGTGTGTTTGTGTGTGAGAGGTAAAGGCTCAGACCTGTAAACAGATGGCTGTCTAAGCAGTGTGTCGTCCAGCACAACTCCTTTGACAAACTCATAGCAGATACCATTGGTGAAACTGCAGTACAGTTCCGGGCCACAGCCATGCTTGTGTAGCACCCGGAACATCTCCATTTCCTTATCTCGGTCCATAAAAAGCTCAGTCATCTGTCCATAAACCCTCACCAGCAAAACAGGGTCTTGCATCAGAGAGCCCACATAGCAGCCCATTAATTGGTTAGTGATGCCCTCAGTGAAAGCCTAGGATGATTAAAATAATAATAATAAATATAGCTGCAAGCAGCGATTATCGTGGTTCAAGCACTTTAAGGCCTTTAAGGTGGTCTTGGCCAACCTGGATGTATGGCTGATAATTAAACGCATCCAAAATGGAGAATAGGCTCACAGACACACAACACACATACACACACACTGAAATTAAATGATTAAACTAGTATATTAATACTCAATAAGCATATTTACACACACACACACACACACACACACACACAAGGCAAGGCAAGGCAAGTTTATTTATATAGCACATTTCATACACAGTGGTAATTCAAAGTGCTTTAAATAAAAGAAAGTGAAATAGTCATTCACAGCAATAAAAACAAGGAATTAAAAATAATAAAAACAAGGAATTTTAAAAAGTTATAGAAATTGATTTAAAATGAAATTTAAAACAGTTAAATATAATATGATTATACATAAAATACAGTGCAGTCAGTTCGGACGTAGCACAGTGTTCATTCAACAAATGCACAGCTAAACAGATGAGTTTTGAGTCTGGATTTAAATGTGGCTAATGTTTTAGCACATCTGATCTCTTCTGGAAGCTGGTTCCAACTGCGGGCGGCATAATAGCTAAAAGCGGACTCCCCTTGTTTTGTGTGAACCCTTGGTATTTCTAACTGACTCGATCCTAATGATCTGAGTGGTCTGTTAGGTTTATATTCAGTGAGCATATCTGCAATGTATTTAGGTCCTAGGCCATTCAGTGACTTATAAATGAGTAAAAGTACTTTAAAATCAATCCTAAATGTAACTGGAAGCCAGTGTAAGGACCTGAGGACTGGTGTGATATGCTCAGATTTTCTGGTTCTAGTCAGAATCCTGGCAGCAGCGTTCTGGATGAGCTGCAGCTGTCTAATGGTCTTCTTTGGAAGGCCGGTGAGGAGACCATTACAATAATCCACCCTGCTGGTGATAAAGGCATGAACAAGTTTCTCCAAGTCGTGACTGGAAACAAAACATCTAATTCTTGCAATGTTTTTGAGATGATAGTATGCTGATTTAGTTACTGCTTTGACATGACTACTGAAGCTAAGGTCTGTCTCCAGAATCACCCCAAGATTTCTGACTTGATTTTTAGTTGTTTGACCCCTAGAGTCAAGGTATGCATTCACCTTGAGAACTTCATCTTTGTTTCCAAATGCAATGACTTCAGTTTTCTCCTTGTTTAGCTGAAGAAAGTTTTGGCACATCCAACTGTTAATTTCATCAATGCATTGGCAGAGGGAGTCAATGGGGCTATAGTCATTTGGAGATAAGGCCAGGTAGATCTGGGTATCATCAGCATAGCTGTGATAGTCAATTTGGTTTTTCCTCATTATCTGACTTAGTGGGAGCATATACAGGCTAAACAAGAGCGGTGCAAGAATTGAGCCTTGTGGGACTCCGCATGTCATGGACGTCCACTTAGACTTATGCTCTCCTATACTCACATAATAACCTCTCCCTTCTAAGTATGACCTGAACCATTTGAGTGCCAACCCAGAAAGCCCGACCCAGTTTTCCAGTCTCTCTAGAAGTATGTTATGATCGACAGTGTCAAACGCAGCACTAAGATCTAGCAGTACTAGCACTGATATTTTGCCAGAATCAGAATTAAAGCGAATATAATTTATTATCTTAATGAGTGCTGTCTCTGTGCTGTGATGCACACGGAAACCAGATTGAAAATTATCCAGGTATTCATTTGAGTTTAAGTAGTTGTTCAGCTGATTAAAACCTATCTTTTCAATAATCTTACCTATGAAAGGAAGATTTGATATTGGTCTATAGTTGCTCAACATGGTGCTATCAAGATTGCGCTTTTTCAGAAGGGGCTTAACAACTTCAGTTTTCAGGGAGTTTGGAAAAGTCCCAGAAAGAAGTGAGGTGTTCACCACTTCTAAGAGATCTACTTCCAAACTGTTAAGCACACTTTTGAAAAAAGATGTAGGAAGTGTGTCGAGATAGCAGGTTGACGATTTAAGATGCTGGACTATTTCTTCCAAAATTTTGCTATCAATTGTTTCAAAAACAGACATAGTCATTTCTTTTTGAGATTGCTGTCGAATCTGTGTGACCTCTGTATTACAGGACGATATGCCAATCTCCTTTCTGATATTACTGATCTTCTCTGAAAAGAAGGAAGCAAACTCATTGCATTTGCTGTCAGAGAGCATTTCACTGGGAATCTGACTTGGGGGGTTTGTCAGTCTCTCAACAGTAGCAAAAAGAGTACGAGTGTTGTTTAAGTTACTGTTTATAAGGTTAGAGAAGAAGGTCTGTCTAGCTGTGGCTAGTTCCACATTGAAAGCATGAAGGCTGTCTTTATAGATGCTATAGTGAATTTCAAGTTTCGTCTTCCGCCACATCCGCTCAGCTTTTCTGCATTGCCTTTTCATACTCTGAACTGCTGTTGATTTTCTCCAAAATGATTTTTGTCTGCCTGTCTTCTTGCTGACCTTTATTGGAGCTATATCATCAATAACATTCTTAACTTTTGAGTTAAATGAATCCAGGAGAAGATCAACAGAGTCTGCAGAAATGCTTGGTGCTGAAGATATAGCCTCCATAAATAGCACACTAGTGTTCTCATTAATGCATCTCTTTCTGACAGAGACAGATCTAGATTCAGTGGTGACAGAGATCAGTATATCAAAGAAAATACAGAAGTGATCAGACAGTGCTACATCCTTAATAACAATGGATGAAATGTTTAGACCTCTACTGATGAGTAAATCTAGAGTGTGTCCACGATTGTGTGTTGGTCCATGCACATGCTGAATCAGGTCAAAAGTGTTTAAAACAGTTATAATTTCTTTTGTAGTTTTGATTTCAGCATTATCTATATGAATATTAAAATCCCCTGCAATAGCAAAACAGTCAAACTCTGAGGAAATCATTGATAACAGTTCTGTGAACTCTTCAACAAAGGCTGGGGAGTATTTTGGAGGCCTGTAGATGATGATAAACAGAATGCGTGGGGCACCTTTCAGCACAATACCTAGATATTCAAAAGACAAGTACTGACCAAATGACACTTGATTGCATTGATAAACATCTTTAAATAGAGCAGCTACACCTCCACCTCTCCTAACAGTCCTGCAGACACTTATAAAATTAAAGTTAGGAGGGGCTGTTTCATTTAGGACTGTTGCACTGCAGCTGTCTTCAAGCCATGTTTCATTTAGAAACATAAAATCCAGGTTGTTTGTGGTTATTAAATCATTGATCACAAATGATTTATTTTTTAGTGAGCGAATGTTTAAGAATGCTAACTTGATGGAATTACATTTTGTCTCTACAGCAATCTTAGATTGATGCATTACAGGCCGCAGATTAGATGGGTCAGCCGTACGGCTTGAGAAGGCCTTAGACTTTCTATCACATGATAAAGCAGAAATAGAGAAGGCTACAG
The DNA here is from genome assembly GCA_027422415.1 of Schizothorax lantsangensis. Lineage (NCBI taxonomy): Eukaryota > Metazoa > Chordata > Actinopteri > Cypriniformes > Cyprinidae > Schizothorax > Schizothorax lantsangensis. The sequence goes on from CM049854.1 coordinate 2,843,161, forward strand.
GCATACTGGGTTCCCGCTTGTTTTGTAAACATTTGTGAATGTTGCTGTTAATAAAGCGGGGACCCGACACATATCACTGAGAGCTGTTATCAGTTGTTTTTGGTTCACCTACAGCCGATGGAGGAGGGTTTGGGCCCTGGCGTTGTGGCAGCGGTCGGAGAGCTCTCACAGGAGGAGGGAGAGCTGGGCCTGCAGTCTTTGGTGGTTGGGGGGCCCGCCGTTTTTTTGTTGATATCTGGGGGCTTGCAGAGAGTTTGGTCCCAGCATACACCAGTTCCTCCATTTTCTGTGAAAAGCTTAGAAGTGGAGATGCTGGAGAGAGGGATAGAGTGTCTGGTGAGCGGGGCTCTAGCTCTGGTGTTTCCGGTGACTGTGATGTGTTGTCCTGGCTTCCCAGGCTGTTTTCCAGAAAGTCGTCCTTGGGTGTTGAGTCTTGGAGCTGTTGTAATATGTCACAGTCTGCATGTGATGAGCTCTGTGGGCGGGGCTCAGCCGGGATGTCCATGAGCAATGCTTGTTTTGGCTGCGTGGCGTTATCAGTGTCCTTGTGGGATTCTTCAACCACATGATGACTCGGAAGCTGATATGAAGTCCTGTGGTCACTCATATTCTGTTCAGGTGAGTGTGTGAGTGGATTGGCACACACCACCGAAGGATGACGGAGGGAGAAAAATAAATTGTCCTTTAGCACTCTTGTACCAAGTTTGTTTGGGTGGCCCCAGGCCATCCAGTTTAAACAGTGAAGTGTCTGTGGCCCCAGAAAATATTGAAGTTGAAGTCGATGACTCCTTTGACTCCTTTTGTACTGCAGGTTCTTTGTATCCATGTATTCAGCCCAAGCAACCGTGAAAACATGTTAGTTCCCCTTGCTGGGAGTGGTCCACTGATGAACGACTGAACTTCAAGTCTTTGAAGTGTTTCAAAGAGTTCACTGAAATCTTGCTTAAGCAGTTCTGTACGGTGGCCTATAAGTGCAAAACAAATCACGATTCAGAAAACAAAATAACAAATTACAAACGCAAATGCAAATATAAAAAACAAAATAACAATTAAGAAAACAACAACAATTCCGAAAACATTATAACAAGTCAGAAAACACAATGACAAATTCGAAAACAAAATAACAAGTCAAAAAACACAACGACAAATCCGAAAACAAAACAAGTCAGAAAACACAACGACAAATCAGACAAACCGGAAGAGGTAGGTATAGTTTGAGACAGTGCCATTGGTTTGGGAATAGATTACTCACCGCTGACTGGATGAGACATCTGTCAATCAAGGTGTACAGAACCAGAAGAAGCACAGCAGAGTGAACTGAAGCATCAGCTCCAGTGGCACAGATGGTAAATCACAAGTTGTGTCTTTTTGACGCGGTCGACCAGTGGTTCGATCCCGCCTTTGGCCGATCTTTTTTTTCTCTCCCTTTTCAAATCTCATATCGCATCGTAAAGGCATTTATTTTCAATAAAAATGAAAGAAATAATCAAAAAGTTGAAAATAAAGTATCGGGTAGGGTTTTACACTATGTTAAAATAGCAGGATGTTCTGCTATGTATACTAACGTTACTTGTTGCAAATAGTGGCAATTATCTGCACTTCAGTATTGTAGTACATTATAAAACAGTATGCAGTAATGAGGTATTGAGTGTAAATTATAATTTTAATTCAAATTATTAAATGGATGCCGCCTTATTGGTACAATATAAAGCCCTCTCTGCACCTACCCTAACCCTACCCGATACTTTATTTTCAACTTTTTGATTATTTCCTTCATTTTTATTGAAAATAAATGCCTTTATGATGCGATTTGAGATTTGAAAAGGGAGAGAAAAAAAAAAGTTCGGCCAAAGGCAGGATCGAACCACTGGTCGATCGCGTCAAAAAGACATGACTCGTGATTTACCATCTGTGCCACTGGAGCTGATGTTTTAATTGACTCTGCTGTGCTTCTTTTGGTTCTTCCTGTACCTTGATTGACAGATGTCTCATCCAGTCACCAGTGAGTAATCTATTCCCAAACCAATGGCACTGTCTCAAACTATACCTACCTCTTCTGGTTTGTCTGATTTGTCGTTGTGTTTTCTGACTTGTTGTTTTGTTTTCAGATTTGTCGTTGTGTTTTCTGACTTGTTATTTTGTTTTCGAATTTGTCATTGTGTTTTCTGACTTGTTATAATGTTTTCGGGATTGTTGTTGTGTTTTCTGAATTGTTATTTTGTTTTTTATATTTGCATTTGCGTTTGTAATTTGTTATTTTGTTTTCAGAATTGTGATTTGTTTTGCACTTCTAGGCCACCGTAGTTCTGACTGCCCTTTCCGAATATCATTCTTCCCCACATGGATGATGACTCGATTTGCAGTCTTGTGCTTCATCACAATGTTCCTTGTTCACATCAGAGACGGTTGCTTGAGTAAAGCAGCAGTTAGTTGTAGTCCTGCTACTGATGTTTCTAATAATAGAGTCACCCACTATCAGAGTCCTGGGCTCGGCTGCGCTCTGAGCTGAATGCCGCTGTCTGCTCGACATTGAGCGCCGGTTAGTAGTAATGTTAGCTGCTGGCTGATTCGATCCAAGTTTTGTCACATTTTGGGATTCCTCATCCACATTCATCAATGTTTCAAATCTGTTCTCAAGATGTATAGGGGGTTGTAGAATACCAGTGCTTACAAGTCTAGTCATAGCCGTATCTGGGGTGGAGGATGCTACACCAGCAATACGAGATACTCGTGACAATCTGATGTCTCGAGAGCCTTTGGGTCTCGCTCCCTGTTTGTGCCATCGATTAGTCCGTTGATCAGTTTCGGCTTGTTCCTCTACACTTGGTATAAACTGTTGAGATTCACTAGATTCACAGGACTCACCGGCTGTATGCTGAGGGGGTCCGTGGTGACCATCTGCTGTATGTTCCGTCTGTTTTGGAAGTCCAGCAAGTAACTTTGTTTCAAGAACCGCAATCCTTTGTAGAATTTTGTGGCAGTTCATGCAGCAAGTAGATTCCACTAGAGGCATTTTCTCTCGTCTGTTTGAATGTAGACAGCTGTATTTTTCTGTCTCCAGAATGTAAACTGCTGGCAGTGGGAGGCAAAGAGTCCTCTTTTTCCAAAAAATGTGTTGTTTGAGCACTGTGCTGATCTGCTGAAGTTAAAATCTTAGAGAGATCTGAGAAAAGAACAAAAATAGGGAGCAAAGCGCAGAGCAATAAGCAAGAGCGTCCGAACAGTAGCAAAGCCGGAAGCTGAAAACTTAGGAAAACCTAGGACACAGAGAGAGAGACACACATACACAGACATACATGCGCACACATTTTATTGCAGATATAGATATTTGAAATAAGTGATAGGTGACAAAACTTATTGCAAGTCTTCTCTTTTTAAGAGTTTAGATGTCATTTTCAGATGTCTGTAATCATAATTATTAATTATCAAAATTGTAAAAACTGATATGTCTGTATGAACAAAATGGTCAACTTTGACTCAATGAGATGTAAAATGTTATAACACTGATTTTATAATCTTTAAGCATGAATCCATAAGTAAACCTATGAACAGTACTGTTTTAGAGTTTAATAAGCCCATTAGTGGTCTTCCGCTGCCATCTAGTGGTTATAAATTGCAATTGCAGTTTTTAACCTTTATAACTATTATAGTGTTATTTTTTGCCCAATCTCTCTTAAATTGTGCATGCTTGTTTAGAATGAAATGATGCATAATTTTACACAGTTTTGAGAATTTGTGGGCTTTCTTTTAGTATTAATAGGCCTTTGGGTACACTATGTAAAGCACACATTATAAAATGACCGGTTTATAGTTGTCCAAATGCAAATGTTCAACATTTGTTTAATAGTTTTTGACCTAGTGAGTCTATAGAATTGTACTGCAGTGGTTTTATTGATTTTCAGTTAAAAACCGAGGACTAGTTCTCAAAATAAGTTTTTTTTAAATAATCTCAAATATTTAAAGAACAGTTTGATTGACAGCAGTGATCCTAGAGGCAAAGTTGTTGAGAATTAGGAGATCTATCATATGATATGAAGATCTGGTGTTTGTGTGAAAATATGAGCATTTTCTAGCAATTTGAGGCCATTTACCATAGAAACATATGGTCCAATCTCCATTAAACTTTGCATGATTGTTAAGAGTCATCTGACACGTTTTCACCAAGTTTTGGAAAGTAAAGGAAAGTTCCTTTATAGGCTTTTGAGTACATGTGGTCACACCCCTTTTCCAAATGACCTCGTTATAGATAACCAAGGGACAAAATTCATAATTGAGCAAGATTGAGCAAAAAACCTAGGACTAGTTCACAAAAGTATGTTTTTAACATATTTGCGAATGTTTAATGAACGATTTGATTGACAGCATTAGTCCCAGAGGCAAAGTTGTTCACAATGAGGAGCTCCATCATATGATATGAAGATCTAGTTGTGTGAATATATGAACATGTTCTACAATTTGAGGTAATTTTCTATAGAAATTTTGTGTTTGAGGCCTTTTTAACTGTTATAGCGCCACCTATGGTCTGATCTCCATAAAACATTGTGTGCTTATTACGAGTCATCTGACACATGTTTTCACCAAGTTTTTAGTTTTCATTTAGGTTTTATAGGCTTTTGGATATATTTGACCACGCCCCTTTTCTAAATGACCCTGTTAAATGTAACCAAAGAACAAAATGCAACTTTTTTTTTGATAATTATTGACCTAAAGAGTCCAGAGAATATTACTGCAGTGGTTTGATTGAGTGGTTGATACAACTAGTTCACAAAAGTAGGTTTTTAACATATATACTGTTCTTGAGGCAAAGTTGTGCAGTATGAGGAGATCTATCAAATGATATGCATATTGTGTGGATGTGTGAAACAACACGTGATTACAGAGCCAAAAAACTCGTTAGAGCCAACTAGTGGCCGATTTCTTTCAAAATTCTTACTTTGGACTAAGATTCTGCATACCAATGTTCAAGCTGATCGGAAAAACGGTTGCCTAGTTATAGCCGATAAAAAAAAAAAAACAGTCTTATAGCGCCCCCAAGTGGCAGAGCTGCGCAATTTTTTTTGACCAACTATTGAGCTCATACACATGTGTACCGAGTTTGGTGAAGATATCTCATTTCATTCAAGAGTTATGCTTCAATTAACATTTGGCTAACGTTAGCATAGACACTTTTTGGTGTACTGTTTTGCGCAAAAATCGAAATTTCAACTTTTTTTGATAATTATTGATATTCAGTGTCCAGAGAATATTCCTGCCGTGGTTTGGTTCTGATCGGGTGAAAAACCTAGGACTAGTTTACAAAAGTAGGTTTCGGATATAGGTCAATTTTACGGAAAAACGGTGCTTCGTAGAGAAAATCTGCTGACCCAAGGATTGCAACGATGTAAAGTTTTTGAGTCTACGGCAAATGGTGTATGAGCTACGGCCAAAAATGTCTGAAATTTTTGTTTTTTGCGCTGTAGCGCCCCCGTTAGGCCGATTGAGGTGAGCCTTTGTATCTGAGTAGCGAGCAATACTACTACGATCTGATCAAGTTTCAGCTCTCTAGGTCTTACGGTTTGGGCTGCACGATCAGTTTTAGCACAGCATAATAATAAAAATAAAAACCCTTACAGACACAATACGGTTTCAGCACTGCGTGCTTGAACCCCTAATTATAGCTGAAAGCTGCAATTAAGGTGCCAAGTAGAGACTTGCGCGGGACAGATTTTTCAGTCCCGCTCCCACAGAAATATATCTTATCTGGTCCCGCTCCCACCCACGACATTAATGTTTTGTCCTGCTCCCGGCCCGCAAAAGCCCGCATAAAAGTAATCTATATAGATTTTTTTTCTGTACATCGAAGAAATTTACATGAAATGATTCTGTAACATCTCCTAAGCTCCACAACATTCCAGCATAAATGCTCCAGATAAAATATTTGTTATTTAGGCTAAGCATCAACATTCACAAACCACTGTTATTTTTAACAGAAAAGCAAGCATGGGCTGCTGCGTGCATGGTTAGGCATGGCAAAATGCGAGCAACGCTTCCTTTATTATCACTAAAAGCTGACATCTCAGTTCATCGCGATCTCATAAAGCTCTGTTATAACACAATGAACATATGCACAATGAATCTTTCACAATGTCTACACTTCGTGTATTAAAATGAGACTATTGGTGAGCACGCAATTTCAGCACTGTGGTGAGTCACCTCTGACTGGCCATTTCATTCCAGAAATCAACAGCTGAGTCTGTGATTGGCTACACTGCGCAACCCTTTAAACAAGTGTTATAAATAGAAACTCTGCCTAGCTTGCGCATGTTAATCATTTTAAATGTTAATATTAGTTGTTCCTTTTGCGCAACAGATAAATAACAATTTATATGTTTTAGACATTTTATGTTTAGATCATTTCTATTTTGCGGGAGTCCCGCAAATAATTTTATTCTCCCGCATCCCGCATACACACAAGTCTCTTCCCGCCTGCACCCGCACTCACTCATCAAGAGTTTTCCCATGCCGCACCCTGTTGCGTTGGGTCCCGCGGGAGTGCAGGTCTCTAGTGCCAAGCACAACAGAGGTAAAATAAAGAGCTAAGAAGCTCTTCCTCAGTAAAGACAAAGGTTCTCCTACACTGCTCCTGGAGAGCTACCCTCCTGCAGACATAATGTTGCCTTCACATGCTATCGTAATTTTCGTCAATATGGGTTTCCTAAGAGGAAATTGGAAGTGAACAGACTCTCAAATCCTATTTACTACTGGGAAACTCGTAGATAATTTTGATACCAGAGTTGCCGAGCTGGGTGGACCATAAACTTTAAACATGAGGGGACACCGACGACGATTTGTGATGTCAATGCTATTCTTTTTTTTTTCACAACAACTGCATTACTTTGTCTTGTCTCTAAACTAGTGTATTTATAGCCTATATATGAACAACAATTTGAAGCATATTGTATGTTTAATAAACAGTGAAATAAGCATGGATTTGACCGAAATTCCAGAATCGTCAGCAAGCTAACTATCTAGTGTGGCAAATGTTCATATGCTTGTCAACCAACGGGATGCTACATTTTATTCTTTCTGAAAACAAAGCACCTGAATGTGACAAGCTCATAATCATGACTTCATAAGTGGGGAATAGGAAATTTCTAATAGCATATGAAGGCAGCAAAAGTTCCAGCCCTGCTTCAACACACCTGTCTGTAATTAAGGAGCCCTGGTCACCTTGATTAGCTGGTTTAGGTGTGCTTGATGAGGGTTGAAGCTGAACTCTGCAGTATGGTAGCTCTCCAGGAGCAGGGGTGGAGACCCCTGTTTAAGACATTTGTTGATACAGCATTTACTATAAAATTCAAAATGACTGATGCCCAAAAAGGCAGACATAGGAAAATTAGGTATCATTCAATTCAGTAGGCATTCCAAATATAATGACTCCAATCCTATGATTTTTGGCCAAACTGGTCAGAAGTTAAGCAAAAATGTCAAATTGTGACTGTTAAAGTATTTAAACGACTTGGTCACTGTTATAATTTGGGAGAAGCCAACTAATCACCAGAAGAGACTGACGGCAGCGCGTAAGTGTTGTAATACTTGTTCGTAGATCTGTTGTTTAAATTATTCACTTGCTGATTGGAAGGAATACTTTGTTTCCTACCTATTTCTATTCTGCATTTTCATTGAGGTTTTATTGTTGATTGCACTTACTGGTAATTATAATAATTTGCGCCTCGGCTAAGAAGGAGCCTGTGTTTTTTGCACTGCTCCTTGCCTGGAGTGTTATTTCGTCTTGAGCTATTTGCACTCCTTTAGGCGATTGGCTGGGCTAATCAGAAGCCGGCCACAGCTGTTTTCACTCTAGTCTCTTAGACTGTGTATTTATTTGATGTCTGAGCGCTGACGCGGAAGCGTCTATGGAAGTGTTCAGCCGTCGAGTGTGAAGACCGACGAATGTAAAGACCGTCGAGTGTAAAGACCGACGAGTGTAAAGACCGATGACTTTTTCCTGCGTGACTTCAACCGAACAACGACACCGAGCAATACACTTAAATATCATCTCTATCTTCCCTCACACACACTCTCCTTTCCTATCCTCTTTCCTTCCACCTCTATCATGTGTTTCCAAACCATTCCGGTTTTCTCTCAACCACGCTCTAACAACACATGCAGACGGCAACGTAATCCTGCTAACCTGCGCCCTATCTCTACACCTTCTACTACACCTCTTTCTTTCTCTATGGGTCTCTGGAATTGTCAGTCAGCTGTCAACAAAGCTGACTTCATTTCTGCTTTTTCTGTACAATCCACACTCAGCATCTTGGGCTTGACTGAGACCTGGATTCGTCCAGAAGACTCAGCAACCCCAGCTGCCCTCTCTAACAATTTCTCTTTCTCTCACACCCCACGTCAAGTTGGCCGGGGTGGGGGCACTGGTCTGCTCATTTCAAACAATTGGAAATACTCAACCCACTCTCCCCTATGCAATTACAACTCATTTGAATCTCATGTGATTACTGTAACAGCTCCTATAAAACTACAGATTGTGGTAATTTACTGTCCTCCTGGCCAAACTCTGGCCACCTTACTAGAGGAGCTGGATGGGCTGCTGTCCTCTTTCATGGAGGATGGCACTCCACTCTTAGTCTTTGGTGATTTCAACATTCATCTAGACAAGCCTTATGCTACAGACTTCCATTCACTCATAGCTTCATTTGATCTCAAACGCCTTGCCACTACTAGCACGCACAAATCAGGCAACCAACTTGATTTAATTTACACACGCAATTGTACTGCAGATAACATTCTGGTACAACCACTACATATCTCTGACCCTTTCTTCATTACATTTACATTACATTTTGCAACCTGCGTGCCACCAACCCCCTTACCGGTTACTTTTAGACGAAACCTACGCTCCCTTTCTCCCTCCCATCATTCCTCTGTAGTATCCTCCTCTCTTCCCTCACCTACCCATTTCTCATCTCTGGATGTGAATGCAGCCACTGACACTTTATGCTCTACCTTAACCTCTTGTCTAGATGACATTTGTCCTCTCTTCTCCAGGCCAGCACGGGCTGCCCCTTCTAACCCCTGGTTATCCGATGTTCTTCGTGAGCATCGGACCAAATTCAGAGTGGTAGAGAGAAAATGGTGCAAATCAAACGATCTGTCAGACCTGAGTAGGTATCAGTCTTTGCTTTCATCTTTCTCTGCTGAAGTCCACACTGCCAAATCCTCACACTTCCACAACAAGATCAACAGCGCTCCAGACATGCGTAATCTCTTCAGAACATTTAATTCTCTCCTCTGTCCCCCTCCATCTCCTCCCTCCACTTCTATAACAGCTGATGACTTTGCCACTTTTTTCACAGACAAAACTAGAACAATCAGCAGTCAGTTCTCACCTCCACACACACAGGACCTCCAACCAACCGCACCCACTGCTAAAACTCCCATCTTCTCCTCCTGTCCCAAACTTCTCCTCTCCAGCCATCCTACAACATGTCCTCTAGACCCAATCCCCTCACACCTTCTCCAAGCAATGTCTCCCACACTCTTACCAGCACTCACACACATCATCAACACATCCCTCCTTACAGGCATTTTCCCCACTGCATTCAAGCAGGCTCGGGTAACCCCACTGCTCAAAAAACCTACACTAAACACTTCTCTGATAGAAAACTACAGACCTGTCTCTCTCCTTCCATTCATAGCGAAAACACTCAAACGAGATGTCTTCAATCAGGTCTCATTGTTTCTTTCACAGAACAACAAACTGGACACTAATCAGTCAGGTTTCAGGAGTGGCCATTCAACTGAGACTGCGCTACTCTCAGTCACTGAAGCCCTGCGAATTGCAAAAGCTGATTCCAAATCATCAGTCCTCATTCTGCTGGATCTATCTGCCGCTTTTGACACTGTCAATCATCAGATCCTCCTGTCCACCCTCTCATCACTGGGCATCACTGGGATTCCACTTCGCTGGTTTGATTCTTATCTCACTGGTAGGTCTTTCAGGGTGGCCTGGGGAGGGGAGGTATCCAAAGCACATCAACTGGTCACTGGGGTTCCTCAGGGATCGGTTCTTGGACCCCTCCTCTTCTCCACATACACTACATCACTGGGTCCCATCATACAGGCACATGGCTTCTCCTACCATTGCTACGCTGATGACACACAGCTCTCTCTCTCTTTTCAACCAGATGATCCAACGGTAGATGCACGGATCTCAGGCTACCTGGCGGACATCTCGGCATGGATGAAAGAACATCACCTACAGCTCAACCTGGCAAAGACTGAGCTTCTTGTCTTCCCTGCCACTCCAATTCTACAGCATGACTTCACGATTCAGTTAGATTCATCAAAAATTGCCCCATCAACTTCGGTCAGAAATCTTGGTGTAATCTTTGATGACCATCTGACCTTCAAAGAGCACATTGCAAAGACTGCTCGATCTTGCAGGTTTGCACTACACAACATCAGAAAGATCAGGCCCTTTCTGACAGAGCATGCTGCACAACTTCTTGTCCAGGCCCTTGTCATTTCTAGGCTGGACTACTGCAATGCTCTTCTGGCTGGACTTCCATCAAACACAATCAAACCTCTACAAATGATTCAGAATGCAGCGGCATGACTGGTCTTCAACGAACCCAAAAGAGCCCATGTTACACCTCTCTTTATCTCCTTGCACTGGCTACCTGTTGCAGCTTGCATCAAGTTCAAGACATTGATGCTTGCATATAGAACAACCACAGGCTCAGCACCCGCCTACTTCAACTCACTATTACGAATCTACAACCCCAAATCAGAAAAAGTTGGGACAGTATGGAAAACGCAAATAAAAAAAGAAAGTAGTGATTTCTAAATTTACTTTGACTTGTATTTCATTGCAGACACTATGAACACAAAATATTTCATGTTTTGTCTGGTCAACTTCATGTAATTTGTAAATATACATCTTTTCCTGTCATTCAGACCTGCAACACATTCCAAAAAAAGTTGGGACAGGAGCAATTTAGGGCTAGTAATGATGTAAATTGGTTAAATAATGATGTGATTTGAAACAGGTGATGTCAACAGGTGATTGTAATTATGATTTGGTACAAAAGCAGCATCCAAGAAAGGTCTAGTCCTTTAGGAGCAAAGATGGGCCGAGGATCGCCAGTTTGCCAACAAATACGTGAGAAAATTATTGAAATGTTTAAAAACAATGTTCCTCAAAGAAAGATGGGAAGAGATTTGGATATTTCACCTTCAACACTGCATAACAATTAAAAGATTCAAGGAATCTGGAGGAATTTCAGTGCGTAAAGGACAAGGGCGCAAGCCTAAGCTGAACAACCGTGATCTCCGATCCCTCAGGCGGCACTGCATCAAGAATCGTCATTCATCTATAAGCGATATCACCACATGGGCTCAGGACTACTTTGGCAAACCTTTGTCAAGTACCACAATACGTAGTTACATCCACAAATGCCAGTTAAAACTGTACTGTGCCAAAAGGAAGCCCTATGTTAACAGTGTCCAGAAGCGCCGTCGACTTCTCTGGGCTCGGAGGCATCTGGGATGGACCATCACACAGTGGAAACGTGTACTGTGGTCAGATGAATCAGTATTTCAGGTATTTTTTGGGAGGAATGGACGCCGTGTGCTCCGGACCAAAGAAGAAAAGGATCATCCAGACTGTTACCAGCAACAAGTCCAAAAGCCAGGGTCTGTCATGGTATGGGTTTGTGTCAGTGCCCTTGGCAAAGGTAACTTGCACTTCTGTGATGACACCATTAATGCTGAAAAGTACATAGAGATTTTGGAGCACAATATGCTGCCTTCAAGAAGACATCTTTTCCAGGGACATCCATGCATATTTCAACAAGACAATGCAAAACCACATTCTGCACACATTACAAAGACCTGGCTGCGGAGGAAGAGGGTAAGGGTACTTGACTGGCCTGCCTGCAGTCCCGACCTGTCTCCAATAGAGAATGTGTGGCGCATTTTGAAGCGCAAAATGCGACAACGAAGACCCCATACTGTTGCCCACCTTAAGACTTGTTTGCAGGAAGAATGGGACAAAATTACACCTGAAACGCTTCATCTCTTGGTGTCTTCAGTCCCTAAACGTCTTTTAAGTGTTGTGAAAAGGAATGGCAACATTACAAAGTGGTAAATGCTTTACTGTCCCAACTTTTTTGGAATGCGTTGCAGGTCTGAATGACAGGAAAGATGTATATTTACAAATGACATGAAGTTGACCAGACAAAACATGAAATATTTTGTGTTCATATTGTCTGCAATGAAATACAAGTCAAAGTAAATTTAGAAATCACTACTTTCTTTTTTTATTTGCGTTTTCCATACTGTCCCAACTTTTTCTGATTTGGGGTTGTACATCCCCTCCAGAAGTCTGAGATCTGCTAGTGAGTGACGCCTCGTGGTACCATCACAGAGAGGCTCAAAATCACTCTCCAGAACATTATCGATCACCATTCCTGGCTGATGGAATGATCTTCCCATCCCTATTCTGAATGCTGGATCCCTGTCGGTCTTCAAGCAACAACTGACAAACTCATCTCTTTCGACACTACTTGACTAAAAAAATTTTAAAAAAATTATTTCGCTTTATTTATTCCTTCCCTTGCTAGCTTGTACTTATTTGAACAATGCCTGAGACTTGGTGTTACGAACACTTGCTCTGTCTGATTGCCTCTTCAAGCTGAATCGCTTTGTTTTCCCCAATTGTAAGTCGCTTTGGATAAAAGCATCTGCAAAATGACTAAATGTAAATGTAGACTGTTCTGAAGACGATCTGAGATAATTTTGGTAAAACAAATTCCTTTTGCATTGGTTGAGAAAATTTTAAGTCTGACAAACATACATCACTCACAAATTGTTCCATACATGTTTTTTATCTAGTAACAGCAAACAATGTTTTGTTTTAAGTGAACTTCTCAACACTTCAAGAATAAAATAATGTAATTGTGTAAAAGTCTCTAGTGCACTTTTCACTTTTCTTGCTTTTTGGCAGAAACCCTACGCCTAAACCTGATAACTGTTTCTATCATTATTGTCAGTTATTGCACTCAATACTGTAATAATGATAATTAATAATGTATTATTATTATTTTGTGAGTGTTTGTATCAGCACATAATATTCCTATAGGCTACACAGACAAAAAGTTGATAACCGTTTATAGATTAGTTTATTGCTTTTTATGCATTACAAATCAAGACTTTCGATTAATTATCTTAGCAGTGTGAAAAGCAAAACTTTCATTGAAATTGCAAATAAGTTTCATGCAGAAGCAAAGAATGTTCTCCATCACTGAAGTGATCAATTACTTTCAGTGTGAGTTGCAAACGGTATCTGATACCGACACCAATGTCATTGTCGCGAAATGCGTCTGTCAGCATAGCTGAAAACATCATACTGAAGAGAGTGGGGGCGAGGACGCATCCCTGTTTGACGCCATTTGTTACTGGGAATGGCTCAGAGTATGCATCCCCATCCTGTACACCTGCCTGCATGCCGTCATGGAACTGCCTAACCATTGTGATGAACTTGCCAGGGCAGCCGAACTTAGACATGATCTTCCAAAGTCCTTCTCTGGAGACAGTATCAAAAGCTTTTGTCAGGTCCACAAAAATGGTGTAAAGGCTGACATTCTGCTCCTGGCACTTCTCTTGTAATTAGCGTGCAGCAAAGATCATATCTATTGTCCCACAGGCCTGCCGGAACCCGCACTGACTCTCAGGTAGCATGCCACGCTCCAGATGTTGGTTTAAGTGGTTAAGCAATATTCTGGCTAGAATCTTCCCTGCAACAGATAGCAGAGAGATGCCGCGGTGGTTGTCGCAGTCTTGTCGGTTCCCTTTACACTTATAAAGATGGACGATGGAAGCATCCTTGAGCTCCTGTGGGATTTTCTCTTGGTTCCACATGGATTGGAATAACCCGGCAAGCTTCCTATTCAACTGTGGACCGCCAGAGGTGTAGATTTCCACTGGAATGGAGTCAGCCCTTGTTCTTTGCCACTGGAGAGACATTTAACTGCTTCTTCCACCTCAGCTGCAGTAGGGGGATCGGCAAGCGAGTGATCTGTTGCAGCTTGCAGCAGACGGGCAATCACTGCGTCATTGATGGAGGACGGGCGATTAAGAACACTACTGAAGTGTTCTGCCCAGCGCTGAAGCACTTCTTCCTTGCCTGTTATCAGTGTGTTCCCATCTGCACTGAGGAGGGTAGACAAACCTGAAGAAGTGGGACAGTAAACAGCCTTAAGTGCGCTGTAGAAGTTCTTTATGTCCTTACGATCAACAAAAGCCTGGATCTCGTCAGCTTTCTCACTCAGCCAATCATCCTGCATTCGTCGCAGTTCAAGCTGGACGGTTCTTCTGATACTGTTGAAAGCATCTTTCTTGGATGCAGAGGACGGATCATTTAGGTATGATCTGTGAAGGCGATGTTTTTCATCTAGCAAAGATTGAATGCGCTCATTGTTGTCATCAAACCAATCTTGGTGCTTTCGTGTGGTGGGACCCAATACTTCCTTGGCAGTGGCATAGACCGCATCTCTAAATGTGATCCAGTCTGAGTCAACATCGTGCAAGTCATGGATGCATCCCCGCTCAAAGCATTGGCACTTATTGGACTATGTTGTCGTCAGGCAAAGAGACAGGCAAGACGTCAGAATAACTAAAGCAATGTGTGGTGCAGAATGCTGGACCGATCATCGGCTGCTGATTTCCAAGCTTAACATCAGAATTCAGCCTCCAAGACGGCCGCAGGGGAAGAAAGTTCCAAAGAGACTGAATGTCTCTAAGCTGAAGTGTGCCCAGGTTAAGCAGTTACTGGCAGAAGAGCTGGATAGCAAGCTGGAACTTCTGAACTTTGACTTGCACGATGTTGACTCAGACTGGATCACATTTAGAGATGTGGGGTCTCTTAACTAGTTGCTTATTAGCATGCATATTACTAGAATATTAGCCATTTATTAGTAGTAATTAAGCACGTTAATGCCTTATTCTACATGACCTTATTCTACATCCCTAATCCTACCCAATACCTAAACTTAACAACTACCTTACTAACTATTAATAAGCAGCAAATTAGAAATTTATTGAGGGAAAAGTCATAGTGAATAGTGAATAAGTGTTCCCTATTCTAAAGTGTTACCATGATTTTTAAGTAATATGCTAATGATTTACAAATCTGTCGTAAGTTATCTTTAAAAAATAGCATATCATTAAATAATCAAACAGATCCTTAGGAAATGGTTAAGTTACTAGTTAATATATTATTAATCACTTATTATTTCTTGAAATGTCAACATTGTACTATTGTCTCAATAAACATTTGTTAATCATGAACAAATGATGATCAAACCATTAGTAAATGATCGGTATATAATTTTTGTATGTTTTGTTAAAGTTGTAAGCTGGTCTGTTAAAAAGCACAAAAATGCAATTATGCTAAAACTATTTTTTTTTCTTTAATATACTTTGGTGATTGTATAATTCACTGTTTTTGCACATGAAAATGACTGAACCATTTATGTGTTTGTTTATGTGACCTCGCTATTATTGGGAGTTGTTACATAGATGAAATAAAAATGTTAATGTTAATTAACAGTTCATTAACTAATGTTAACAGAACAGATACAACTTAAAATTGAATAATGTATACTCTAAAAAAATGCTGGGTTAAAAGGGGACAAACCCAGCGGTTGGGTTATTTTGACCCAGTGTTTGGGTTGTTTTGACCCTGCGTTTGGCAGAGGTGTAAAGTCCAGGGGTCAGAACGTAAAAGTTCTGTCATATGTTTATTCCACCCATGAACTCAGCAGCAGATTTCACCAGAGGAGGAACCAAGTCATTCCTTTCAAGTCACAAGCAAGTCTCAAGTCAAATCCCAAGTCCTCAAAGAGTTCAAGTTAATTAGATAATTAAGTAACAAATTAAATGAGGATTGTGCATTAGTGATGAACACCTGCTGTTATTAAGAATTACAGAGGATCAAATGTTGATGTTTTATTGGTTAAAAATTATGCCTCCATCATGGAGATCAGTGTTTGCTTTAGTTGGGCTCTTGACCTTTGACTCCTGTGTTGGATCTCTCTCTGTAGCAATGCATGTGGTTTTGTACAGTGAGCGGCTATTAGCTGTTTTTATATGATGATAAAAACATTTATATGATGATTATATGAGATTTGTTTAAGATTAATTTTTCTCAGTTCTGTAATAGCTGAATGTCAGTCAATAAACCAAAGAGAGACCACTTCATGGTGTTTATTCAAATGAGTTATAAGCTGAAAGTGTAAACTAATCTGCTACTTCAGGCTTTTGTTTCATCAATGCACAAATGTTTGCTGTGAAACAATATTGCAATTGCTCAGAAACAAATTACTTTGAATTAGTAGAAGTGTCAAGAGCCCAACTAAAGCAAACACTGATCTCCATGATGGTGGCATCATTTTAACCAATAAAACATCAACAGCTGATTCTTTGTAATTCTCAATAACAGCAGGTGTTCATCACTAATGCACAATCCTCATTTAATTAGTCATTTAATTATCTCATTAACTTTAACTCTTTGAGGACTTGGGATTTGACTCAAGACGTGCTTGTGACTGGAAAGGAATGACTTGGTTCCAGGCATGTGCAGAAGGGGGGCTTTGGGGGCTCAAGCCCCTGCCCTTTTTCAAAATTATTCAAAAGTGCCCCTCTCAGACAAATAGCAATGATATTGTAGTCAATAAAACAAAATGCATTTGAATTATAATTAACATGACAATGTGTACAAAATGGTAACTAATCGCTCAAAAGTCGGAAAATTCCTGTTTATTTTATCTGTCAATCTGAGGCGTTGCTATGGGTTGCGTACATTTTGCTTGACCGACTGATATTACAGTCTGTTCGGAAACCTAGGCTCTCAAGCCATATGTGGTTCTTTCAGTGAGTGGGTCGACGGAAGGAAAAAGATAAACCAAACAATATTTTAAACTTTTTTTTCATAAATAATAAAAGCTACTGTGTCGATTTAATTAAAAATCCATATATTATATATTTTAGAATATTAAATAATTCATCAATGCCCGTTTATCATGTATAATACACCAACCAATCATGATCTGGCTCAAGTTCAAATTTCATTGGACAATAATGTGAAGTGGAGCGGTCATTTTCCGTTCTTATTCAGAAATCGGTTGAAAATTACATGGGAGAGAAGAGCTTATTTGTGGAGCGATCTGGATCTGCGGTTTGTCTCATTTTATAAATCAAATTACAATCGCTGAGAAAATGGATGCTGAATGACTACAAAAGCACGGCACAAAACCGTGCAGCGCCAAAAGTCGCAATAATGGTAATCAGTATCCAGTTCACTTACATTTATTTATGATGTACCGTTTACTAGCTATGAAACTATCATAGTTAATGAAGCCCAAGTGCCACCTACAGGCCTGTTATCTGAAGTGTAGGCTGGCGAAATGGTGACGTGAAAGGACTTTATGATGCTACCATTTTTGATAATTATGCAGCATTATGAAAGTGTCTTATGCTCATCAAGCCTGCATTTTTTTAAATCAAAAATACAGAAAAAAAATGTAATATTGTGAAATATTATTACAATTTAAAAGAATGTTTATCTATTTTAATATACTTTAAAATATCATTTATTTCTGTGATGCAAAGCTGAATTTTCAGCACCATTACTCCAGTCTTCAGTGCATGATCCTTCAGAAATCATTCTAATATGCTGATTTATTATCAATATTGGAAACAGCTGTGCTGCTTTAAAAAAAAATATATATATATATTTATTTATTTTCGGAACCCGTGATACTTTTTTTGGGGTTCATTGATAGATAAAAAATGAAGAAGAACAGCATTTATTCAAAATAGAGATGTTTTCTAGCAATATCAATCTTTACTATCACTGTTTCTATCAATTTAGCAAATCTTTGCTGAATGAAATCTAATATCTTTCAAAAAAAAAAAAATACTGAGCAAGCTTTTCAACGTATAGGCTATTGTTACAAAAAGTTATATTTTAAATAAATGCAGTGCTTTTTTTTATTTTTTTTTTACTTTTTATTAATCAAAGAATCCTGAAAAAAAAGTATCACAGGTTTCCAACATTGATAATAAATCAGAATGGCATAAAATGTATTTTAAAGTATATTCAATATTTTATCAAATAAATGCATGCTTGATGACCATAAGTGACTCTCTGCACGTCCCTGCTTGGTTCCTCCTCTGGTGAAATCAGCTGCTGAGTTCATGGGTGGAATAAACATATGAGAGAACTTTTACGTTCTGACTCCTGGACTTTACACCTCTGCCAAAACGCAGGGTCAAAACAACCCAACCACTGGGTTTGTCCCTTTTTAACCCAGCATTTTTTAGAGTGTATTAGTAAGTTTTGAACTTAATATTAACTATGATTAATAAATGCTATATAAATATTGTTCATGATAAGTAATATTGTTAGTTAATGTTAACAAATAAAACTTTAATGTAAAGTGTTACCAAAGTTTTATACCGTTGACCCGAATATAAGACGACCCTGATTATAAGACGACCTCCCTTTTTCCAGATGTACCTTTTGGAAAAAGGATTTTTGAAAACCAAATAGTGTTTTTTTTTTCTCTCTGTAAAACACATTTTTTTCTTAAATTATTTTCATATTGCATATTTTTCCTATTTTTTTTTTTTTTGAAAGTATGGTAAATACTGGTAAAATGTACCAACAATGACATTTAAAAATATACACTTTTTGATATACCATAAAAATAACAGGTAGCCCATCTGAATTATATAACATTTAGTCCATCCATCTCATAGTAGCCTAACAAAATTGTATTATCAGTAGAAGTGAAATCTTATTGTAGTCTTCAAATCTGGGTACTGTCTTAGATTTTAAAATCACTTACAGAGGAAGTTTGGTTCCATCAGGCTAACATGACAGTCACGACTCTTATTTTCACTTGTGATCTTTACAACACACATTACATTACATATTTCATGGCACACTCGTTTTATGTGTTTTTGGCGCCACCCAAAAGACAGACCAAAGAGAAATCCAAGACAGGCAGGTGATCAGGAAACAGGTAATCAGGCAAAAGCAAGACGCGACTAGACTAGAACTAGGAACTAGGACAAGGAACTGGCTCTGTAATGTTGCTAACACAAGACAGCGATAAACACAAAACAATACTCGGCCCTGAATGGTGGTTTGAGACAGATTTTTATAGTGTGTGTGTGTGTGTGTGTGTGTGTGTGTGTGTGATTGGCTGCCGGTGAGTTCGTAATCAATGTAGTACAATGGGTTCTGGGAAATGCAGTTCGGGGAGAGGTAGCAGCTCATGAAAAGATTAATTGTGGTGATGGCTGACCTCTGGTGGTGAGTGAATGGAAGTCCATGGACCGAACTCATGACAGTATAACTGTTCTATTAGGACTGGGGGATACGTAACTATGCTTTCCATTTGTTTAAAGCAATTATATCCCTTAGTCACACACATTTTGTCAGCTGCTCTGATTGGCTTTCATTTCCTATGCAAGGTAATTATATATTTGTTCTTTTATTTTTTTTTATTTTTATTTTTTAGTTCGCATATGTTCAGTTCCAACCACTAAAATGTCTTAATTGCCCTAGGAGAATTAACTTTTTTACTAGTAAAAAACAGTGGTCATTTTGGACTGTTATCTGTTTAGACCCTGTCCCCGGAATGCATGGCTATATTTTAACTTTTGCAAGAATGCAAGAATTACTCTGTACATTTATTATTTAAATTACGCAATGAACTAGTTTCTCTGTGCACATTACAACAAAGAACTGCAAAAGAGCTTCCTGCTAACTTTACAAAGAATGTTTTGAGGCTTATTAAAGCCATACATATAAATGTTATGTAGCGCTTTATATAACAGTGACAAACTAATTAAATTCCAATTCAATTTCTGTAGATCAAATGGAACATGACAGTAGCAACACCATGATTCCCAGGAATTGTATAAACTGATCATATGTATACCTTGAATGCAATGTCAAGTCAAGTCAGTTTGGATAAAAGCGTCATTGTATGAATGTAAATGAATTATTCTGTCCTCCAGAGTCAGCAGGCCATCTTTTATTTTCCTCTTCAACAGCAATAATTGAAAATAAATTAAGAGGTAAAAAAATAAATTAAATAAATTAAAACACGTTGTCTTTCAGTCAATTTGGGTCTCATACAAAAACACAAAACTAAGTATTTTAAAATCATGTTTTAAATGATTTTAAAACATAAAATATATTTAAGTTTAATGATGAACTTGCCTTGATCTGAATATCTTCTGGTTTCCACTCTGGCCTCAGTTTCTTAAGAAGTTCTAATGTCCCATGCCGAGGGGTGCGCTCATCAACACAGACATCTAAATGTAATCTCTCGCAACACCCATCATTTGGATACCTTTTCATTTCCATTCTTTTTAATTAAATTCACAGCTCAGATAATTCAAATAAGTTAAATGACAGTTAAGGAAGCTTTGTTTTAGGGCTTGTCAGCGTAATGATCTGATCTCAGTTGTCTATCGTAACAGTGTCAGGTGGACTCTTGGTCCAGGCTCGCAGGACCACTCTATGTATTCAGTGACTCAGCAAATCTGAGGGTTTATCAAAGTGCAATGTTCTTTTGGGCATCTTCATTGGTTAGTTAGTGAAGAGTTTACATATTAACCCTAGTTTCAAATGAAAAAGCAAATCTAAAGAGAAAAGCCCTAATGTTTGATTTAAGTAAGCAAACTGTAATCAAATAATGTGCATCTATCTATCTATCTATCTATCTATCTATCTATCTATCTATCTATCTATCTATCTATCGGGCCTTGGGTGGTAAAATAATTAATACAAAAATTAAACATTACAAAATTAGTTGTGTAAAAATCTTTTTTTTTTTTTTTTTCTAATGCAGGGCTTGTTATACATTATTCCCAGGACCCAACTATTTAATGTTTTACTTGAACATATATAAAGCGAGCTGTGGGTTTGGTTGGAGGTTATTGAGAATGAATAGAGAAAAGTCATGTGATGCAATGCCCCTTCACACTATAATTGGCTATTAGACTGTTCCCGTGATAAATTATGCCTTTTTTATTTTCATTTAAAAAAAAAAATCAATCATGATACCTGCAGTGTTTACCAAGCTTTGATGACTGATAACCCAAAATAAGTTGACTATTAAAAATAACTGCTGATCATCATAAATAAAATATATGCAAAATCAAAAAAATAATAAGGGAGGATTTTGCATCCTCAATTTAGAAAAACACTGCATGCCACTATTATATGAGGTCAATTTGCTACAGCATTTAAGGAAAGGTCTAAGATGCATGCCTACCTGCTCAGCTAACAAATTTGTGTTTGGGACATTTTTGCCACACAGGTGTTCACAGATATATCTCATATTAAATGGTATATTTAAATCATCTTAGCGCTTGTTATATGCTTGGCTACTCAAGTTTCTAAGGGTGTTTTCACACCTAGTTTCCCATCTAGAAATTTTTCATGTTCTGGGAATGTTTTCAGCGGCAAATTTTATTTTAGTTCCCAGAATATTCTGATAAAAGGTAGGATAACATTCTCTAAAAACTTTCTAAAATGTTTATTGATAACATTGTTAGAACATTATCCTCTAACGTTCTAAGAAAGCTTCCCATCACACTAGATTGTTCACATTGTTCAGATGTCAAATTTTGGTTGAAAGTGAAAACACACTCTTTGTTTGATGTCAAGCTCCAGCATCATTAAATAACTCCAAAAACAGCATTACCAGCTTCTCTTATTATAAACAAGATTGACTATTTCTGTCATACATTCACAAAAGTTCTTATTGAGATTAACAGAGGTTTAGATGCTGATGGTTTATTGAAAATAATAGTTTGGTTTAAGGTCACCATTGTTGTGATCAGTAGTTGGACAGTTTGACTCAAACTTTTCAGTGTCAATTCTTATTTGTTTGTTGTAACTATGTTTGTTATGGCAAAAACAGTGAGAGAAAATGTGGTCAGATGATGTTGGCTACTTGTTAATGTTAAATATATCATCATCATCATTTAATGATCTGACCAACTGATCTTTTGGAGTCTAATCTATGCTGCTGATTTCATATTAGTGTGTGTAGTAATGCATTTCAACAGCGTAAACTCCAACAGTGTTTTAATCAGATAATCTGTACTTCTAGCTTTAATTTTTAAAACACATTGTTCATTGGACATTAGACATCAAGAATCAGTGAATGAATCTCAACAATGGTGACATGCTTCATGCCGCAATGCATTCTGGGAGCCAATGATGAGTTTTGTATGATGCACCCAGAATGCATTGCAGCATGAAGCATGTCACCATTGTTGAGATTCATTCACTGATTCTTCATGTTTGTGTGACAAAGAGGGGATTTTTTCTTTTAAATTTGTGAAATGATCTGATTAAAATTCTGCTGGATCTCAGTCTGTAGACCCATTGAGTTGCTATAATACATAATGCGCAACTGAAACCATAGATTAGACTAGTTGATAATCAGATTGCTATATCAGGATCAGAATCAGAATGAGCTTTATTGGCCAGGTATGTTTACATATGAGGATTTTTTTATAGTGACAGAAGCTCCACAGTGCAACAGAATGACAGCAACAGGACAGGACACAGATAATAAAAGAATAATATACAAATAGGCAATGTACAAAATAGCAAAAACACAATATATATTAAAGCTGCAAGCAGCGATGAAAGGGCCCTCGCACCCGGGCTCACCGCCATCACGTGGCCATAGGAAAACAGTGAACAGCGGGCAATCTGCTTTTAAAGTGGTAAATATAAGAGGAATGTCAAAGTAATTTATATATGCCAAATTTCCAGCTGCCAACAGGTGGTGCTATTATTACAACTGAATATTGGCATGTAGATGTCTTCAGGCCAGGAATCTTATCAAACGTGAAGTTTGGGGCAGATTGGACATTGCATGTTTAAGTTGGTGTAAAACAAGTCATTTCCTGTTGCTAGCAGGTGGCGCTAAAATTATAACTGAATATTGGCCTTTAGATGTGTTCAAGCCAGGACTCTTATAAAACGTGTGAAGTCTGGGGAAGATTGGGTATTGGCATGTTATATATATATATATATATATAAATATGATCAGCCTTTTGTTGAAAAGACATGGTTCAGTTTCAATGTAAAATTGTCTGTATGTGATTTAGATCGTTCTTAAATGTAAGAAAAAAAAATGGCGTCTGATCTCGCAAGCTAAGCAGGGTTTCAGAAATGAAACATGGGAAATGAAACAAGAAATTATCCAAAAACCGACGAATTGGGGAGTAACTCCCATTTTGCCTATAAGAAGGAGATATCATCCGGGGACAACAGTGGTAGACTGACAGAGGTGGGTAGTCCAGGGGCCAAAGAGTAAAAATCCTGTCATATGTTTGTTCCACCCATGAACTCAGCAGCTGATTTCACCAGAGGAGGAACCAAGTCATTCCTTTCAAGTCACAAGCAAGTCTCAAGTCAAATCCCAAGTCCTCAAAGAGTTAAAGTTAATGAGATAAGTAAGTGACTAATTAAATGATGATTGAGCATTAGGGATGAACACCTGATGTTAACCATCAACATCGCTGAAGAAAAGAGAAACACAAGAACTACAACTGACTTCAGCCACAGCATTGAATGAAATCAACTGGAAAACAACAACAATAACGCCACCATAATTGTGGTCAGTGTTTGGTTTAGTTGGGCTCTTGAGCCTTTTAGTAATTCAAAGAAATTTGCCTCTAAGTATTTGCAATGTTGTTTCACAGAAAACGTTTGTGCAATGCTTAGTCAAACCTTGAAGTAGCAGATTAGCTTATGCTGTCTGCTTATAACTTATGATGAATGAACATTCTTGGTTTCAATCTCTGGTTTTAGTATTTCTCTTTGGTTTATGGTGTATTGCTTCGATATTGAGAAGAAAAAAAATCCTGTATAGGATCAGGCTTTTAGACATGAACATTTATCATATGATCCTCAACAGTGGTGACAATAATCATTCATACTGCATTGCATGATGGGAGTATTTCATGCATAGCAGCATGAAGCATTTTGTTGATTGTTACCATTGTTGAGATTCATATGCTGGTTCTTGATGTCTGTGTGTGTCAAAATGTTACTGGAGTTCAAATTTTTATATGCGTTACATAGATTTAAAATTAATTCACTGTAACTATCAGAGAAACACTTTGCTTGCATGCTGTAGTTTCACAGGGTTGATTATGCAAAACAAATAAATTAAACAAAAGTTATTTTGGATATAATCAAACCAGGTCATGGTAGGGCTGTAGTCAAGTCCACTTTTGTCGAGTCCAAGACAAGTCCAAGACCAGGACTATCGAGTCCGAGTCAAGACCAAGTCCAAAGAGGTTCGAGTCCAAGTCAAGCCCAAGTCCAAATGAGACCATCAAAACAGAGAAAGAAAAAAAAACATCTTCAAAACCACATACTTAACTATTGATAATTTACGTGATACGAGAGACAGCATATCTTCTGTTCTAAGATAATCATTTTGCATTATTATTTGTAATGATCTAAAAGCATGTGCAGCAACACTGTAGGATCAAATTAGGCCATTTCATTTACTTTAGGTTTAGCAATTTCACTAAAGTCACATAAGCTGAAGTGCAACTTCACATTTTCAGCATTTTTATTATAGTGTAACAATCACATTCTGGGCTGCCAATGGAAAATATTACAAATAACAAGCAACATAAGTGTAAAAAAAATCAACATGTTCCCATTCTTGAACTTGTTACTTGTTCTAAAGCAGGCTGTCCAAACTCAATCCTGGAGGGCCGGTGTCCTGCAGAGTTTAGCTAACAACTTGCCTCAACACACCTGCCTGAAAGTTTCTAGTATGCTTAGATTAGCTGTTTCAGGTGTGTTTGATAAGGGTTGGAGCTGAACTCTGCAGGACACCAGCCCTCCAGGACCAAGTTTCGAGACCCCTGTCCTAAAGAAACCATAGTACAATGTAACCCTCCCAAGCAAGGCTGTGTAGCATATAAACACCTTCAGCTCTGTGTGTCTGTGTATGTGACCACGCATGCATTTGTTTGCTGCTTGCCTTAGGCCATATAATATAGGTGCTATATAATATATATATCCCCCGGGGATAGGGGGATATAGACAGTGTTACAGGTGTTAAGCTGTGGCCATTTTTAATAGTATAAATAAAAATCATTTAGTTCAGTTAGAGAACAGACAATTAAAGATTGAAAAATTAAAGAAAGTAAAAATTGGAAGTTTTTTTATTTGTTTATAGGACTGGGAGATATGGCAAAAAAAAATAATCTTGATTTTCTCAGAACATTTGACCAATTCTCGATTTTGTACAATTTTAACTAGTCAACTTGAAGAAATAACTACAACATGATTCAAGCAACTTTTTCTTTATTAACCCTCTAGTTAAAGAAAATTAAATTCTAAGTACACCACACATGAAGTTGTCATCATAATGTAAATGTTAAACAAATCACTAAATATCTTTGGAGAAAAGATGCATGAACTACAACTACATCTTGTACAAACTTTTCTTATGCATAGTATATGTTCAGAAATAATACAAGAAAAATGATTAAAAAAATTATCAAGTAATTCAAATTCAAAATTACTGAAGGTATAACACCTAGAGTGCTATTATTAACTATAAATGATCTGCTCTGTAAAAACAATGAACAGCAGTTTTCAGCCTGTCACCCTGATGCAAACATGAAATATCAGACGTACAGTAGGCTTCTTCACATGTTTTTTATTTGATTACGCTGCTTTTCCATTGTTTTTTCTCTGTAAACATGGACGCGTTTTACTGTTGCGGTAAGGGTACACAAATTACCATGAATTCATGCATAAATTCATGCATGAATTATGCCTTACTTCATGCATTAATATCTCATGAATTATCAGGAACTAACATGAGTTCAAAGTCTTTCATTCATGACTTCATGGATGAACTACACCTTAATTAAGACATTAACTAAGGTGGGTACATCATCATGATTTATGATTTATTACGCATGATCATGATGTTTTCTTTGTTCACAAAAAAAATAAGAAAGAATGAAATAAAAGGTTTTTACTATCCACTTTGGATAAATCTATTCTTATGGTACATTGTTACAATTTGTGCATAAAAATAGCATTATTTTGTGCAGGTAAGACAACTTGAATTATTAAAGGAATATACGAAAAATCCATGCATGCATACAGGCTAGAACAGTTTATCAATTATTGTGAGAACTAATGTTTTTCATTAATTATGATCTGAGTTATCAAGCATGTTCATATATTCTTCATAATAGCCTGCAGGTAAATGGACAGACCCCAACATTGGCCAATCGCAGCACATAGCATGTGAATTCTGTTGACATCCAAATACTGTAGTCATCATTAACTAATCATTAGCTTCTCATGACTTCATCATGTGTGTGGCCCCTCAACTAAAGTGGTGACTTGGTCCTTTGAAATACTGAAAACCAGTGTGTTATTAATGATGGCATAACTGTAAAATGACATGAATATGAACATGAATGTTTAAGCTTTAGCACACAATGTACACAAAACACAAAAGGTCTTTGATCTTAACTTTCTACTTTATTCTTAAACAGTATAACCCAGTTAAATCAACAGCAATGCCTGGGAAGAGAAGGAATTCAGTACCATGAACTTGCAAAGTGCTCTCATGATAATTCGTATTTTACGTAAAATGTGGTTCTACAAAACATACATTTACTTACATTTTCACAGGCACTAAAAGGTACAATACTGACGTATTTATAGCATCTAAACAAACCAATGCTTATGTATTTTCAGCATTTAAACGTACAATAGTGACACGTTGACGACACCTAAAAAAATGAATCCTTATGAATATCGAAATTGCCGTATTAATTTTATTATTATTGTACTCAGTTTTCATATTAATGGCTGTATTATTAAATTGTTTAATCGTTTACTTAATATTAATGATAACACTTTTTTTCTGTGTGATTTCTGCTGCCACTCGTTTCGAAGAATAGGACTACATAATGTTAAACAAGACACTCTGAACCCTTACAATGAATAAAATTACTGCAATCAAAAACCATTACTTATCATGTAAGATTTACTTTGTTTACTTTGTCACAAAAGGTGTTTTGTCTGACATGCTGTGACTGAACATAGAACCATAAAATACACCAAAAACGCAACATAATTACAAAAGGAATCAATTTTGTTCGTGTGCTGTAATCCAATCCTCAAATCCAAGCCTTTATTCGGCGATCTTCATCTCCATCCCGAGCAAAGAGCGACCGACCGCTAGCTGCAAACTAGCTTGCGCTGACTGATGCACTCCAAATTCAAATATTGCCCCTTCAAGAAACGACAGGTTTTACGTCAGGATAATCGATCGCTCATTGGCTCTCGCCTGCGTCGTCACAGATTGCGACATGCCGTGTTTCTGGTGAGGTGTGTTTGAATGATGCAGGTGCACCTTTGGGATAATAATTTGGATAATATTTTTAGTGATTAGCAACAAAAATTCTGCTCTTCACCTCATACAGACCTACTGTACTCTGCCAGAGAGGACTGCGACTGCAGCGCATCGTCATTTGGATTATTTTTGGTACTGCTTTTGACATTTTTGCAATAAATAAATGATTGTAATTGCACTTATCTGTCTGTCATGTTTTTCTTATACTGTACAGAGATAGTTATGGTTAGTTTTAGAGGTAGCATTAGGATTAGAGACTATAAAACATTTTCATGCTATATTGTTACTAAAATGGTCATTTTCCTGCATATTTCTGTCAATTACGTTTAATATATTTTTATATTCACTATAAAATGGATAGGTTTAGGTTTGGGGGTAGGTTGAGGGGGTCTAAACCTCTAAATAGCTTATTGCTAAAATGATACAAATATCTTAATGACATAAAAGATACATAAATATTTGACATTTTTGGAAAAAAATATGTAGTGATTTGTACATATTTGAAAACACTTTACAAAACCAAAAAGCTGTTAAAGGATTTACAAATGAAAAGAAGAGAGAAGAAAAAAGGTTTTAAAAACAGCTTGTTCTTTTTTAAGGTAAGGAGACACCTTTTTAAAAGGAACAAGGTACTGGTGTAGACTCCTCATTAAATATTTAATGCTGAACAAAAATAAACTATTAAGCCCATAAATGACACAAACACATGGAAGTGCATATACAAACTGATTAATTCTTGTAAATATCTAGTAAGGATCTACCATCTTTTTTTAAAGATAGCTGAAGCTGTAGACTCCTGCAACTAACACACTGGTTTTCAGTATTTCAAAGGACCAAGTCACCACTTTAGTTGAGGGGCCACACACATGATGAAGTCATGAGAAGCTAATGATTAGTTAATGATGACTACAGTATTTGGATGTCAACAGAATTCACATGCTATGTGCTGCGATTGGCCAATGTTGGGGTCTGTCCATTTACCTGCAGGCTACCTATATGAACATGCTTGATAACTAGGTAAAAAAACAGTTCTCACATTAATTGATAGACTGTTCTAGCCTGTATGCATGCATGAGGTAATGTGGATTTTTGTAAATTAATTTAGTAATTCAAGTAGTTTTACCTGCACAAAATAATGCTATTTTTTATGCACAAATTCATGACGATTCATGTACCATAAGCATAGATTTATTCAAAGTAGATAGTAAAGACCCTTTTCTTTCTTTCTTTCTTTCTTGTGAACAAAGGAAACATCATGATCATGCATAATAAATCATAAATCATGATGATGTACCCATCTTAGTTAATGTCTTAATTAAGGTGTAGTTCATCCATGAAGTCATAAATGAAAGACTTTGAACTCATGTTAGTTCCTGATAATTCATGAGATATTAATGCATGAAGTAATGCATAATTCACACATTAATTTATGCATGAATTCATGGTAATTCGTGTACCCTTACCGTAAAGTGTTACCAGATTTTTTCCTATTCCACAGCCAGCGTCGCATCTTTGTCAGCACAAAAGCACATTCTGTGTGAATGGCACTGTTGTGAACTTTTTCCTCATCGAAGCAGAGACCAGGAGACGTTGGGATATCTTTCAAGCAGAAGTTACTCTTTATTGAGAACTCACTGTGCGTCGCTGCAGTCATCCAAGTCTAACTATTGCTCAGCACAGTAGAGTTTATACCTTTCAAGGGGGAGGGATACATAGAGGTGGAGACAATCTAAACAAAGCATGCAAATGCAGTACAGGAATCAGCCCATTACCAGAATTTCCCCAGCCCTGACCTCATCAGCATAACAGTGTCATTCAAATGCATAGGTGCTAATCCAATCAGCCTGACAGTATTGCCCATACCTTCACATTATCATAGAGAAAAAGGCACCTTTAACTTAGGACCCTGCACAATGGTCAAGAAGTGCATAAAGACAAAAGGTTAATGTCTCAGACACCTGGGCTACCTGAATTGATCTTCTTAGAATGTCATCATATTTACCTCAAAATGTAAAACACAATGTTTCAGTTTATATACTATTACATTGGAACCTAGATTTATCATTTTATAAATTTGTAATCCAACAGTTCCCCCTTTGAGAGTTCTAATAACTCACAAAATACAAATTTAGACACTTAAAAGTTAATTCTTGTAACTTGTGATCGTTACAGGCACATTGTACATGTTCTGTGTTGCTTATATGTAATTGCATGCTGACACAGAAACAAAACATGCAATTAGGGTCCGTGAAGTTCTTACGGGTAATAATCTTTTCTGGTTGGAACTGTCATTTCCTCGTGAGAGGCGGGAGTCATTTGCTGAAAGAAACACTTGATACTGTGGATGCATAGATAGTACGCAAGTAGGAGAAACAACAGCAGAATTGCTATTTCCTTGATCCACAGCCAGGGTTTACCTAACAAGTTTCCGAACCATGAAGAATTATCTTCAGTCATCTGGTGTAATTTTGCTGAAAGACCAAGAATGTCTTGTTGGATTTTGTTCAAGTTCTCTGTTGGATCCATTAACCCGGTGCAGCATTCAGGACCGATAATGGTACAGGCTCCCCCTTGTGTTGCAAGAATGTAATCCAAGGCCACTCTGTTCTGTAAGATCATCATCTTGTGCGAGGCAAGAGTGTCCTTGATGTTGCCCAGGGCCAAAACCGTATCATTGGCCAATTTCTGTACAGAATCCGACAGGCTGCTTCTGACTTGATCGAGAGCCTGCATGACACCATACGATGGGATTAATGCACCAAGAGTTCTTGACCATGTTGATGGATGACTGAAGTTCCCGTATGTGAGTCTCTGCGTTGTGTATTTTTTTTTTTCTTTTTTGTTCTGTCTTCCGTGACAGTTGGCTCGGCAGTGGGTCTAGTTGTCTTTTAGAGGTCGTGGCTTCATCCGCAGGTGAGAAGGGCGGTGCATATGGATCTCAGGACAGCCATCAAGTGGTATCTGCACAGAGGAAGAAAAAAAAACAAAACAAAAGAGAACAACGGCACATAGCAGTATTTGTTGTAGAGTCTGCAAACATTAGGGTTGTATCCTCTGTTCAAATATAGTCTGCTATTGTTGTTCCTTCTTTCCCTATTTCTCAATTCCTGCGACACCTAAAGAACAGTGAGGAAAGGATGGACTATTGGATGGGGAAAGGCCTATGAGGAAATCTTCACCGCAGGGTTGGCCCCCGAAGCCTGTTGCTTTCGGTTCTTCCCTGGGCTCCTCACTGGTTCTTGTGTCTGTCCTATCCTATCCCTGCAGGGGGAGGAACAACTTTACAGTGTGACACATGAGTCCAAGTTTTCCTTCCCTGACACAATACTGCAGCAGCTGTAATCAACATCACTTGATGTGGTCCGTACCACTTAGGCTCTAATGGCTTGTTTTTGAACGCCTTTATCATGACCCATTGACCTGGGATGATTGTGTGTCCACCTTCTGGTGGAGTCTGCCAACACGACTCAACTCTCTCTTTGGCACTCTGCACTGCCTTTGTGAGGTTTTCACAGTAAGCGATCAGGGCATCTGAAGCAATGTGCACATCAGCATTTCTAAGATCAATCACACCTGGCATCTGCATTGGGCGTCCAGTAATAATCTCATGAGGGCTCAGTCCTACTGATCTGTTAGGTGATGCTCTCATACTACACAGTACTGCGGGCAGTGCTTCCACCCATGGTACTCCTTCCTGATGCATTTTGCTTAGCCTGGTTTTGATTGTTCTGTTTGATCGTTCAACCTGTCCTGATGCTTGTGGCCTATAGGGACAGTGAAGGTTCCACTTAATCTTCAACATTCTAGACACTTCCTTGAATACCTGTCCTGTGAAGTGGGTACCTTGATCTGAGTCAATGCAATCTGGTAATCCCCATCTGGGAATGAAATCAGTGACAAGACATTTAGCAGTATGTGTAGCTGTAGCACGCCCTGTTGGATAAGCTTCTACCCATCTTGAGAACTTGTCTATTACTACCAAAACGTCAGTTTTTCCTTTACAAGGGGGCAACGATATGTAATCAACTTGCAGGTGACGAAATGGCCCTGGTGGAGCTGGGGTATGTGCTGCTGGTGTAGTGGCTGCTGGTACATCATTATTTTTCTGACATGTAACACATCTCTTGACTGTTTCAGTGGCTGCGTTTCTGAATTTTGGATTCCACCATTGATTTGAGAACCTGTGATTCATCGTTGCTGGACCACTATGACCCAAACTGTGTATTTGTTGAGCCAAATATGGCAACAGTGATTCGGGAGCAACATACTTTCCCCCTTTGGTCCAGCAGCCGGATGAATCCACAGTGGCTCCTTTGCCTAACCATGTCCATGCTTCATATAGAGGAACGTCTTTATACAGATTAACGATTGATTCAGGAGGTAGAATTGTCTTCTGTGCTGTACTACCTGAACACACTTGTACAGTTGCATAGAAACAAGCCTGTTTAGCCGCTACATCAGCCAGAGCATTACCTTTAGCTTCCGTAGTATTAGTTGTGAGATGTGCTTTCACTTTGATCACCGCTAATTTCTTTGGGAGGTTCATGGCAAACATTAAATCTTTCACTAATCCAGCATGCTTAATGGGGGATCCAGCAGAAGTTAGACATTTTCTGGTTTGCCAAATGACACCAAAATCATGAATTACCCCAAAAGCATACCTGGAATCTGTGTAGATATTTGCAACCGATCCTGAAGCTAGCGTGCATGCTCTAGTTAAGGCTACTAGTTCTGCAGCTTGAGCTGAAAAATGATCTGGAAGACGACCTGAAGCAACTACTTCAGTGGTGGAAGTTACTGCATATCCTGCTCGTCTGTTACCTTCAATAACTTGAGCTGAACCATCAACAAACAACTCCAATTCTGCGTTCTCTATGGGAGTTTCTGCTATTTCACTTGTCGCTGCATATGTAAGCGTAACACAATCATGAGTCATTTCGCCTTCATCCTCTAACACAAATTCAGTCATTGCAGACATCATACATGAGGATGGGTTCGTGACTGGTGCACGCTGTATAACAATATTCGGGGCTGTGAGAGTTGCTAACCAATTTCCCCAACGGGAGGAGGTGACAGAAGTGACTTTTGCTTGATTCATTAGTGCGGACACTGCGTGAGGGCATTTTACGTTTACAGTCTGACCTAACACCATTCCTGATGAAGCCTGAAGCGCTATATGTACTGCCTGTACTGCTCTGAGGCATGGGCCCATACCTTGAGCGACTATGTCAAGTTTACCGGAATAGTAATGAATTGGGCGTAAGCTGCCCCCATGATCTTGCATTAGACATGCAGTCATAAAGCCTAAGTGTTCATGGACATAAAGCACAAAGGGTCTATCAGATTGGGCAATTCCTAATGCTGGTGCTTGACATAGTGCTCTCTTCAAATCTTTAAAAGCTTTGAGATGAAGTTCTTCCATACAAACAGTATCTGTAATTTCTGCACCTGTATCAAGCAAAAAATCAATCTCTTTCTCTTTTATGCTACCTTTCACAAAAATTCTTTGGTCAT
The DNA here is from genome assembly GCA_027422415.1 of Schizothorax lantsangensis. NCBI lineage: Eukaryota > Metazoa > Chordata > Actinopteri > Cypriniformes > Cyprinidae > Schizothorax > Schizothorax lantsangensis. Next base: position 2,876,190 of record CM049854.1, read on the forward strand.
TGTGTTGGATTACAGGGGAAAGGTAGCTACTCACAGCCCCAACAATTAGTTTTTTTCTTGGTCTTGTTGTGCTCTTAGAAGAGCCTGAACTAGCTGTCCTACAGTTTCAGTGGTCACTGGCGGAACTACTTCAGGGTTGTGTGCAGGCTGAGAAGGAGCAGAATTATGCATAGCATTTCTTTTACTATCTTGCAACTTCTTCCTACACTCTTTCTCCCAATGTCCTAATTTTCCACAGTATTTGCATTTGCTTTCTCTTTTAGACCATCTATTGTCTTGTTTCGTTGTGTTAAACGTAGCTGCTGCTACTCTTACTTTTGCCTTGACATCAGCATCTCTTTCCCATGTAGCTAACCTGTCTAGGTTACTTCTGAGAGTTCTGTTAGACCAAGTTAGATCTAAGAATGGTAAAGATTTTCTGTATTCGGCTACAAGGCCATCTGACCAGATACGAACCAGGGGTCCCTTGTCCTCTAGCACACTTTCAGGGTCATCAACAATTCCACTGAATATACTGAGAGATTTTGTCAGTCAGCTGTAATTTACACTCACAGTTTCTTCTTTCCTTTGCCCACAGGTAGTAATTTTAGACCAATCTATTTTGGGTCCTAGGATATTCTTTAGGATTTTCAAAATACCTTCTCGTAAATCACCCTTACTGGCATTTCGCAGTTCAGAAGCAACAGCAGATTCAAAACTGTTGAATTCAGATTCAGTTAGGATTTGTGACATCAGCTGCGTGACTTCTGCCAACGACATGTCATAAAGACGCATTTTACTGATCAATGTTCTTCTAAATTCAGAAAAATGTGTGCGTGCTGACGGTAAACTCTGAGATAGTCTCTCTATATCTTTAGGACATAAAGCTTTGGCAACAGTTTGTATTTGCACAACAGAAGAATTGAGAGGAACACTATCAGTTTCCTCAATTCCCTGAGATCTCCTCCTAGCACCACACACATTGACGGAATTTACAGGCACATCAGTTACTGATTGGAGAGCTACATCTGTTTCAAAAAACGCTTGTAAATCAGGGTAAATGTTATCAGGCTGACTAACTTCCACATCAGTTTTTGCTGCAGCTTTCTTGAGGTTCAATTTCTTAGTCAAAGAGGATACTCTAGCACAGAGCTCTTTGTTCTGTTCCTCTAACTCTGAGTTACGCTGAGACTGTTGTGTAGCTAGCGCTAAACCAAATTCTCTGTGGCAGCAGATAATGCCTTTCACATTGTTCTTGCGAATACATGCTCCTAGTACCTTTTTACACTCATCTACAGACCAAGTCTTGTCTGGATGGATCTCATATTTCTGAGTTAGTTCTTGTCTAACTTTCTCAGTGACTATTAGGTTCATTTGCACTCCTAACAGTGATTTGAATTCGCTATCTGACCACAAAGGAGTCGCTAGACCACCTTTTTCAGTTGTGGGGATCAGTCTAGCATTCTTTCTAAACATTTTGTGAGTTTCTTTGTTACCACACAATCAAAACACTAAAACTTCTCTGATCAACAGAGGGTACACTTGTTAACACATCAACTATTGTTAACCTTCCCTGGCAAAGCAGAGGATAACACAAATTACTAGCACTTTACGCTAATCTTCCCTGCTAACACAGAGGGTAACCAAATCTTCCCTGCCAAAACAGAGGGTAACAAATATTAGCACGTAATGCTAATCTTCCCTGCATGAACAGAGGATAACCTTCATCTCTAAAAAGACATTTTAGAGGATAAACTTAGTTAAACAAACCCTACAGATGTATGTTAACTCTTCTCTGACGGCACAGAGGATACAAATTTGTACTGGTCTTAGGTTCTTTTGGATTAGAGACAGCACTCACCACAACCCTTGGTTGAGAGAAAAATTCAGTCTGGGAATCTTTGTTCAGCTGGAAGTTTTCAGGTGAGGAAGCTGGAACTCTATCCGGGTCACGGCACCATCTGTTGTGAACTTTTTCCTCGTCGAAGCAGAGACCAGGAGACGTTGGGATATCTTTCAAGCAGAAGTTACTCTTTATTGAGAACTCGCTGTGCGTCGCTGCAGTCATCCAAGTCTAACTATTGCTCAGCACAGTAGAGTTTATACCTTTCAAGGGGGAGGGATACATAGAGGTGGAGACAATCTAAACAAAGCATGCAAATGCAGTACAGGAATCAGCCCATTACCAGAATTTCCCCAGCCCTGACCTCATCAGCATAACAGTGTCATTCAAATGCATAGGTGCTAATCCAATCAGCCTGACAGTATTGCCCATACCTTCACATTATCATAGAGAAAAAGGCACCTTTAACTTAGGACCCTGCACAATGGTCAGGAAGTGCATAAAGACAAAAGGTTAATGTCTCAGACACCTGGGCTACCTGAATTGATCTTCTTAGAATGTCATCATATTTACCTCAAAATGTAAAACACAATGTTTCAGTTTATATACTATTACATTGGAACCTAGATTTATCATTTTATAAATTTGTAATCCAACAGCACCTAGAGAGCATCACAAGTGAGCGGGTTAAATGTGAACCAACATGCGGTTGGATCGTTCTTTTCTCTTTACTGTTATTGTCAAAGTGTCTAATTCTAGCGTTTGGTAATATTTCTATTCAAAATCGCGATTCCTCGATTTTTAAAAAAATAAATTGTGGCAAAACATTAAATTCAAATTAATCGATAAAATCTGAAAAATCGCCCAGCCATAGCCACAGTGTTTGCTTATTTTTACTTTATTTCAATTTTTGTGTAATTTATTTATTTTATTTTACATAAAGGTGTATTCCGTGCCTCCAGGCTTTACTCGTTTCTTATTCATTTGGTTCCACAGCGTTTGCTGATTTTCAGTTTTTTTACATTTAAACATTTTGTAAGTTAGATATTTTATATTAGGCTTATAGCATGGTAATGGTGTATTTTTATTTGTTTTGTTAATAAAAGACCCATGTTTATTGCAGAAAATTTGTCGTTGTAAGTTATAGATAAGCAATTGAGTGGAATTGCCTATTGAAAGTGAAAGTAAAATGCGCACGGGCATTTATAAGCTATTTAAAAGTGAAGGAAAGTGAGGTGGAAGAGAGGGAAAACTTTGTAAAACCAAACTGTATTATGAAACTCGCCGACATTGTGTCTGTGGCCAAAATAAAAATGAATTATGCCTCTGTGCAGCTTGCACACTTGGAGCCAGGCATATGACGCAGCCGTGCATTTACCAGGCGACCAATGGCAATGCCCGTTCTAGATGGATTGTAAATTAAACCAATTGCATTACCCATTTTACAAACAAGCGAGCCAGATTTAGTTTTGATTTGAAGGTTTTGTTTTGAAAGAGAAAAAAAAAGCATATATAGCTGGACTCGGTCGAGAGCAACTAGAACATTTGGCGAGTCCAATGACCAAGTCCGAGATAAGTCCGAGTCCAAATACCAACGAGTCCAAGACAAGTCCGAGACGATAGAAAAACGTCTCGAGTCCAAACTCGCGTACTACAGCCCTAGGTCATGGTGACTATCTGCTCACTGTAGAACACTGATCTTTCTGCTTTACAACAACACATGCATTGCTACAGAGAGAGATCTAACACAGTAAGTCAAGGGTCAAGAGCCCAACTAAAGCACACACTGATCTCCATGATGGTGGCATAATTTTAACCAATAAAACATCAACATCAGATCCTCTGTAATTCTCAATAACAGCAGGTGTTCATCACTAATGCGCAATCATCATTTAACTAGTCACTTAATTATCTCATTAACTTTAACTCTTTGAGGACTTGGGATTTGACTTGAGACTTGCTTGTGACTTGAAAGGAATGACTTGGTTCCTCCTCTGGTGAAATCAGCTGCTGAGTTCATGGGTGGAACAAAAATATGGCAGGACTTTTACTCTTTGGCCCCTGGACTACCCACCTCTGCAGACGGAATGCATTTTATGAAGGTAAAGTTTCCACAAGAGGCAGACACACTCTGTCAGTTTAAATCTAGATTAAAGACCCATCTCTTTAACCTGGCGTACACATAACACACTAATACACTTCTATTATTCAAATCCGTTAAAGGATTGTTAGGCTGCATTAATTAGATCAACCGGAACCGGGAACACTTCCCATAACACATGATGTACTTGTTACATCATAAAAAGATTGACATCTACGCTAATATTAGTCTGTTGCTTTCTTATTCCCAGGTCACTGCATTCACCAGATCAGATGGTGGATCAGCACCTAGAGACGACCTCTACAGCCCTGAACGTCAGCGGAGACCAGGACACCTAGATGAGCCCCAGAGACAGACCCCCAGTGAGGACCCCGTCACCTAGACAGCCATCAGGAAAAGACCTCGGGAACCAGTTGAGCCCTCCAATCTGACTTTGCAGCAGTTGGAATTGAACTGCTGGTTCGTCTGACCAGAGGAGAAATGGTCCCCCCGACTGAGCCTGGTTTCTCCCAAGGTTTTTTTCTCCGTTCTGTCACCAATGGAGGTTTGGTTCCTTGCCGCTGTCGCCTCTGGCTTGCTTAGTTGGGGACACTTCATTTCCAGCAATATCGTCGACTTGATTGAACAGAAACTTTTTGAACTGAACTGAGCTGGACGATGCCATCACTAAATTCAATAATGAAATGCCTTTAACTGAAAATTGAGTGTTTAATCTTGTCATTTTACATTATTGACACTATTTTCCCATTTTGATATTGTGCAGTTGCTTTGTCACAATTTGTATTGTTAAAAGCGCTATATAAATAAAGGTGACTTGACTTGACAAGAAGTGACGTCTTTACCATATAATAAAAGTTTCATGACTGAAGGAGGAGTGCAGTACTTCAGAGTGATTCACGACAATCAAGTGAAGACATGCAGGATCTGTGCAAGTGTGGAGCATGAGAGAAAGGACTGTCCTCAATTCACATGTAGAGACTGTCTTGAGCAGGGGCATTATGCACGAGACTGTAAAGTCCCGCGGTGCCAAGGCTGTGACAAGGCAATGATAAGATGCAGATGTGAGATGGACGATGAGGTAAATGAGGATACAAGTATGGAAGTACAGGAAGCGATGGGAGTTACTGCAATTGAAAGTTTAAATGATTCACAACGGCAGACTCAAGGAGAGGAAGATAAACAGGATGATGAGGAAGAGGAGACCACTGACATAGAAGACAATGAGGAAAGGAATGAGGATGGAGAACAAGGAATGGAGACGGGAGAAGGAGCAGACAAAGAGGATAGAAACCTGATTAAGGAAGACTTTTCTAAGGAACAGGAAGATGTGAACACTGTTGGACTGGACGATGAAAAAGGCCAAGAAAAGGAAAAGTTTGAGGATAAGGGAATGAAGACACTGAGGTAAGAGAAGCTGAAAATGGGGAGAGGATTTATGGAATGGAAAACAAAGGAAAAGAAAGACTGAATAGAGCTGTAAAAGGAAAAACAAAAGGTGGCATAGACATTCAACAGGTTCTTAAAAAGCAGAAAATAAGAAGAGAAGAGCTAAAGGAAAGACTGGCGAGGAAGAAAGTGGAAATGGGTGAAGCAAGATATGCTTTCTTGAAGGACAATGAAATGGATTGAGTGGTGGTTATTGGTTTATCCAATCTTTTCCGTAATGAGCTCGATATGTATTGTTTCGCTGAATGCTAGAGGATTATCCAAAAGTCAAAAGTTTGAAAGATTAATGACCAAAAAGAGTGATGTATTATGTCTACAAGAAACGAGGTGGGAAGATAAAATAAGTGATGAAATTAGAAAATTGTGGAATGGAGAAATATATAGCAAGTGATATAGGAAGGAAAAGAGGGGTAGCTATTTTAATAAAAAAAGGGGTATTTGAAAAAGTTGATGTAGATTACAAAGACGCAAATGGAAGAATAATAATTGTTAACTTCTTGTGTAATGGAAAATAAATGAAAGTATGTAACATACATGCACCTAATGAGGAAAGAGAGAAATTTAACTTTTATAAGGATATGAATGAGTTAATAGAAAAACAAGAAAATATTATTGTGTTAGGTGATTTTAATACTGTAATACAGACAATTGATATTGATGATTCAACGGAATTTAGAAGAGATAGAGGGAGGAATGGACTACATAATATAATGGAGAAAAATGATATGGTGGATGTGTGGAGAGAGAGGAATGGTATTAAAAGAGAGTATTCAAGAAGACAAATTGTGGATACAATTTTAAAGCAAAGTAGAATAGACTTATTTTTATGCAAGAAAGAAGAAGCACATAATGTCACAAAGGCTTCATTTAAAAATTATAGTGAGAGTGATCATGATTTTTTATGGATAATGATGAATTTTAATGAGATTGATAAAGGACCGGGGGTGTGGATATTAAATACAGAACTGCTAAAAATGGAAATATACAGAATGGAAACAGAAAGCATATTAATTAATTGTGTTAATGATGAAATGTATGAAATGGAAAAAGGTTTTTGGTGGGACATTTTAAAGAATAGGATTAAAAAAATATCAAAGGAATATTCTAAAAAAAATACAGAAAGCAAAAAGAATGAAAGAAAAGAAGATAAAAAACAGTGGGATGAAGAAATAAGGAAAGTAAATGAGAATGATATTGATAAGATAATAGACTTACAGGAAGAATTAGGAAAATAGAAGAAGAAAAGTGTAAAGGAGCAATAATCAGAAGCAGCGCTGAAGACATTGTAAAAGGAGAAAGGAATACAAAATATTTTTATGAATTAGAAAAAACAAGACAGAGAGCAGATATAATAACAAGTATTAAAACACAAGATGGGAAAGCTGTAGAAGATAAAGCATGAATTTTAAAAGAAATTGGAAGATTCTATAAAGATTTATTTACTGAAAATGAGGTAGTTTTGGAGGATGAGGAATTTTTATTAAGAAAAATAAAAGTTAAAGTTAATGAGGAAGACAAGGAAATGTGTGAGAGTGGGATTACGGAATTAGAAATAGGAACAGCAATTGATCAATTGAAAAAGGGTAAAAGTCCAGGAATAGATGGTATATCAGCTGATTTTTATAAGGTTTTTATGTCCTGTTTTATGTCCTATTTTAAATTAATTATATATAGATATTTAACTAACAGTATGAAGAAAGGTATGGTGAAAATAATTTACAAGAGAAAAGGGGATGAGAGATTTAAAAAATTACAGGCCACTAAGCATGCTGAATACAGATTACAAAATATTAGCCAAAATTTTATCAAATCGACTGAAAATAGTAGTGCCAAATATAATTACAACAAATCAAACATATGCTGTTCAAAAAGAAATATTACTGATGTCATTAATAATATAAGAGATATAATATGGTACATGAAGTAGGAAAAAGAAACAGGATATATAATAAGTGTGGATTTGGAAAAAGCTTTTGACAGAGTTGAACACAAATATTTGCTAGACGTAATGGAGAGATTTGGGTTTGGGGGAATTTTTTAAATTGAATAAAATGTCTATACACAGATAGACATTAACTAGTTGTGTAAAAGTAAACAGGTTTTTAACTGAAGATTTTAAAATAACAAGATCGATCAGACTATGTCAGCATTATTATACACAATAGTATCCGAAGCTTTAGGACTGGCTATAAACCAGGAAAAGAACATAAAAGGAATATGGATAAAAGGAACAGAATCAGAACAAAGTATTTCAATATGCAGACGGCACAACATTGATTGTAAAAGATATTAAAAGTATAGATAAAGCAATGGAAGTTTTAGAAAGATATTGTAAAGGAACAGGGGCAAAGATTAATACAGAAAAAACAACATACATGAGAGTTGGATTAACGAATGATGTATCGGATAAAATACAATTTAAGGAAGAGAAGAAGAATATGAAAATTTTAGGTATAAGGGTTGGAGAAAATTAAATAAGGGATGTGGTATGGGAGGAGGTTTTAAAAGGAATGCAAAAGAGATTGAATTTCTGGAAATTAAGAAATTTGTTCTTAAAGGGGAAAGTTTTAGTTATTAATTCTTTGTTTTTATCAAAAATGTGGTATGTACTGGGTTCTGTGAGTTTGCCGATGTGGGTGTATAAAAAAAAATTAAATCTATTGTGTTAAACTTTTTATGGGAAGGGAAAACACCAAAAATTGCTTATGACACTTTAATTGGAAAGGTGGAGGAAGGAGGGCTAGGATTATTAGATCCATTCATAAGAATGAAAAGAATTAAAATTGTTAATAAATATTGGAAAGATGGAAAATATGCTTGGAAGGGAGTAATGAATTATTTTTTTAAATAAATGTGGAAAAATGGGACAAGATGTTCTATGGATGAAATTAAAAGAAAACATGATGAACGGAATTCCAGAGTTTTATAAAGAAGTTGTAAAAGCATGGGGGGATTTTAGAAAGCATGTTGTTTGTATGTCTTTTAGCAAGGAAGAGATTTTAAGACAACCACTGTTTTTGAATAATGAAATTAAAAGGGGAGATCAAACATTTTTGTATAAAAAAATGGTTGGAAGCGGGGATAAAGCAAATAAAAGATATTATGTATGAAGTGATACCTGGTTTTGTACCGGTGCAAGTAATAAGAGACGCAATTGTAGAAAATTATGATGATGAAACTAAAACAGTCTTAGAAAATCAATATAAAAAATTGAAAGAGGTAATACCGAAAGAATGGATAAATATTTTAGAAGGTAAAACAGAAACAAAGTGTAAGGATGGAATGGTGGTTTATTTTAAAATCAATGGCAAACAACATGCTTTTAAAGATGGTATTTTAAAGATGTTTTATTCCTGTTTATGTAAAGATGTTTTTATCACACCAAGGGCGGAAGAATATTGGCAAAGATTATACCCAAACATGGAAAAAAAAAAAATATGGCAGAATCTGAGAGTGTGGTGGAAAAGTCCAATTTTAGAAAGTGTTGATTACATTTTAAGACATAATTGTTTACTAAGTGAAATGAGACTGTGTAAAATTGGTCTGGCAAGTGATGCAAGATGTAAGGTATGCAATAGGGAAGATGAAGGAGTGCGACACCTCTTTTTTAAATGCACAGAGTTAAAATGTTTTATAAAAAAATTAAAAGAAATGACAAGCAAATTGGGGGTAGAACAAAGATGTATTAATGAAGAATGGGAAACCATTTTTTTATTTGGTTTCAATGGTAATGTTAAGAATGTGTGTTTTTTAAATTTCATGTTAACCATTGCCAGGTTTGTAATTTGGAGCAGAAGAAACATGGTCAAACAAAAGAAGACAAAAATATCTGTGTGCAAACTTTTTAAGCTGAAGATGTGTTATATTTTGAATGTTGTATTTGATTATTATAACATGAATGAAGAAAAATATGTTTTCGTCAAACATTTTGTAAAAGAGAACCCCATATATTGAAATTACATTTTTTTCATTTTAATATATTATTGCCAGAATGTGATTCAGATTGTTCCTAAAATGTTTTAAATAGATAACTGAAAAAAAAAAAAAAAAAAAAAAAGTTGCACCTGATCTCATCTGATCTCAGAAGCTAAGCAGGGTCGGGCCTGGTTAGTACTTGGATGGGAGACTGCCTGGGAATACCAGGTGCTGTACGTTTTTGGGTTTTCTTCACTACTTATCTAATACACTGGCCTTTAGGGTGGCTGATCTTTAAATAGCCCGCTCTTTGCAGCAGCCCACGCTTACGGCCATACCACCCTGAGGGCGATAGAGAGTCACTGGTGTGCAGGAAGTGTTTGGCTGCAGTGGGTGAGAGAGGCTCACCAAACTTTTTTTTTTTTGTTGGAATACGTCTTTATTTTCATCAGTGTTTGTTTTTCTAAGATTTTAAGTTGATCCTCCCAGCAGCTTGCGCTGTTTGGGAGGAATGTTTTGTGCGTTTTTTGCTTTTTGTTTACAACGGACGGATCAAGGGTGACTGAAACGGCAATGGTGGACGGCACACGGTGTGGGAATGATAACAGACTGACTCAACGACAACGAGATGGCAGCGGAATGGATAAGGAAGCAAGGAAGGAGAGAATCTACTTGAAAGAAGCGACGGTGACAGTGGACTTAGAAAATGTGAAAGATGCGCGGGCGGCAGACATTATCAAGGCAGTTACGGAACGGATTGGCGATGGGAGGATTTTAGCGGTGAGACCCAAGCAAGCGAGGGAATATGAGGTGACACTGGAACGTGAGGAGGACATCCAAGTACTAACCAGGCCCGAACCTGCTTAGCTTCCGAGATCAGACGAGATCGGGCGCTCCCAGGGTGGTATGGCCGTAAGCGAGTAATGCTTCAAAGAGCGGGCTATTTAAGAATCAGCCACCCTAAAGGCCAGTGTATAAGATAAGTAGTGAAGAAAACCCAAAAGCTTACAGCACCTGGTATTCCCAGGAGGTCTCCCATCCAAGTACTAACCAGGCCCGACCCTGCTTAGCTTCCGAGATCAGACGAGATCGGGCGCTCCCACGGTGCTATGGCCGTAAGCGAGGGCAGCTGCAAACAGCGGGCTATTTAAAGATCAGCCACCCTAAAGGCCAGCGTCTTAGATAAGTAGTGAAGAAAACCCAAAAGCTTACAGCACCTGGTATTCCCAGGAGGTCTCCCATCCAAGTACTAACCAGGCCCGAACCTGCTTAGTTTCCGAGATCAGACAAGATCGGGCGCTCCCAGGGTGGTATGGCCGTAAGCGAGGGCTGCTTCAAAGAGCGGGCTATTTAAGAATCAGCCACCCTAAAGGCCAGTGTATAAGATAAGTAGTGAAGAAAACCCAAAAGCTTACAGCACCTGGTATTCCCAGGAGGTCTCCCATCCAAGTACTAAACAGGCCCTACCCTGCTTAGCTTACGAGATCAGACGAGATCGGGCGCTCCCAGGGTGGTATGGCCGTAAGCGAGGGCTGCTTCAAAGAGCGGGCTATTTAAGAATCAGCCACCCTAAAGGCCAGTGTATAAGATAAGTAGTGAAGAAAACCCAAAAGCTTACAGCACCTGGTATTCCCAAGCGGTCTCCCATCCATGTACTAAGCAGGCCTCACCCTGCTTAGCTTCTGAGATCAGACGAGATCGGGCGCTCCCAGGGTGGTATGGCCGTAAGCGAGGGCTGCTGCAAAGAGCGGGCTATTTAAAGATCAGCCACCCTAAAGGCCTGTATATTAGATAAGTAGTGAAGAAAACCCAAAAGCTTGCAGCACCTGGTATTCCCAGGAGGTCTCCCACCCAAGTACTAACCAGGCCCGACCCTGCTTAGCTTCCGAGATCAGATGAGATCGGGCGCTCCCAGGGTGGTATGGCCGTAAGCGAGGGTTACTGCTAAGAGCGGGCTATTTAAAGATCAGCCACCCTAAAGGCCAGCATCTTAGATAAGTAGTGAAGAAAACCCCAAAGCTTACAGCACCTGGTATTCCCAGGAGGTCTCCCATCCAAGTACTAACCAGGCCCTACCCTGCTTAGCTTCTGAGATCAGATGAGATCGGGCGCTCCCAGGGTGTTATGGCCGTAAGCGAGGGTTGCTTCAAAGAGCGGGCTATTTAAGAATCAGCCACCCTAAAGGCCAGTGTATAAGATAAGTAGTGAAAAAAACCCAAAAGCTTACAGCACCTGGTACTCCCAAGCAGTCTCCCATCCAAGTACTAACCAGGCCCGATCCTGCTTTGCTTCCAAGACCAGACGAGATCGGGCGCTCCCAGGGTGGTATGACCGTAAGCGAAGGCTGTTGCAAACAGCAGGCTATTTAAAGATCAGCCACCCTACAGCACCTGGTATTCCCAGGAGGTCTCCCATCCAAGTACTAACCAGGCCCGAACCTGCTTAGCTTCCGAGATCAGACGAGATCGGGCGCTGCCAGGGTGGTATGGCCGTAAGCGAAGAGTGCTTCAAAGAGCGGGCTATTTAAGAATCAGCCATCCTAAAGGCCAGTGTATAAGATAAGTAGTGAAGAAAACCCAAAAGCTTACAGCACCTGGTATTCCCAGGAGGTCTCCCATCCAAGTACTAACCAGGTCGAACCCTGCTTAGCTTCCGAGATCACGCGAGATCGGGCGCTCCCAGGGTGGTATGGCCGTAAGCGAGGACAGCTGCAAACAGCAGGCTATTTAAAGATCAGCCACCCTAATGGCCAGCGTCTTAGATAAGTAGTGAAGAAAACCCAAAAGCTTACAGCACCTGGTATTCCCAGGAGGTTTTTAACAGATGGATTAATGATTAATGGGATTAACTGTGAAGTGAAAAGACTACATAACAGAGACTACATTGTCTCCTTCATGCATCTGCCCATCTACCTTGCTGATGAAGAGATTTTAAATAAACTGGAGGGATGGGGAGTTTCCCCAATGTCAAAATTAAAGCGGCGTGTTTATCCGGGGACCCGCATTGAGGACGGGACGAGATATGTAAAGACGCGGTTCCCGAAGGAGGTGGCCTCCCTTACAGCACAAAAATAGAAATGGCAGAGGGTCCACAATACTTTCGGTGATGCATAGCCATCAGGGGAAGACCTGAAGGCTGTGCATGAGCCCAGACCATGTGGTGAAGGATTGCCCGGAGTTCAAGTGCTTTAAATGTGAGGAGAGGGGGCACTTCGCGAGGAACTGCAACGCTGTGATGTGCCCGGATTGCAATTTGGTTTTAAATAAGTGTGAGTGTTGGATGGAGAGCGAGGAGGAGGAGGAAGAGCAGCAGGTAGGCGGGTGGGTGCATGAACGAGACAACGAGCAGCGAGTGGATGAAACAAGAGGACGAGGTGAAGAACCAGAATCAAATAACGATGCAGAACAACAGAAAGTGTGTAATGAACAGGACGTAGAAACACAACAGGACGGGGGGACATGGACACAGATGGATTTGACTGACAGCTTGCAAAGTGCTTTGGAAACTGTGGAACTGGACGATCAAAGAAATAAAGAATTGAGCGATACACAACAGGAGGGAATTTTATGGACACAGATGGATGTGACTGACAGTTTGCAAAAGGTGTTGGACACTGTGGAACTTAATGAACATAGTAATAAGGAACAATCTGCTACAAAGGAAAGGGAACAAGGAAAAGAAAACGAGGAGACACAGGGGAAATCATCGAAAAGAAGAACTATAAAGGTAATGCCCAATTTAGAGACTGCAAGAAAAAAAGTGCCTAAAGATGATGGGATTGAGTGTACAAATAAGTATGAGTTGCTAAAGGGTTTGGAGGAGATGGACTGAGTTTATGGGTTTTATGCATGCTTTTATATGTTTTATGCTTTTAAGAATTGTTAGTTTTAATGCTAGAGGGCTTTTAGACATAAGAAAGTTTGAAAAAGTGAAAGAAATGTGTAAAGGAGAAGATGTGATTTTATTACAAGAAACGAACTGGAGGGAAGGGTACATGACTGAAATAAGGAAAAGGTGGAGAGGAGAGATTTTATATAACAACGGTGATGGGAGGCTGGGAAGAGGAGTTGCGGTTTTAATAAAAGAAAACAGTGGTGTATCGTGTAAAACAAGGTATAATGACAAAGATGGGAAATGTATAGCGTTTGAAATGGAGTACGAGGAGAAAAAAGTAATTGTGGTTAATGTTCATGCACCGACAGCAGAGAACAAAAAGAAAGAGTTTTTTAATGTGTTAAGAGACTTTTTAAAGAAACATAAAGAAGTTATTATGATGGGTGATTTTAATACTGTTTTCAGTAGATTAGAAATGGGTGAGGGAATGGTTTTTAAAACTGATAAAGGAAGAAAATAACTGAAATTATTAATGGAAGAAAATAATATAATTGATGTATGGAGAGAAAGAAATGAAAAAAAGAAAGAATATTCAAGGAGGCAATTAGTGGGGAATTTTATGTGTAAAATAAGAATTGATTTTATTTTATGTACAAGGAACATTGAGGGTTTTATCGGTAGTATTAAATATGAAGAATCAAGCTTAAGTGATCATAAACCAATTTTTATGCAAGTAGACTGGAGTTCTGTGAAAAGAGGGCTGGGGGAATGGGTTTTAAATACAGAGATTTTGAAAAATGAGCATTATGTGTTAAGTATTAAATAAATTATTGAAAAAGAAAAGGAGAACGGAATGTACACTGAAGATAAAAGAATATGGTGGGAAAATGTTAAATATTTAGTTAAAAAATTCACAATAACGTACTGCAAGTTAATACAGAGAAGTAAGAGAAATAAGAAGAGAGAAATAAGAGAAAAATTGGAAAAGGAATTAAATGAGAACGGAAAAGATATACAAAAAATAAAAGAATTGGAAGGAATATTGAAAAAAATGGAAGAGGAAAAATATGAAGGTGCAAGACTAAGTAGTAAGGCTAAATATACCGTGGAGGGCGAAAAATGTACAACATTTTTCTTTGATCTAGAAAAAAGAAGAGGGAAATCTGGAATGATTAAAGAAATAAGAGGAAAAAATGGTGTAGTGGTGGAAACAAATGAGGAAATATTAAAAGAAAATATAGCTGCAAGCAGCGATTACCGGAGTTCAAGCATTTTAAGGCCTAAGGTGGTATGCTTTTAGGGTCTAGGCCAACCTGGATGTATAGCTGACAGTGAAACACATCGAAAATGGACAATAGGCTCACAGAAACACACACACAAATAGAAATGAAATGGTTAAACTATCATATTAATAATCATTAAGCTTGCTTACACACACACACAGAGACACTCATACACGGACATACCTGCACACATATTTTGTTGCAGATATAGATATTTGAAATAAATGACAGGTGACAATACTTTTTTGCATATCATTTTCAGGTTTCTCTGTGATCATATGGCAAAATTGTAAAACTGACATATCTGTATGAACAAAATGGTAAACTTGAATTAAATGTGATTTTAAATGTTATAGCAGTGACTTTATAATATCTCCATAAGAAAACTACTGTTTTAGTGTTTTAAAGCCCATTAGTGGTCTTCCGCTGCCATCTAGTGGTTATAAATAGCAATTTTTCACAACACTCGGTTTTCAACATTTATAACTATTATAGTGTTATTTTTTGCCCAATCTCCCTTAAATTTTGCATGCTTGTTTAGAATAAAATTATGCATCATTTTACACAGTTTGTGGGCTTTCTTTTAGTATTAATAGGCCTTTGGGTACGCTAAGTAAAGAACATATTTTAAAATGACCAGTTCATAGTTGTCCAAATGCAAATGTTCAACATTGTTTTGATAATTATTGACCTAGAGAGTCTAGAGAACAGTACTGCACTGATTTGATTGATTTTGAGTTAAAAACTGAAGGCTAGTTGACAAAAGCATGTTTTTTAAATAATCTCAAATACTTAAAGAACAGTTTGATTGACAGCAGTGATCCTAGAGGCAAAGTTGATCAGAATGAGAAGATTCTATAATGTCTATAGTACCATATTAAACTATAAAATTACTGTAAAAAGCATAATTATAATTCAGATACAAGTTTTCAAAAAGCAAAAGGTTTTGTAAAATGATAAACTTTACATTTCAGCCTTTAAACCATTTTTAAGAAAATGGATAAGTCAAAAGTATTAATAATATTGATTTTAACAATTATTATCAATAAATTATTATATAAATTAAATAACATGAATTAGGGGTGTGCAAAATTGGCAAACAAATGATATCTTGATATTTTCTGGGATTTTATCGATAACGATAATTAGATGATATTTTGCTGAGTGTGTTATTGTGCTGATATCTAAAAGATTACCGTGGACAGCTGATTTTTTTGATATTCTTCATATTCTGTGTGGTCAGTTCACAGCAGCGATAGAAATGAGTCTTTTCCAACAAGTTTTATGGGCATTTTTACCTTTAAGACATTTTTTTTCTAAAAGTGTGCATCATCTTTTGAGTCAAATTCTTGCATTTGGGCTGTTACCAAGCAAATTAAATCAGTATCAACAAAATGTATCTTTGCAATGCATATGAAGTGGCATTTATATGTATTTACACACTGTTTAATGCAGCTCGGAAGGACACAGAATGCTAACCTGCTGTTACAAATGCATAAATGATGTTTTGATATTTGAAACATAAAACGTTGAAAACTGATGTTTGAAATTATTTAAAAAAAATGAAGATACTTTAAATGTGAAATTAAAACGGCCAATAGGTGGCAGTAAGTCAGTGTTAATAAGTGAGTCATTGCGATTGAACTGAATCATTTAAACGGTTGATTCATTCAGGAACGAATCACTGTCATGTTGCTCAGAGACACAAAACAGTGCTGTGGCTGTATTAGGAATTAGAAATAGAGCAAAAGCAGGAAGTATGGTGTATAAAACGTAAGTCTCTTAATATTAACTTATTGTTTATTGAACTGTTGCATAAAATCAATATCACATTTGTAATCATGCTGATTTTTGGAGAAAAAAAATGGCACTCTTCGTGTGATATTAACTATATGAAATGGTATAAATATAGGCTATACATTTTCTGCCCCCATATCTTAAATTATGTGATCTTTCTAAATGTATTTTAATAGACTGAATCGTGCAGTGAAACTCGTACGCGCACTAGTTTAACCTGTTAACCGATTCATTCTCTGCCAGCAGGTGTCGCCTTTGGCTGAAATATAACGGTTTTCCCGGTAAAGACAGAACATGAAATGAAATCATAGCCTTTTGAAGTTTAATCATCATATTCAGCCATATCGCAATTCTGGTCTTTCCGTCTCCAAATTTAAGACCTCTTGAAATCATAATTAAGACTTTCTTGTACAATTTAAGACTTTTTAAGACCCCGTGGAAATGCTGGTTAAACACATCCAAAATGGAGAATAGGCTCACAGACACACAACATATATACACACACACACACACACACACACACACACACACACACACACACAGAGACATTAAATGATTTAACTAGTATATTAATACTCTATAAGCATAAGTGGGGCAGTCGTGGCCTAATGGATAGCGAGTCGGACTTGTAAGCGGAAGGTTGTGGGTTCAAATCTCAGATCCGGCAGGGATTGTTGGTGAGGGGAGTATTCTCCTTCAATACCACGACTGAGGTGTCCTTGAGCAAGGGACCGAACCCCCAACTGCTCCCCGGGCGCTGTAACATGGCTGCCCACTGCTCCGGGTGTGTGTTCACTTAGGATGGGTTAAATGCAGAGAATACATTTCACTGCTGGTATATACTCTCTATGTAATCGTGTATGTGACAAATAATCTTAATCTTATCATATTTACACACACATACATGCACACATTTTGTTGCAGAGATATGAAATAAATGATAAGTGACAATATTTATTGCAAGTCTTCTCTTTTTAAGAGTTTGTCACTTTCAGGTTTTACTGTAATCATAATCTGGCATAATTGTAAAAACTGATATGTCTCTATGAACAAAATGGTAAACTTTGACTAAATGTGATTTTATAATATCCTTTAACCTTTAAAACTATTATAGTGTTATTTTTTGCCCAATCTCTCTTAAAATTTTGCATGCTTGTTTAGAATGAAATTATGCATCATTTTACACAGTTTTGAGAATTTGAGGGCTTTCTTTTAGGATTCATAGGCCTTTGGGTACACTATGTAAGGAAGATATTATAAAATGACCGGTTTATAGTTGTCCAAATGCATATGTTCAACATTTTTTGATAATTATTGACCTAGGGAGTCTAGAGAATAGTACTGCACTGATTTTATTGATTTTGATTTTAAAAACCATGTCTAGTTCACTAGTTCAATTAGTTTTTTTTTTTTAAATAATCTCAAATATTTAATGAACAGTTTGATTGACAGCATTGGTGCCAGAGGCAAAGTTGTTCAGAATGAGGAGATCTATCATATGATATGAAGATCTAGTGATTCTGTGAATATATGAACATGTTCTACAATTTGAGGTCATTTTCTATAGAAAAATTGTGTTTTTTTTAGGCCTTTTTTTACTGTTATAGCGCCACCTATGGTCCAATCTCCATGAAACTTTGCATGCTTGTTAAGAGTCATCTGTTACATGTTTTCAACAAATTTCAAGTTTTCGTCTAGGTTTTATAGGCTTCTGGGTATATTTGGCCACACCCCTTTTTAATGGTTACAGCTAACCAAAGGACAAAATTCAATATTTTTTTTGATAATTATTGATCTAGAGCAGGGGTCATCAAACTTGATCCTGGAGGGCCGGTGTCCTGCAGAGTTTAGCTCCAGCTTGCCTCAACACACCTGCCTGGAAGTTTGAAGTATACCTAGTAAGAGCTTGATTAGCTGCTTCAGGTGTGTTTGATTAGGGTTGGAGCTAAACTCTGCAGGACACCGGCCCTCCAGGACCGAACTTGGTGACCCCTGATCTAGAGAGTCCAGAGTGTATTACTGCAGTGGTTTGATCGAGACTGAGTAAAAACCTAGGAATAGTTCGCAAAAGTAGGTTTTTAACATATTTGTGAATATTTAATGAACGATTTGATTGACCGCATTAGTCCCAGAGGCAAAGTTGCTGAGAATGAGGAGATCTATCAAATGATATGAAGGCCTAGTGTTTGTGTGAATATATGAACATTTTCTACAATTTGAGGTCATTTTCTATACAAATATTGTGTTTTTGAAGGCTTTTTTTACTGTTATAGCGCCAACTATGGTCCAATCTCCATAAAACTTTGCATACTTGTTAAGAGTCATATGACACGTTTTCACCAAGTTTCGTAAAGTTTTGAGTTTTTGTTTAGGTTTTATAGGCGTTTGGGTATGTGTGACCACACCCCCTTATTAAATGAGCCAATTGTAGCTAACCAAAGGACAAAATTCTATTTTTAGCTAAAACTCTGCAGGACACCGGCCCTCCAGGACCGAACTTGGTGACCCCTGATCTAGAGAGTCCAGAGTGTATTACTGCAGTGGTTTGATCGAGACTGAGTAAAAACCTAGGAATAGTTCGCAAAAGTAGGTTTTTAACATATTTGTGAATATTTAATGAACGATTTGATTGACCGCATTAGTCCCAGAGGCAAAGTTGCTGAGAATGAGGAGATCTATCAAATGATATGAAGGCCTAGTGTTTGTGTGAATATATGAACATTTTCTACAATTTGAGGTCATTTTCTATACAAATATTGTGTTTTTGAAGGCTTTTTTTACTGTTATAGCGCCAACTATGGTCCAATCTCCATAAAACTTTGCATACTTGTTAAGAGTCATATGACACGTTTTCACCAAGTTTCGTAAAGTTTTGAGTTTTTGTTTAGGTTTTATAGGCGTTTGGGTATGTGTGACCACACCCCCTTATTAAATGAGCCAATTGTAGCTAACCAAAGGACAAAATTCTATTTTTAGCTAAAACTCTGCAGGACACCGGCCCTCCAGGACCGAACTTGGTGACCCCTGATCTAGAGAGTCCAGAGTGTATTACTGCAGTGGTTTGATCGAGACTGAGTAAAAACCTAGGAATAGTTCGCAAAAGTAGGTTTTTAACATATTTGTGAATATTTAATGAACGATTTGATTGACCGCATTAGTCCCAGAGGCAAAGTTGCTGAGAATGAGGAGATCTATCAAATGATATGAAGGCCTAGTGTTTGTGTGAATATATGAACATTTTCTACAATTTGAGGTCATTTTCTATACAAATATTGTGTTTTTGAAGGCTTTTTTTACTGTTATAGCGCCAACTATGGTCCAATCTCCATAAAACTTTGCATACTTGTTAAGAGTCATATGACACGTTTTCACCAAGTTTCGTAAAGTTTTGAGTTTTTGTTTAGGTTTTATAGGCGTTTGGGTATGTGTGACCACACCCCCTTATTAAATGAGCCAATTGTAGCTAACCAAAGGACAAAATTCTATTTTTAGCTAAAACTCTGCAGGACACCGGCCCTCCAGGACCGAACTTGGTGACCCCTGATCTAGAGAGTCCAGAGTGTATTACTGCAGTGGTTTGATCGAGACTGAGTAAAAACCTAGGAATAGTTCGCAAAAGTAGGTTTTTAACATATTTGTGAATATTTAATGAACGATTTGATTGACCGCATTAGTCCCAGAGGCAAAGTTGTGCATCATGAGGAGATCTATCAATTGATATGCATATTGTGTGCATGCGTGAAATACCACATGAATACTGAGCCAAAAAACTCGTTAGCGCCAACTAGTGGCCGATTTATTTTAAAATTCATACAGACCTTTAGGGCCATAGGTTGAACATGCTCACCGAGTTTCGTTCCGATCGACCTCCATTAACCTTGTCTAATAGGTGCTCAAACTTCATTGGCCGATGGTGGCCATGTTTTTTAAGATACGCCAATGTCCTCATAGGTACTTATGGCACACATTGGACCAAGACACTGTATACCAATTTTTTTTATTTGACCAAAGATTGAGCTCTTACACATGTGTACCGAGTTTGGTGAAGATATCTCATTTCGTTCACGAGTTATAGCCTTTTTCGTAAAATTGGCCCTCCACTTTCGAACGTTTTTGCGGCCCATTGCGACAGTGAGTCGATATTTCTTTTTTTTGATAATTATTGATATTCACTGTCAATAGAATTTTTTTACACTGGTTTGGTTCAGATTGGGCGAAAAACCTAGGACTAGTTTGCAAAAGTAAGTTTTGGACATAGCTCGATTTTACGGAAAAACCGGCCCTCGCAGTGCGAATCTGATTTTTTAGACTTTTGACCTCCATGATCCAAGGATTCCAAAAATGTAATTTGTTTTTGAGTCTATGACAAGCGGTTTAGGAGCTATTAGCGATTTTGCATTTTTGTTCGCTGTAGCGCCCCCCATAGGCCGATTGGGGTGAGTCTTTGCGCCTGAGTAGCGAGCCAATCTACTACCTTCTGACAAAGTTTCAGCTCTCTAGGCCTTACGGTTTGTTCTGCACGATCAGTTTTAGGGAAGAATAATAATAAAAATCCTTACAATTACAATAGGGTTTCAGCACTGCGTGCTTGAACCCCTAATAAAAGCATACTATGAGAACCTGTTTACTGCAGAGGGGGTGAGGGAAGAAGAGAAACTGGAGTTGCTAAAGCAAATAAAAGCAACAGTAGGAGAAGTAGACTCAAGAGTGTGATGAAGAGATAAGAGAAGAACAGATAAAAAGAGCAATAAGTGAATTAACCCTTTAGGCGCCAGGGTTTTTTTAAAAAAACTGCTGGATTTTGACATCAAGATTTCAAAAGCTTGTGGCTTGAAAGGGCTTAAAGATAGAGATCTACTGTAAATTAGAAAAATGTTGGGCATGACCTAAAGTTTATGTGGGGTGTAAATTTACTCATCTAATTTGCATATTATGACGTCAACAGGGCGGCGGCCCTCTTGAATTTCATAATATTCAGGAAATAGTAGATATTAAATTGATGTTTGAACTTATTTGCATGTTTGTTTGTTTTTTGTCTTTTATCCTCATTCCAAATGATCAGAAAAGAGGAAATCAACAATAAAACAGGAGAAAGTACTAAATTATTACTATATTACTATCCTATATAGTAGTAAAACTCATGTGAACAGTAGCCTACTTTTTGATCAGTTCATCAGTAATATTCAGGAAATAATAGATATTGAATGGATGTTTGAGCTTATTTGCATGTTTGTTTTGTTTTTTGTCTTTTTATCCTCATTCCAAATGATCAGGAAAAGAGGAAATCAACAGTAAAATGGGAGAAAGTAGTAAATTATGACTATATTACTCTGCCATAGTAAAATACATGTGCCTATTTTGTGATCAGTTGACCAGCTATCTGCCCATTCAGTTATCTAAGTGACACAGTTTATAGTTCTTGAGAGTATGGTAGACCAACCCCACACTGACTGCACCTGTACCGGCGGCCCGTAGAGCGCGCGCGATCAGAAAAAAAGACGCAATCTGGCCGATCATCAGCACCGCGGCGCGGAGCCAGCGGCGCTCCGTGAGCTCAGAGATCAGCAGCTCTCCTATGGACACTACGACCACGTCCACCCCTGCCACCCCCGCCACCCCCGCCACCCCCGCCACCCCCATCCCCGTTGGGCAAAGGGTCAAATGATCACTTGTTTGTGCTTCGTGAACTCTCTCGCCTTGCATGGCGGCACCATTGCGCTGCAAAGATGTACCGGGAGAAGCGCGATCATTAGACGGCCGATCGTCATTTCCAAAAGGCAAATATTCCCCTTCAGAGTCAGAATCAGCGAATAACATTTGCAACACATCCTCAAGGTACAAATTTCTATTAGCCATTTGGCGATTTTCTCTCACAAATCTCACAATTCACTCGTGACGCTGTGAATTGAACTGCTTCCGCATCAATGACATGATCGCTCACTTTCTCTGATATTTCCTCGAACACTTTGAATAGGAACAGGACGTAATTTTGGTCTAGAATCGAAGTACTACATGTCTGCCATCTAGTGGTAGGGAATACAAATGAGATATTACACCAGATAAGGAACTACGGTCTATTTGATCAAGTATGACGTCTTGTCGCAATTTTGCGACTTTGGCGCTTAGAGGGTTAAACAAAAAGAAAAGTCCAGGTATAGATGGTTTGGCGAGTGAATTTTATATAGTTTTTAAAGATTCTTTAACTAGCATTTTAAAAGAAGTATATGTAGATGTTTTTAAGAAAGGAGAATTAAATCAAAGAATGGGAATGGGTTTAATGAAGTTGATATACAAGAGAAAAGGAGAGAGGACAGATTTAACCTGTTAACCAGCACCCCCCATATTGGGAATCACAGCTGAAAATGACTAACTAACTTAAAATGGTAACAGCTCCTGACTTCAGTGTGCCACACACAATTTTGGTGTCTTTGGAAAGAAGACCCTTTGGCCTTTACTATCCATCATCCAGAGTTGATAATGCTCAAAAATATAAAAAGTTATAGACACTGAAGTGCCTTGATAAAAATTGTACCACACTGATTTTTTTTTTATTTCATATAAAAATACATGAAATCAGCCCTGAAGCAATCCAGAAAAGTAATGGGTTGAAAGTCACATGTCTCATGAGTTTATATTTCAAATCTGAAGAAGATACCATGAAAAATGAGATTCATGCAGCCATTTTTCTAGTCCCCCCCCCCCCCCCTCTGTTTGAGGAAAAATATTTACCAAATTATTGAAGGGTTCTACTACAAACTATGTAGTCTTTATACATGCCACTGCAGTTTTTCAATTATAAAACAGTATACAGAATCTTAGACATCGTATCAGTGATTTATTTGAGAAAATAAATTAGAACTAGAAAAATACAATAATAATTTGAGTGATGAAAAAAAAACAATAATAATAAAAAAAAATAACTTAAGTACATACTGATTTCCTGACATGCTCCTGCTCCTACATTAGTAATCACTTGCTGACGATCATTCATACAGATGCTAATCATATAGATGGCTGCCCAATATAGTCAATAATCACATTATAATGGCCTTTTATATAGACTGCATTCACACTGATATCTGTGAACAGTCAGTAATTACATGCCGATTATCAGCCATACGGATGTTAATCATACAGATACAGGCACATTACCCACAAAACACGCAAACATATATGAAAACTGTTGAAGAAGAAAAAAAAGAAAGTTATTTGTGCTAAAAAGATCGCCAAGTTACGCCCCCATCAGATGACAGGTGCGTCACAGCGTGCGTCACGCGCCGTCGCGAGGGAGCGCCAGAATTCAAATAAACAATCTTCCGTGTATCTTTGACTTTTTTTTTTTGGATGATTTCATTCTGTTTGGGACATTGTCTGCTACAAAATCATGCTGTTTTTTTTTTACCACCAAGACGCTGTTTTTGAGCGTAATTTGTTCCATAACGGACACAAACAATAACTCTCCCTCAAGAGATGAGACGTAAACAAATGAATAACGATCCAAATTACAGCGTTGTTGTTTCTTTGGACTAAAAGTGCTCGATGGAATGTTGTTCAATGGACCCTTATCTTTCAAACTAAACCAGGATTTACAGCAGTGGATACGTTTGAGAGTCGTTATCAGGATGAATATGGTATGTACTGCGGTTTTTTTATACATGTTTTGATGTGTACTGCTTACACAAATTTAGCAAATACATTCCGTATAAGCTTTCTATCGAAAAACAGCGATCTGTCGTCGATGCTTGAGGCTTAGACCTTCAAAATGATATATAGTTTGTCAAGATTAATTTTGTCCTGTTTTACTTTATCTGTTTGAAAACAATGACGTGTGCAAACAAAGAGCTTTCAGTGCGCTGGCGTCCTGGTGCGGGTTAACAGGTTAAAGAACTACAGACCGATTACAATGTTGAATACCGATTTAAAAATTGAAGGAATTCATGTAGAGTATAATTAAAACTAATCAAGTGTACGGAGTGAAAGGAAGAGACATAGCAGATACAACTATTAGTATAAAAGATATGATAAGATGCATACATAGAAAGAACAAAGATGGGTTTATTATCAGTTTAGATTTTGAGAAAGCATTTGACAGGGTGGAGCATGGTTTTTTTATTTGATGTTTTAAAAAGTTTTGGTTTTGGAGAGAATTTTATGAAATGGATTAGGATCTTATATAAAGGTGCAATAAAAAAAATTAAATATAATGGGTTTTTAACACAGTGTTTTAAAATTACCAGATCAATAAGACAAGGATGTCCGTTGTCAGCTCTTTTATATTCCTTAGTTGCGGAACCATTGGGACTGACTGTAAAACATGAAGAGGGAATAAAAGGGATAGGCATTGAGGAAGGGGAAAGTAAAATTTTTCAATACGCGGATGACAGCATTACTGTTAAAAGATCTGGAGAGTGTGGAAAAAGCAATGCAAATTGTACAAAAGTATTGTAGGGATCAGGAGCTAAAGTAAATGAGGACAAAACTGTATATATGAGATTTGGAGGGGTAGCGGTTTTAAAAGAGCATTTTACTTTTAAGGAAGCTAAAGTAGTAAAGATTTTAGGTGTTTTAATGGGGAGGGATGAAAAGAAAGCTGGAGAAACTATGTGGGAGGAAGCTTTAGGAGGGATTGAAAGAAGACTGACTTTTTGGAAGTTGAGAACATTAACTTTGAAAGGGAAGGTTTTAGTTCTTAATGTTTTAATGATTTCTAAATTGTGGTATATTTTATATGTATCATCTATGCCGTTGTGGGTAGAAAAAATATATTTTTTTTTATGGGAAGGGAAGCCGCCAAGAATAGCATACAACACTTTAATAGGAGCAGTGGGGAAGGGAGGACTGGGGTTAATGGATGTGGAACAAAGAAAGAACGGTTTGAGAGTTAAAATAATTAAAAAGTACTTGGATGAAGAAAACAAAGCAGCATGGAAGAGAACAATGGGTCATTTTTAAATAAGTGTAGTAATTTTAATCTGGGGGACAACATTTTATGGATGAAAACAAAAAATTGGATGATGTAGGGTCTGCCAGATTTTTACAAAGAGCTGATGGGGGCATGGGGCAATTTTTTTTTAACTAATGTGCATTTTAAGCCTCAAGGTACAGGCCTCTTTGCTGCAATCCTCACTTACGGCCATACCACCCTGGGTGCTTGGTACATTCCAGTGACATCACAGGAAGTGTTGCAGTAGCAGTTGGTGGGAGAGACCCAAAATTTTTGTTTTTTAATTATTTGTTTTGTTAGTTTGTTTTTCTTTTTTTTGTCTTTATAATTTTTTTAGTTGGACTCCCCAGCAGTAAATGCTGCTTGGGGGAGCCACTTTTTTTTTTAGATGTTAAAAATGGATGGATTAACGGCAACGGATAAGGTCATGGCAAGAGAAACAGAAAAGGACAAACATGGACAACAAATGGCAAAAGATAATGGATTTCGGAAAAATATCAATAAGCTCGGTGGCAAAGCAAAGGAAGGAATTGCAAACAAGTCTTTTCTGAAGGAAGCTACAGTAATTGTGAACTTGATGGACATAAGAGATGCAAAGGTGGAGGACATTATAGAGGCTGTGACAGAAAAGATTGGATTTGGAAAGCTGTTGGCCGTAAGACCAAGACCTGATAGAGAATATGAACTGACTTTGGATGATGAAGGTATGTGTGATGATTTAATGGATGGTTTAATGATAAAAGAGAAGATGTGAGAAATCAGGAAATTGCAGACAAAAGAATGCATTGTTTCGTTTATGCACTTAACAGCATATATGGACAATAAAGACATTTTATCAAAGTTGGAAATATGGGGTGTAACACCAACATCAGGCATTAAAAGGCGATACTATCCAGGCACAGAAATAGCTGACGGAGCAAGATACCTTAAAGTCCGCTTTCCAAAAGAGGTGGTATCTTTACCCTATAGTGCCAAGTTTGAGACGGCCGAAGGGGCACAATACTTCAGGATTATGCATGATAGGCAAATGAAAATTTGTAGGCTATGCATGGATCCTGGCCATGTCTTCAAAGACTGTCCTGATTTGAAGTGCTATGAGTGTGAAGAGCAGGGGCATTATGCTCATAACTGCAATGCTGTAAAGTGCCCAGATTGTAAACGTGCTTTGGTAAAGTGTGAGTGTTGGATGGAGGATGAAGAAGTGGAAGGAGATGGCAACCAAATAAAAGAGACTGAAACTTTGAGTGTAGAAGGACAAGTATGGAAGGAAACTGAGAACTCAACTGAAAAAGAAATAAATCAACCTGAAAGGATGGATGAGGAATAACGTAATAATGACTTGATGGATAACAGGGATAATGAAGTAGAGCAACAAAAAGAAAAGGACAACGAGGGACAAATGGAATGTGATAAGCAAACATCACTAGAGACAATGCAAACAACGACGGAGGAACAGGATAAAATGGAACAAACACAACAGAACTTGGAAACAGAAGAGGATGTGGGAGAAGAAGAAAACGAGGAATCTAAAGACATGGGAAAGGAAAGAATGCAGAGAAGATCAATAAAGGTAACCCCCAATATAGAAGTGGCTAAAAAGAAAAGACAAAAGAAAAGAAAAGAATTTGATGAAAACAGATTTGGGGTATTGAGGAATACGGGAGAAGAATGTGAATGATGAATCTAGTAAAGAACATTTTAATTATTAGTCTTTTAAGCATTGTATCATTAAATGTTAGAGGTTTATTGAATATGGAAAAATTTGAAAAAGTGAAAGAACTATGTAAAAAAACAAATGTGATTTTATTGCAAGAAACAAATTGGAAAAATTAAATGATGGAAAGTGTTAAAAGAAGATGGAAAGGAGAAATGTATTACAATAATGAAGACGGGGAAAAGGAGTTGTGGTTTTATTTAAAAGGAATATAAGTGATGTTAAAACTATATATTGTGATACAGAAGGGAAATGTATTATTGTGAGACTGGTCTGGGGAGGAGAAAATATTATTTTATGTAATGCACATGCTCCAAACGCAGAGGCTGAAAAGAAAATATTTTTTAATAATTTAAATGATTATATAGAAAAATGGGAAAAGGTTATTTTAATGGGGGATTTTAATACAATTTTGAGTATAATGGATATAGCAAAATATATGGTTTTTAAAAGAGATAGTGAAAGGGATGAATTGCTTAAATTAATTGATAAAAATTATCTAATAGATATATGGCGAGAACAAAATGAAGGAATAAAAGATTTTTCAAGACAACAGTTGGTAAAAGGAAAAATGAAGCAGAGTAGAATAGATTTTATGTTGATTAAAAGAAATATTGACAAGATATATTATAAGATGACCTCTCTTAGTGATCATAGTATGTTAATAGTTAATTTTAATGAAACAGGTTTGGAGAGGGGAAAGGGGATATGGTGTTTAAATAATGAACTTTTAAAAGATGAGAATTATAAATTGGTAGTGGAAGCAATAATAACAAATGAGAGAGGGAAAGGAATGTTTGAGGAAGATAAGATGGTGTGGTGGGATAATGTAAAATATGAAATAAAGTATTCATTGAGATATAGTAGATTGAAACAAAAGATTAAAAGGGGAGAATAAGTAGCAGTTAGGAACATTTTGAAAGAGGAATTACAAAAAGATAATGGAGATATAGAAACGATTATAATTAACGAGAATAGATTAAAAGAAATAGAAGAAAAATGTAGAGGAGCTATGATAAGTAGGGCAAAGAATGTGATGGAAGGAGAAAGGTGTACAAAATTCTTCTTTAATTTAGAGGAAAGTAGACAAAAGGCTGATACAATAAAGGAAGTATTAAAAAAGGATGGGAGAAGAGTAAAAGAGACTAAAGAGATTTTGCAAAGGGTAAAATAATTTTATGCAGATCTATTTATAAGTGAAGGGACAAAAGAGGATGAAAAGCAGTGTTTATTAGAGAAGGTTAAAACAAAAGTAGTTAAAGAAGATAAAGAAATGTGTGATAAGGATTTCTTAGAGGAAGAAATAGAGACAGCAATAGTACAGTTAAACAATGGGAAAAGTCCTGGAGCAGATGGCTTGACTAGTGAATTTTATAAAGTTTTTAAGGATACGTTAACGCCCATTTTAAAAGAAGTATATAAGGAAATATATGAGAGGGCAAGCAAGTCAACTGATGAGAGTAGGAATGGTGAAGTTAATTTTTTTTAAAAAAAGAGGTGATTCAGCAGATTTAAAGAACTATAGACCTATACCAATGTTAAATACAGATTTTAAAATTTTAGCCAAAATGTTGGCAAATCAATTAAAGAAGGTTTTACCAGGACTAATAACAACAAATCAAGCTTATTCAATCATAGGGAGAGAAATTACAGATACAGTAAGTAATATTAGAGACAAAATAAGTTATATGATAGAAAATAAAAAAGAGGGATACATAATTAGTTTAGATTTGGAAAAAGCTTTTGATAGGGTAGAACATCATTATTTATTTGAACTTTTAGAACATTTTGGTTTTGGGAATAATTTTATAAGATGGATAACAGTTTTATACAAAGGTGCAATCAGTTTTATAAAGTGTAATGGGTTTTTAACTGATGTTTTTAGTATAACAAGATCAATAAGACAAGGGTGTCCTTTATCTTCATTATTGTATAGTATAGTAGCTGAACCGCTGGGATTAGTGGTTTGGGAAGATGGAAATATTAAAGGAATAGGTTTTGGAGGAATAGAAAAAGAACACAAAATATCAATATGCTGATGACACAACTTTAATTTTAAAGGATATAGATAGTGTTGAGAGAGCAATGAATAAAATACAAAAATATTGTAAAGGTTCAGGAGCAAAAATAAACATAGATAAGACTGTCATGAGGACAATAGGAACAGCAAAGCCTTTGCCAGATTATTTTAGTTTTAAAGAGACAGAAAATATGAAAATTTTAGGAATTAGATTTGGGAAAGATGAAAAGAAAACTAGAGATTTAATATGGGATGAAATCTTAAAAGGAATGGAGAGAAGACTGACCTTCAGGAGACAAAGTATGTTGAAATTAAGAGGGAAGATTTTGATTGTAAATGCTCTGATGCTGTCAAAAATGTGATGCATTAGAGGTCACTTCATTGCCTGTATGGGTTTATAAGAGATTGAAAAAGATTTTATATGGGAGGGAAAACCAGCAAAGATTGCTTATGATACAATGATAGGACCAATTGAGGAGGGAGGTTTAGGTTTGTTAGATCCGGATATAAGAATGAAGAGTCTAAGGGTTAAAATTATGAAGATATTTTTGAATAAAGAAAATAGACAAGAATGGAAGGATGGTATGAAATATTTTTTAAATAGGTGTGGTGGTTTTAACATGGGAAATAACATTATATGGATGAAATTGAAAGATGATATGTTAAACGGCATACAAGAATTGTATAAAGTAGTTTTAAGAGCGTGGAAAGAATTTTTATTGACAGTTGTGTACAAACCAGAAGGGATGGAGGAGCTTTTGAATCAACCATTATTTTTAAATTCAAATATTGTATATGAAAATAATGAAATATATTTTAAGAAATGGATTAAAGCAGGAATAAATAAAGTCAAAGATGTTTTATATGAGGTTAAAGAAGGTTTTATACCACTGCAAGGCATAGTAGATTAAATTGAAGAAATTGGAGAAGAGGTTGATAAGAGTATAGTAAAGCAACAATTTGACAAAATAAAAAAAGCAATTCCTGATGAATGGATCGAAAGAATAGAAAAAAAGGAGGAAGGAGAGGGAAAGGTTGAAGTGCTTTTAAAAGAAAGTGGGAAAGAAGTGTCTATTCAATCATGTTCTTTAAAAATGATTTATAAATTCTTTAGAAAAATGTTTTTTGCTAAACCAATAGCAAATGGTTTTTGGAATAGATTATTTCCAGAGACAGAATCTGAAAATATTTGGGAGAATTTAAGAATAAGTTATATGGATCCAGTGATTGAGAATGTTAATGTTCTTTTAAGACACAATGTAATATATACAAAAATGAGATTATGTAAAATGGGAATTGAACAAAATGCATGATGTGATGTATGTGAAAATGAAGATGAAGGTCTTTTACATTAGTTTTTATTTTGTTCTGAACTAGAAGATTTTGTGAGGAAATTTAAAATGTTTATTGAGGCATTTTTGGGAGAACAAATTGAAAGTCAAATGGAATGGAATCAAGTTTTTTTTACTTGGTATAAAAGGAAAAGGGAAAGAAATGTTTATAGTCAATTTCATTTTATCCATAGCAAGATATGCAATATGGTGTAGACGTAATGTCATGAGAGAAAAAAAGTGTCAATATTAATATGTGGAGTTTTTTTAGAAGAAAGTTGGAGGGACATATACAGACTTTATATAATTATTTTAGAATGAATAGACAAGTTGAGAGGTTTTATAAAATACTAACAGGGAATGATACAAGAATATTGGAATGTTTTCAAGAATATAAGATAAATTTGCCAAGATAATTTCTGTTAGTTAAAGAAATGTGTTTGTAAATGTATAACTAATAAGAGGGAAATAATATATAATGTGGAAATGTATAAAGTGAATTCTGTTATGAAATGATGTGTAAACATAAATTGTTTTTTAAAGCTTTTGAATAAAAAATAAATAAAATCTTGTCTGATCTCGGAAGCTAAGCAGGGTCGGGCTTGGTTAGTACTTGGATGGGAGACCTCCTGGGAATACCAGGTGCTGTAAGATTTTGGGTTTTCTTTACTACTTATCTAATACACTGGCCTTTAGGGTGGCTGATCTTTAAATAGCCCGCTCTTTGCAGCAGCCCTAGGTTACGGCCATACCACCCTGGGCGTGCCTGATCTTGGAAGCTAAGCAGGTTCGGGCCTGGGTAGTACTTGGATGGGAGACCGCCTGGGAATACCAGGTGCTGTAAGCTTTTGTGTTTTCTTCATTACTTATCTAATACACTGGCCTTTAGGGTGGCTGATATTTAAATAGTCCGCTCTTGGCGGCAGCCCTCGCTTACGGCCATACCACCCTGGGCACGTCCTGAGTTGGTACGATCCAGGAAGTGTGAGTTGGCAGTTGGGAGAGAAAGGCTCTCCCTCAGTTTTGGTTTTCGTTATTGTGTTTTCTTTTGATTACTACTTAAAACTTATCAGTTTAATTTCATTTTAGTTTTGTTTAAACCTAAACAAAGTTTAGTGGTTTTTAATAATGGTTTTTATTTTTATTTTTTCCAAAAATGACTGATATCACGGCAACGGAACAAGATCGGACATTAGACAAACAGAAAATGGATAAGGATTATGCTGAAAGGAACAATGGAAAGGACATGGACAAAGACAGAGAATAATGAAACATGGCCAATGGTTGTCTCAAGGAGGAAAAAGAATGGAATGGATCTAAGGAGTGGAGGAAATGGACAGCTGCAAAAAAGTCAAGGTAAACAAGCAAGAGATTATACTGATGGAAGATGAGAAGTAGGTCAAAGAAATGAGACAATGAAAAGGATTAAAAGTCAATCGAAATATCAGAGAGACTACAAAAAAGAAGCAACGTTAACGATGACTGTTAATGATCCAGAGAAAATAACTATGATGATGATAAATGCTGTGGAAGAGAAAACTGAAATTGGAAAACTGTATGGACTGAGGAAAAAAAAGTAATTTTGACTATGAACTGACAATGGAAAATGAGACAGACTGTGACAAGCTAATGGATGGATTACTACTTGATGGACAATTTTGTGAGATAAAAAAACTATGTAAAACTGAAAGAATGGTCTCTCTTTTCTGCCTTTGCCCAATTACATAAAAGATGAAGAAATCATTCAAAAACTGGTGGATTGGGGAGTTAATCCTATTCTCCCGTTAAGAAGAAGATTTTATCAGGGCACAACTGTTGCGGATGGAAAAAGGTTTTTAAGAGTAAGATTCCCACAGGACATTGTGACTCTGCCATACAATGTAAGATTTGACACGGAGGAAGGACTGAAATATTTTAGAGTAATTCATGATGACCAACTAAAGACTTGCAGATTATGTGCAAGCACAGAGCATGAGAAAAAAGACTGCCCTCAATATACCTGCAGAGAATGTCTGGAACAGGGGCATTTTGCGCGGGACTGCCAAGCCCCGCGGTGCCAAAGCTGTGAAAAGACATGGATGAGCTGCACGTGTGAATCTGAAGAGGAGGACAATACAGAAATGGAGATGGAGGTGCAGGAGCACATGGAGGAGACAAGCAGCGATAGAAGGAAAGATGAAATACAGGAGGTGAATGGAATTTCTGAGGATTTACATAAACAAGGAATGGAGGACTGCACGAGGAGAGAGGACAACGGAGATAAAGAAATTGAAGTGCATACAACAGAGACTGAGACACAGCAAACTATTGCTAATGATGGACAAAGGAAAGAGAAGGAATGTGCAACAATGAGTGAAAATGCAGCTGCGCGGAAAAGAGGAGGTAAGCGATGAGGAAACTATTGAAATGAACTTTGAGCTTGAAAGTAGAACAATGGACAGTATGAAGAGAAGACGTAAAATGAAAAAGGTTGCGCAAATAAACATAGAACAAGTATTAAAGAAACAAAAATTAAGAAAAGAAGCGAAAACCAGGTTAAATGATGATAGTAAAGATCTATAATTTTAGAACTAGAGAGAGACCCCACATGGATTATGGGTTGTTTTGGTTTGTGTTTTTCTTTTCTTTTATTATGAGTAATTTATGTTTGGTCTCGATTAATGTTAGAGGGTTGTCATCTAATTTGAAGTTTGAAAATGTAATTAATTTAACAAAACAAAGTCATATTTTATGTATGCAATAGACTGGATGGAATGAAACAATAATTGATGACTTTAAAAAATGTTGGGATGGAGAAATATGGTACAGTAATGATTTAAATAAGAAAAAAGGCCTGGCGATACTTAGAAGGGGAGTAGTAGAATCAACTAATGTTTTATTCAAAGATAACAAAGGAAGGATTTTAACTGTCAAAATTATCGATAGGGGGGGAAGAAATAACAATATGTAACATACATGGCTTCTCCTACCATTGCTACGCCGATGACACACAGCTCTATCTCTCTTTTCAACCAGATGATCCAACGGTAGCTGCACGGATCTCAGGCTGCCTGGCGGACATCTCGGCATGGATGAAAGAGCATCACCTACAGCTCAACCTGGCAAAGACTGAGCTTCTTGTCTTCCCTGCCACTCCGACTCTACAGCATGACTTCACGATTCAGTTAGGCACATCAATAATTACCCCATCAACTTCGGTCAGAAATCTTGGTGTAATCTTTGATGACCAGCTGACCTTCAAAGAGCACATTGCAAAGACTGCTCGATCTTGCAGGTTTGCGCTACACAACATCAGAAAAATCAGGCCCTTTCTGACAGAGCATGCTGCACAACTTCTTGTCCAGGCCCTTGTCGTTTCTAGGCTGGACTACTGCAAAGCTCTTCTGGCTGGACTTCCATCAAACACAATCAAACCTCTACAAATGATTCAGAATGCAGCGGCACGACTAGTCTTCAACGAGCCCAAAATAACCCATGTTACACCTCTCTCCATCTCATTGCACTGGCTACCAGTGGCAGCTCGCATCAAGTTCAAGACACTGATGCTTGCATACAGAACGACCACAGGCTCAGCACCCTCCTACTTCCACTCACTATTACGAATCTAAATCCCCTCCAGAAGTCTGAGATCTGCTAGTGAGCGACGCCTTGTGGTACCATCACAGAGAGGCTCAAAATCACTCTCCAGAACATTCTCATTCACCATTCCTGGATGGTGGAATAATCTTCCCACTCCTATCCCAAATGCTGGATCCTTGTCAATCTTCAAGCAACAACTGAAAACTCATCTCTTTCGGCACTACTTGACTTCATCCTAAACTTGTTATTAAAAAAAAAAAAAAAAAAAAAAAAAAAAAAACTTTCCCTTTATCTTTCTCTCCTTCCCTTGCTAGCTTGTACTTATTTGAACAATGACTGAGACTTGGTGTTACGAGCACTTCCTCTGTCTGATTGCCTCTTCAAGATGAATCGCTTTATGTATTCCCCAATTGTAAGTCGCTTTGGATAAAAGCGTCTGCCAAATGACTAAATGTAAATGTAAATGTAAATGTACATGCTCCAAATGAAGATATGGAAAGAGTTACTTTTTTTTTTTTTTAAAGAGTTGAGTGTTTTAATTAATGGATGGAAGAATGTCATTGTTATAGGAGATTTTAATACTGTTTAATAATGTCAAAGATCATATGGTGTACAGAGCTGATGTTGGAAGAAATGAATTGAAATGTATGATGGATAAACACAAATTAGTAGATGTATGGAGAGATAGAAATAGAGTCAAAAGAGAATATTCAAGAAGACAATGGGTGAATAGCAGTTTAAAACAAAGTAGGATAGATTTTATTTTATGTGACAGAAGATTTGAGCATTTTATTTCAAAAGTTTTTTTAAAAATGTATAGTGGGAGTGACCATGATTTTTTATACGTAATGATGGATTTCAGCGGAGTGGAAAGAGGACCAGGTGTATGGGTGGTTAACGCAGAACTTTTAAAGAATGATTTTTACAAAATGGAAATGGAAAACTTAATTATTAACAG
The DNA here is from genome assembly GCA_027422415.1 of Schizothorax lantsangensis. Classification (NCBI taxonomy): domain Eukaryota; kingdom Metazoa; phylum Chordata; class Actinopteri; order Cypriniformes; family Cyprinidae; genus Schizothorax; species Schizothorax lantsangensis. The sequence continues at coordinate 2,910,934 of CM049854.1, forward strand.
TGTAGATTATGTTTTATATGATGAAGCAATATATGTGTGGTGGGACAATGTAAAATCAGACATAAAAAGATTATCTATAGAATGTTCTAAGAAAATACAGAAAGCAAAAAGAGCTAAAGAAAGATAATTAAATAAAGAATGGGAAGATGAAATGAAAAAGGTAACTGAAGGAAACACGGACATTAGGAAAATAGTAGTGCTAGAAGAGAAACTTAAAAAAATGGAAGAGGACAAATGTATGGGTGCTAGAATAAGAAGCAAGACAAAGCTGACTTAAAGAATGTTTCACTGGAAGTTAAAAACATAAAAGATACAGAAGGGATCTTAAAAGCGGTCCAGGAATTCTATGGTGTTTTATTTAGGACGGAAGGAGTTAATGAGGAAGATGAAGAATTTTTGTTAAATCAAATTAAAGTGAAAGTAAAAAGATGATTAAAAAAATTGTGTGATAGCGATGTAACAGAAGAGGAGATAAATGAAGCTATAACGCAATTAAGTAATGGGAAAAGCCCTGGTTTAGATGGTTTATCATCTGAATTTTATAAGGTTTTTAAAGATGTCTTAATACCAATTCTGAAAGATAGTTATCTTAGTTATCTTTCAGAACGGACAATTGAGTGAGAGTATGAAGAGTATGGCCCTCGCTTACGGCCATACCACCCTGGGAGCGCTAGAGAGCTGATCAGGAAGTGAGTTGGCTGCAGTAGGGAGAGGAAGGCTCTCCCAAACTTTTCTGTGTTTTAAGCTGTGTGAAATATATTATTTGAGACTTTGGACTTTGTGTGTTGCTGCCTTGAGCAGTAACAGCTGCTCAAAGAGTGTGCAAAATTAGCAATTTGCTCACAGCGGACGGATCTTCTGGGAATGAAGTGGATACGATGAGGGACAAGGAACAAGATCATGGAATGGAGAATGAGCAACATCGAATGCAAAGAAGAGGATTAGAGACCAGAGGAGACAGACAGATGCATCAACAACAAAAGGAATATGCAAGAGAAGCGACAATGATAGTAAACGTGGCCGAGGTGGATGGAGGAAAAGCAGAAGATGTGATCAACGCTCTAATTGCAAAGGTGGGAGTTACTAAAATATTGGCAGTACGACCCAGATTAAATAAGGAATTTGAAATAACTTTGGAAAATGTGAATATTTGTGAGAGCTTAAAAGAAGGAATAACAATCAAAGGAACTGTTTGTGAAGTGAGGAGTTTACATGCAAGAGAGTACATTGTTTCGTTTATGCACCTGCCAGCTTACACAAGTGATGAATAAATTATAAGTAAGCTGAATGCGTGGGGTGTTTCGGTGGCATCAGGGATCAAATGGAGATACTATCCGGGCACGAGTATTACAGATGGCACTCGCTATGTGAGGGTGAAATTTCCTAAGGACGTTGTATCCAGGGGCGCCGTAAGGGGGGGAAAGTTAGGACGATTCTAAGGGCCCGACGATGGGAGGGGGCCCCCGAGGGGGAAATGTGATTTCTACCGAGGGGAACGCTAGAGCCCTGCATTTCAGCCCGGCCCCAACTTTTTTATGCCTCTAGGGCCGGGCTTCGATGGGGCCTATTTTCATGTCATAGTTCAGACGCGGGCCGGGCCTCGGGCCTGTTTTAGGCTTCTCCTTATTGTTATATTTTAAACATCCATCAATTAGTGATGAAAAAAAATTGCCGCGCTGGTGAAAACAACACGAGACCGTGTCGCGACTGTCAAGAGCGGCTCGACGGTGTTTAGTGTCCTGCAGCAGCAGAGAGCCGTCAGCGCAGCTGAAGAGTTCTGCATTCAAATACACAATAAAGCTTGCCATAAAGCCCCAGCAAAAGTAATTACCATGAATGTGTCAGGGGAAATAGTAAAGAGATATTTGAATTATTTTCTAATAAACTAGTGTTTTCTGTGTCAGTGTCGCACGTAATGTCAGCATTTTATTTAAAAAATGGATCGGTTCCTTGTGCCAATTACTGTTGGCCTGCCCCGACTAAAGATTTTTCTAGTCAACTATTCGCACGTTTATATTAAATTGATAGTATAATATCCATTTAGGTTATTATTTATGTCTATTATTTAGGCATTTAGGCGTATTATTCCACGCTCAAACACACGCATAAGCTTGCCGCAAAGCACCGGCTAAAGTAATGATTATGAATGCATCGGGAAAAAGAAGACATTTTAATTATTTATTAATAAATGTGCTTTCTCAGACTCGCCATCTCCACAGTGGACGTGCCTTTAATAGAGAAATGCACCTCATTTCTCTATTACTACATAATCAGAGAAGATTTTTTTTTTTTAATTTTATTGGTTTAAGCTTTCTGCAGATTTATTTCTTATCTCTGTGAGCTGGTTCATTGTTTTGACGCGCTCCATTCATGGAGACTGCATGCGATGACAGAAAGCACATCCAAAATATATAAATATAAATATATCGAGTATAAGCTCTTTCCGCAGGAAAAAAAAAATAAAAATAAAAATAATTGCGTGCGCGCCCCCATGCAGTAGGCTAAGCGCGATAATACTCCCACATTCCTCATAAACATTTGAAATGCGCCTATACAGCGATTTTATTATTCATATAAAATAATAATAATAATAACAACCTGTTTTGGTCATATTTACTATTAATTGCCCGGCTCCCCCGTCATTGATCTAGCACCCCCTCAGCACCTGCATTCAACATTCTCTGTCGCCGCCCCTGTCCTCATTAGACGCGCCTTTAGAGTGAAGTGCATCTTCACGGATAATAATGAAAGTTTTTGTTTTCGATTTGATTTATTTCGTTAAGTAGTAATTTAAATCTTTCTATAGATATATTTATCATGTCTGTGAGTCATGTATTCACTGACTTTCGGTTCATTTTTGTGAAGCGCTCCTGTTCAAGACGAGACGGTGCATCATTGTTTTCTTTATTTTATAAAATTATTTTATATATTTTATAAAAAGTTTTGTTGATATTGTGAGTGCTCACAAATAAAAGTAGATCCTTTACAGTTCCGAACTATGTATTACTCTTACCTTTATGAGCAAATATTATGGAGTAAGTTGTTTCCATTGAAAAAAAATGCAATTGATTGTGCTGATGTCTCCATGTCCTGCGCTTTAGCTTCCACTCTCTGCAAAAACTAGGATGCAGTGCACATTTATCTAGGTTTAACGTTTAAACATTGTTATATGCTTGAACTGTTTTAGTATATCTATAGATTTTATTTTAGGCAAGTTGTGAGGATTTGAGAAAGCTAAATTGATCAAACATGGCTATGATCAGCTCACTGTCTGCCGCTGGCCTCTTGGTCCTTACTTTAAGAAAGAAAAAACTTATTTAACGAACAAAAAAAATGCTCCAAACGTTTTTCTAAATTAACTTTATAAAAAACTGAAACTAAATATTATCACTTTGCCATTACATACAAAACCGAACAATTTTAATAGCTGAAACAGTATAATCTGATTTGGGAGAAGGGACAAAAAAAGACAGCCTCGGGTCGGACTCGGGCTAGTAATTCTGTTAAGCTGTCGGACACGTGCCGAGCTAGGGCCTGAGCGTCTTGGGCCAGGGCCTAAATTTGAGGCCCGTGTACAGGGTTCTGCCGAGAACGCAATCGCGATTTCTACCCAGGGGGATTCTACAGGAATGTGATCTGTACAGAGGGGAAGACCAACAAGACCCCCCGCAGGAGGGCCCGAGTGAATATGCTGTCCAGGGGGCCCAGAATCCGTAGCAGCACCCCTGGTTGTATCACTCCCGTACAGCACAAGGTTCGAAACAGAGGAAGGGGCACAATATTTCAGAATTATACACGATCGACAGGTAAAGATTAGCAGACTGTGCATGGGCCCTGGACATGTAATGAAGGATTGCTCTGAATTCAAGTGTCGTGACTGTGGAGAGTTGGGCCATTTCGCAAGAGAATGCGATGCAGTGAGATGTCCTGACTGTAGGAAAGTGCTCAAAATTTGAGTGTTGGATGGAGTCTGACAATGAGCCTGAGAATCATGTGAAACAGAAGAAGCACAAAATGTAGAGGAGCCAGAGGAGGAACAAACAGAATTAATGGAGAAAGACAAAGGAGAACAAGTTGGAGAGGATGTGGATAATGATGTGGAAATAGAACAAGGTGGAAGTCTGGGGAATAAAGAAGAGGAACAAGACCTATCAGAAAGTCAGGAAGAAGAGGAGATGGAAGGAGAAAGTGGGGAGGACAATAAAAAAGACTGGGAAAAGGTGCCAACAAGACGACGAATGTTAAAGGTAAAGCCTAACTTTGAAAAAGCTAAAAGAAGGCATTTAATGAAAATGAAAATAAACGAAAAAGAAATAAATAGAGGTGAATGTAACCAAAACAGATTTGAGGTATTATACGGAACTAATGATGAAACGGAATGAGAAGAATAATATGGACTGCTTTATGTATTATGTTCTTGTGCATTGCAGCCATTAATGTTCGTGGGTTATTAAATCAAGGAAAATTTGACAGACTGAAAGAATGTTGGAGGAGGGCAAATGTTTTAATGATTCAAGAGACGAATTGGAGAGATGAAGTAATGAATGATTTTAAAAATAAATGGAAAGGGAATGTTATATGTAACAATGGAGATGGGAGAAAAGGGAGAGGAGTAGCAATCTTAATCAAAAAGGGGGTGTGTGAGGATGTGCGAATGGTGTATAATGATGAAGAAGGGAAATGTTTAGCAGTGGAAATAGAAGGGGGGCAAAAAGTTATTTTATGCAATGTACATGCACCGGTTATAGAAAAGGAAAAAGTGGATTTTTTTTAAAAAAAACTGAAGACTGCTATGGAAAAATGGAAAGACTTTAATAATTGGAGATTTTAATACTGTGTTTTGCAAGATTGATATTGCAGAAGGCATGGTTTTTAAATCAGATAGAGGGCGGAAGGAACTAAAGGGTATAATGGAAGAAAATTAGATGGTGGATATATGGAGAGAAAGAAACAAAGGTATCAGAGAATTTTCAAGGCAACAAGTACTTAAAAATTCTATGTGTGCAAGCAGAATAGATTTTATGATATGTAAAAGGGATTTCATGAAGGTGGTTGATAATATTTATTACAAAGAAACATCATTAAGTGATCATAAAATTGTATGGGCTCAGGTTGATTTGAGTGGAATGAAGAGAGGACCAGGATTATGGATTTTAAATACAGGTCTTTTAAAGGAAATTAGTTTTAAATTAGGAATAGAAAAATTAATAAAAGAAGAACAGAAAAATCAATTGTACAAAGACGACAAAAGAATATGGTGGGATAATGCGAAATATGCAAAGGATTTTAGCAAAATGGTGAAGAGGGTAAGGAATTTTAAAGAAAAGGAAATAAGGAAAGAGGGAGGAGAAAATGGGCAAAACATTTTAATATTAGAAGAAAAACAAAGAAATAGAAGAAAGGAAATTTAGAGGGGAGATGTTATGAAGTAAGGCAAAATATGTAGTAGAAGGGGAAAAATGCACAAAGTTTTTCTTTAATTTGGAAAAAAGTAGACAGGGACAAGGAATGATCAAAGAAATAAAAGGAGAAAAGTGTAACATAGTAAAAGAAACATAAAATTCTGTTATTTCTTTTAAAATATCTTCTAAGAAGTTATTTAGTAAAGAAAAAACTGAAAGGACAGAAAAATAATTTTTAATAGGAAAAATAAGGAAGAAATTGGATTTGGATGATACAAAAAATTAAGTGATGAGGAGATAAAGAAAGAAGAAATAGAGTGTGCTATAATGCAATTGAATAATGGAAAGAGTCCTGGAAGAGATGGTATATCAAGTGAGTTTTATAAACATTTTAAGGAAGTATTGACACCAATTTTAAAAGAGATGTATGATGAGATTTTTAAAAGGGAAGAAACAAGTAATTTTATGAGGATTGGCGTTATTAAATTAATATATAAGAAAAGAGAAGAATGATTAAAAAAAATTACAGACCAATAACAATGCTAAATACAGACTTTAAAATTTTATCAAAGATTTTAGCAAACAGACTAAAGAAAATTTTACCTAACATAATTGAAACAAACCAGGCGTATGCTATCAAAGGAAGAGATATTACAGATACAGTGAGTAGTATAAGAGATGCAGTTAGTTATATGTTGGAAGAAAGAAAAAGTGGATATGTTATAAGTGTAGATCTAGAAAAAGCATTCGACAGAGTAGAACATGAATTTCTGTTTGCAATTCTAGAAAAGTTTGATTTTGGGAAGAATTTTATAAAATGGTTGAAGATTATATATAAAGGGGCAAAAAGCCAAATAAAATGTAATGGGTTTTTAACAGATGCTTTTAGTGTTTTAATGTCAATAAGACAAGGATGTCCTTTGTCAGCACAGTTATATAGTCTGGTAGCAGAATCTTTTGGATTAGCAATAATGGGAGAAATAGAAATTAGAGGAATCGAATTAGGAGAAAATGAAGAATTACAAAAAATATATCAATATGCAGATGACACAACTTTAACAGTGAAGGATGTCAAAAGTGTTAAAAAAGCAATGGAAATATTACAAAGGTACTGCAAAGGATCGGGGGCAAAGATTAACATACAGAAAACAGTGTATATGAACATAGGAGAGGGGGAGAACATTCAAAAGGTATTTCCTTTTAAAGAAGATGACAATTTAAAGGTGTTAGGAGTGAGAATTGGAAAAAAATTAAAGAGTGTTGAGGGATCTGATGTGGGATGAAGTGATAGGGAAGATGGAGAGAGTTTTAAACTTTTGGAAACAGAGAGAGCTAACATTAAAAGGAAAGGTGTTAGTTCTGAATTCCTTAATGTTAGCAAATATGTGGTATGTGTTAGGAGTTACACCGATGCCAATGTGGATAAGTAAAAGGATAAAAGCAGCCGTTTTAAAATTTCTATGGGATAATTGCACCAAAGATTGCATATGAAACAATGATAGGGGATGTGAAAGAAGGGGGGTTGGGATTACAAGATCCAGAATTAAAGAAAAAGAGCTTTAGAGTTAAAACAGTGAGAAGGTTTTTAAATGAGGAACATCAGGCACAATGGAAAAAGATTATGAAGATGTTTATAAACAAATGTGGAAATATGAATATTGGATCGGATATTTTATGGATGAAACTGAAGCAAAACTTGATGATTAGAATCCCAGAGTTTTATATAGACGTCTTGGAAGCATGGGGGGAATTCAAAATAAATGTTGGTATAAAACCAGAGAGGAGAGAAGAGATTCTAAATCAACCATTGTTTTTAAATGATAATGTTTTATATAAAGGGAAAGAATTGTATTTTAAACAATGGAGTAATGCTGGTTTTAAGAGAGTGAAAGATATTTTATATGAGGTAAAAGAAGGATTTTTGCCATTTCATGCCATTTTAGATGAGGTGAAAGAGGTTGAAGAGGATATAAATGTGAAAAGTTTAGAAAACCAATATGAACAGGTGAAAGACGCAATCCCTGAACAATGGATAAAGAAAATTGAGGAAGATAAGGGAAAAGAAGGGGAGAAAATGAAGGTGTTTATAAAAGAGAAAGGAGAAGAGGTTTCTTTTAATCAATGTTTGGTGAAAGATTTTTATGTGTATTTTAGGAATTTAGTTTTTAAAGAGCCTGTAGGGTTAAAATTTTGGGAAAAAGTGTTCAAAGATTTTGATAAGAGAATGGTATGGAAAAATTTGAGGAAATGGTATATGGATGCAAAGATGGAAAACTTGGACTTTTGTATTAGACAATATAATTTTTTCAGAATTAAAACTGCATAAGATGGGGTTAACTGAAAATGCTTTGTGTAAAGTTTGTTTAACAAAGGAGGAAGGGATTTTACATATGTTTCTGTTATGTACGGAGTTACAGGTTTTTAAATTGAAAATGAAAAATGTGGTAAAATAATTGTTGGGGGACAAAGGGGATGAAATTGAGAATGAACAGAGATGGAATTGCATTTTTTTATTTGGAGTTAACATAGAATCTGAAAAGCAGAGTGTGACAAATATATTTTTATCTGTGGCAAGATATGTAATATGGTGTAGAAGGAATTTAGTAAGAGGGAAAAATAGAAAACTGTATTTGTGGACAAATTTTAAAAGGAAATTTGAAGAGTAGATAAAGACATTGGAGGAGTATTTTAACAAGGAAGGGAAGATGCAGTTATTTCATAAATTGACAAATTGAAAATACACTGAATGGATTAGAAGTGAATTTGTAAAAACTGATGTGTAATGTTAAAACTGTATTATATTTGAAAGCATTATTGTATTGATATTTTATGTTTCTGTGAAGAAAATATTGTGAAAATTTTATGTAATGACTTTTAATTAAAAAAAAAAATGGGAGCGCCCGATCTCGGAAGCTAAGCAGGGTCGGGCCTGGTTGGTACTTGGGTGGGAGACCGCCTGGGAATACCAGGTGCTGTAAGCTTTTGGGTTTTCTTCACTACTTATCTAATACACTGGCCTTTAGGGTGGCTGATCTTTAACTCACTGAAGTCGACCGTATCGCCGGCGATACAAGCTCAGTTTTTTAAGATCAGTGCAAAAGAGACTAAAAATACTATGTTGATTTTGGTCACACAAATACGTGTTATACATCAATCGAAACTGTTACTTTTTTTGTGTACACTCACGATTACAACAAATCTTTGTGGTTTTGAAAAAAAAGAAAACAAACAGGGTGCGCTCTCTGTCTTCTCCGTCTCCGCGAACTGCTTTTAGAAATACGTCACTAAAATGAACTGTAACTCAGCGAAAACTCAACACACAGACATGGGAATTATATCTATAGAAAGCTTGAAGTGTCTACTTTCAAATGATCATATCGAAAACAAACATTCTGTGATGAAGTAATCCGTATGAAACCAACACGATGTTCAGTCTTTGCCGCCTAACTCATTATTTCTAATGCGATTCCGCCCCCTCGTGGCTCTGCATTTCATATGTAAATAACCACGTGAGCCGCGTGCTCATGGAGACGCCCAACAACAAACAAAGAGTGTGGAGATCATACTTTTCGTTTCTGGAAGAAGACGAGCTGATAAAGGCTAGATTTCCCTCAAAATAAGAGCAAGAGTTCATCCAGAAGAGAAGATCGATCTGATGAGTAAGTAATGTTTCTTTTTTGCATTAGTTAACATGTTATTGTGACATAAACACGTTTATTTGGGTTTTTCCCAAACGACAACATGAATGCTACCATCTAAGAATGTTTAGACCATGTTTATAATTAATACTCTTTTCAAAAATAGATTTAATAGCGTGCTAAACAATAATAATTAGTTTCTCAGATATAAAATGTATTTTTTTGTTTACGATAGTATAAAGCATGCGTGAGTCTATAAAACCTATATATATATATAAATATATATAAAAATCTGCTCCTGATATTACAGTTTTTCTCAAATGCTAAAACACAAAAGCCAATCCTCTAAACCAAATGACCAGTTGTCTAAACACATTTACTAAATCTAGCCATCATTTTCCAATATCATAAACACATTTCACATGAAGACACAATCATAAATCTTAACACATTTTTCCTTGCTAAAACACAAGTTGCAAAAGAACTCTGCTCACATTCTCAAATGAAAGCTCATGTGATGCAAAATGCTTGCCACAGTCAGCAATATTTGAACACAATGAACACACCTGGCGTCATTCATTACACACAACGACTCAAAATTGAAGACACTTGTTGCTAATGCTGTGACCACATGTTTAAAAGCAAGTTCAGAGTGCACAGTTTGCTGAAGATTCCAAACAAACACAATGGATGAAGGCAGAGTCAGGGGAAGAGGAATTCGAGTCAGAGGAGGGAGAAGAGCTGGCCATGGAAGAAGAGGAGCAGGCCAACAAGGGAGAGGGGGAGGCCAACAAGGGAGAGGGGGAGGCCAACAAGGGAGAGGAGAAGGTCCAGGAGGGAGAGCAAGACAACCTCGCACCATCATTACGGACGAGATGCGAGCAACAGTCATTGACCATGTCATTGTCCATGGCATGACAATGGCTGAAGCAGGACTAAGAGTCCGTCCAAACCTGAGTAGGTTCACCGTGGCCACCATTATCAGGGCATTCAGACAACACAACAGGTATTGTACTCTATTGCTTTCTTTGTCACAATACAATTTTACAAGCCTGTGAAAGTAGTCTATTGGTTTCAAATCAGTTGTTACTGTATTGTAAAACATGTCAATTGACAACACATGTTTCTTTCTTTAGAGTTGAAAGAATGCCACATAGAGGTGGGAGGGTTGCCATATTTACAGCAGCACAAGAAACCCTCATTGTGGATATGGTTCGTGAGAACAACCTCATCAGACTCCGGGAGATCAGAGATAAAGTCATTGCCGATAATGTCAACTTTGAGAGCATTGATGATGTCAGCTTGGCCACAATAGACAGAGTTCTCCGGCGCCAAAAGATGCGGATGAAACAGGTCTATAGGGTTCCCTTTGAGCGCAACTCTGCGCGACACAAAGACCTACGTTATGAGTATGTGCAAGTAAGTATACATCCATGTTCACAGTACAGTTAGTGGACATACTGTGTTGCTCAGTGGCCTACATTACTTCTGGACAATACTGTGCTACCTGATTGACTGTTGTTCTGAACACCTGTGCACTTTCACATTTTCACAGAGGATATTACAGTTGGACGCGATGGCCAGACCTCATGAGTACCTCTTCCTGGATGAGGCTGGCTTCAACCTGCAGAAACGAAGGCAAAGAGGCCGTAACATCATTGGCCAAAGAGCCATCACTGAGGTTCCTGGCCAACGGGGGGGTAATATTACTCTTTGTGCGGCCATGGGTTTGGAGGGGCTTGTCCACCGGCATGCTGTCCTTGGGTCTTACAACACCCAACGTCTCCTCACCTTCCTAGAGGAGCTGAAAGACATCCTCCTGGACCGCCAACAACACCATCCTGGGCCCGCACATCACATTTATGTGATAATTTGGGACAATGTACGCTTCCACAGAACAAACCAAATCAGAGAGTGGTTCACCACCAACAGTAACCACTTTTTAAACGTCTGTCTGCCACCCTACTCCCCTTTCCTGAACCCTATAGAGGAGTTCTTCTCATCGTGGAGATGGAAGGTTTATGACAGACAACCATACACTAGAGAGAACCTCCTAAGGGCAATGGAGCTGGCCTGTGTTGACATCCCAGTGGAGGCCTTCCAAGGATGGATTCGCCATTCCAGGGCGTTTTTCCCGCGGTGCCTGGCAAGAGACAATATAGCCTGCGATGTGGATGAGGTGATGTGGCCCGATGCAGCTCAGCGACATGATGCCGCACAGTGATTGTGGTGTGTGTGTGTGGTGTGAATAAAGTAAATAAAAAAACTTCACACCCTGATCATGTTTTCAAGAGTACTGTTGTGTGCAATAGATTCTGTTTTTGCATTGAGTTGTGTTACAGTAGTGTACATGCAGAATTTACTATAGATTTATACTCTTCATATGAAACTCACAAATCTAAATGCCTAATCCTCTGCAGAGATCTAAGAAGATCCATTACTGTAAAGTTTCTAAAAATATGCATTGGCAGTTATGAAACAAAGAACCTTCTCACAAATTGAGCATTGTGTTTTCAATTGTTTTGCTGTAGTGTGTAATGATGTGTATAGTGTTTACATTTTTGAAAGCTTCGAGCTGCTCTTTTGGTGTGAAAGTTTGAGTTTTGAAGTGAGAAGGTGTGGTTGTGTTTATGTAGCTTTAGAAAAGGGTGTTGCGTTTAGACATTGGGGAACATGGAGGAAACATTTGTGAAATGTGTTTTAGCATTTGAGAAAAACTGTAACATGCTCACAAATGTTTTTTTTTTTTGGTTGTTTGTATTTTATTGAATCAGATACCTGCCCCTACGGATGATAAATCCTGATTACTTTCTTTAAACTGTTTTCCTCTGAGAGCGCTGAACCAACATCAGATGTTCAACTACACTGATATTCTATGGTAAAACAAGATCCTTGACTACTGATTATGTTTTTTTCTTCTTGAATCCATGGAAAGAAGCAGTTTCACTTGTTGAACAGAATCTGTTGCAGGAATGACTCAAAATCTGTTCACATCTCTGTGGTTAGATCAGTGTGCACAATAATGGGTCTTTGACCTTCATTATGTATGTTTTGATTATACTGTCTTGTAAATAAAATACAAATAATGAAAAAAAATTTTTTAAATCTCCTCACATTCTCTCTTACCTGCCTCACAGTCACACTGATGGGCCATTAGGGACCATTAGGGGAGGGCCCTTTGTCTCTCAGGTGAGAATCACTTAATATTCAAGGCCATTGCCACTCCCTCGCATATAGGCTTTCAATCACAAAACATGTCTTAAAAAAATTAAAATCAATATATTGTTTTCTGTGAATGAGTAAGCAGAATGATTCTCACATAATTGTGAAGTAAATATTATAGCCTACAAGACTGATTACTCAAAAGTCTTGTTCAGGACTATTTAGTGTGGGTTTTATGGCCTTATTTCAGCTACATTTTTTTTCCCAAAACTTACTAACCACGCATAATATTTTTTTTTCTAAAAAACGCAAACATGTACATCCATCTTGGTCACATATTATTGTAGCACAGTTTGTGCTGAATACAAAAAAAATACATGTTGGTCAATAGTATGTTATAAGTAGCTGAAATAAGCACAAATATCAGGGCATGTCAAAACATCTCAAGGGCCCCAAAATCACCTCAGACCCCAGAGGGTTAAACAAAGAATCCATACTTTACATTTCCATGTTACAAACAAATGTTTCCAAGTTTCCAAACAATTTTCATCAATCCATGTGAGCGATTGCGAATTCTTTAACTTGTGTAATGGCAAATTTAAGCAGCCACCAACATACTTCGCCGACACTCTTTAAATGACTATCTAAATAATCTTAAATTGTTCCTTTTAAGGATGAGATGAGCAGGATGGAAAGGTCGTGAGCAAGGTAGGCAGATAGCAGGCAGGCAGGGCAGGATGGATGGATCAAACAAATAATATTCCAAAATGGATTCCAGTAATCCATACAAAGGTTAGAGCAGGGTTGAAAGGATACAAACTCAAGATCAAATTAATCAAAAAGAAAATAGCAACGCAAATAGCCTTAAATAACTTATATGCCTAATAGGTTGGTAGGGTGCTTCTTTGTTCTCTGACAAAAAAGGTGAGAGGCGGCCATCTTTAACTTCACTGCCTTCTCACTGTCTATCAAAATAAAAGTATCTACAAAAAAACTTATATACCAAAACATATTTTAGCACTCCTATAACCTAAATAACAAAATAAATAATGGCTCCAACAAGAGGGGTGGTGGATTTAGCAGGGGTTTTTAAGTTCATGGAGGTGCAGGAAAGTTTAGGGGCGGTTTTAGCAAAGAATGAAAAAGTGGCAGTAGATAATATGTGGGAAGGGATAGTGGGTGGAATAGAGAGAAGGCTTTTGGAGGAGCAGGTTTTTAAGTTTGAAGGGGAAAATTTTAATTGTAAATTTGTTAATGTTGTCTAAAATGTGATATGTTTTACATGTGATGCCATTGCCAAACTGGGTTTTAAAAAGGATAAAGTAATGTGTTTTAGAGTTTTTATGGGATAAAAAGCCTCCGAGGATTGCTTATTTTATGTTAATAGGGCAGCTGGATAAGCGAGGGATGGGGTTAGTGGATGTAGAACAAAAAATTAAAAGTATGAGGGTGAAAGTTGTTAAAAAATATCTGGATAGGACAAATAAAGCTGAATGGAAGAAATCAATGGGTTTTTATCTAAATAAATGTGGCAACTTTAAATTGGGGGATAATATTTTATGGATGAAACTCAAAAATTGGATGCTAGAGGGTATACCAGGATTTTATTAGGAAGTTTTAAGTGCTTGGAGGCTTTTTTTAACAGAGGTCGATTTTAATCTGAAGGGGAGGGAAGCGGTTTTAAATCAACCTCTGTTTCTGAATGGAAAAATAAAGCTACAAGAGCGGGACATCTTCTTTAAAAAATGGATGCAGTTGGGAAATACGAGATGTTTTATGGGAATACAAAGAGGGATTTTTACCACTGCAGGTCATTATAGCTGCTATGGAAGAGGAGAAGGAGGATTTTAATGTGTCGGTTTTAAGAAGACAATATGAGGATGTGAAGAAGGCAATCCCAGGGCAATGGCTGGATGACATAAGCAAAGGGGGGAGAAGTGAAAACAAAATGGATGTGTTTTTAAAATGGAAAGATAAGTTGATTGACTTTAATTTGGGAACTGTTAAAATGTTTTACTGTTTTTTTTAGAAATTCAGTTTATAAAAAAACCTATCGCTAATCAATTTTGGATGAGGCATTTTAATGAAATCAAAGAGAAGGATATTTGGAAGAACATAAAATGGCAATGGTTAGATGTGGAACTAGAATCTTTTGATTATTTTATAAGACATAATGTGTTTTTTACTGAAATTAGATTTTACTGACCCCTTTTTTTAAAGAACTAAAAGAGATAATTAATGAATTGAGAGATAAGGGGGATTTGAACTGGGAGATGAATTTTATGCTAGGAATGAGCGAGAATAATGTAAATATGAAACTTATTAATTTATTTTAATTTTGGCAAAAAAGGCAGTTTGGAAAAGTAGAAATGTGGCTAAAAACAAGGATTTTATTTTAAACTTTTTAAAGGGATGGTGGAAGATTATGTTCAAATATTGTATAATTATTTTACTTTGGAAAACAAGGTTGGGAATTTTTACAACATTTTTACAAGAGATGTTGTGTGTATTTTTGGACAAAAGCATATTGCCATGCCTGATAATGATGGTTTTTAGTTTTTCTCATGTTTATTGATTGCATGGATATGTAAAAATGAAAAAAAAAAATTTTTTTGAATGTCTGCACTTCTTTTATGACTGAGAGATTCTGTAACAAAAATGAATGATGATTTTAATGTGGGAAATATTTGATGTATTTTTGTATTGAAATATTTTCAATAAAAAAATTTAAAAAAAGGCGCGACCGATCTCATCTGATCTCGGAAGCTAAGCAGGGTTGGACCTGGTTAGTACTTGGATGGGAGACCGCTTGGGAATACCAGGTGCTGTAAACTTTTGGGTTTTCTTCACTACTTATCTAATACACTGGCCTTTAGTGTGGCTGATCTTTAAATAGCCCGCTCTTTGCGGCTATGTGAGACCGCCTGGGAATACCAGGTTCTGTAAGCTTTTGGGTTTTCTTCACTACTTATCTTATACACTGGCCTTTAGGGTGGCTGATTCTTAAATAGCCCGCTCTTTGCAGCAGCCCTCACTTACGGCCATACCACCCTGAGGGCGCTAGAGAGCTAGCAGGAAGTGAGAGGGTTGCAGTACAGAGAGAGAGGCTCTCTGATTCCTGTTTAGATTTTTTTTAAACTGTTGTTTTGAGACATTTTTTGTTTGGATTTTGTCTTTTGTTTGATAAATTAGTTGTTGGAAAGTTGGGGTTAACCCTGACAACCTCCCCCAACAGCTTAGGCTGTCTGGGGGACTTTTGGACTTTCTCTGTTTGAAGCATGCTGCAGATGCACACTATGGCTGCAGATAAAGAAACAGAACAAACAGTCATGAGGAAAAGTTTTAATGGAGAGAATGAAGAGAGTGATCAAAGAAGAGGAGAAGACAAACAAAGAGTGATCCAAAAACAACAGGAGATAAGTAAGGTCATAAGAGATCTACAGAAAGAGAGAGAAGAAAACAGCAGAGGAATGCCAGGAGGATCAAGAGAGAAGTACAGCAAAGAGCTTACTGTGGAGGTGGAGGTGGAGGGAGCAGAAAAGATTTCCATGATGGATTTATTGAAAGGAGTAAAAAAGGAGTGTGGAGAGGTGATCGGCTGCAGAGTGAGAGGTGAAAGGATTTATATACTCACAATGAAGGACGAAGAGGCAAAAAGGAAGCTAATGGATGGAGTGAGAGTACAAGGAGCGATGGTGCACGCCAGAGATATTATAAACAATGATATGGTTGTGTCTTTCATCAATTTGCCGGTGTACTTGGAGGATGAGAAGATAGTCTCCAATCTGCAAGAGTGGGGAGTAAAACCACTTTCACCAATAAAACATCGGGTTTGGCCGGGAACGGATACAGCTGATGGAACACGGTTCTTAAAAGTGCACTTTACGGAGCAGGTATGTTTACTCCCATACTCCACGAAGTTTGAGACTCTGAGAGGCACAGAATAGTTCCGTGTCATCCATGATAGACAAGTGCATGTTTGCAGACTTTGCATCAAGCCAGGACACATATTCAGAGAGTGCCCTGAATTAAAGTGTTTCAAATGTGGTGGAGGAGGACATTATGCAAGGGACTGTGAAGGATTGATGGGACTAGAGAAAGAGCGGGTGGAAGGACAAGAAGATGGTGAAAGAAGGAATAGTGTTCTGACGGAGGAGCAAGGGAAGGAAACGACTGGTGATGAGAGCGAGGGAGGGAAAGATGGAGCTGAGGATGGTGAAACAAGAAACAAAATGGAGTGGCGGGACAGAGCTGAAAGTATTTGCGAAGAGGATGATGGGCAGGAGGAGATGGAGCAGTCGGAGGGGAGCGAGGAGGAGGAGGAGAATGGGAAAAATAATGGGGAGGAAAGAGATAAAGAAGAGGTAAAGAGAGACTGTTCTGGAAGTGACGGAAAGTGGAGGTGGAAAAAAAGAGATGGAGGACAAGGAGAAGGACTTAAAACAAAGATCAAAATACTGAGTGCAAAGAGGAAGTCTGAGATGGACAGAGAACAGGCTGAACAGGTTAAGGAACCGCGGTCGGGTATGTGATATCAGTTTAAATGTTTTATATAATTATATGCGTTTTCTTTTGTTTTTTGGTTACTCTCATGGCCACTGTAACTTCAATAAATATAAATGGGTTAAGGAATAAAACCAAGATGAAAGAGTTACTATTTACATATAGGAGTGATATAATTTGTATACAGGAGACAAATTGAGAAGAGGATAAGGTAAGGGAGATGAGAGAAGAGTGGAGAGGGAATATATATATTATAATAATGGAGCAAAAAATGCGAGGGGTGTGGCAATATTAATTAAAAAAGATAGTGTAGGAAATATAAGAGAAGTGTACAAAGATCAGAGGGGAAGGATTTTGGTAGTTGAATTTATATACAGGGAAATGGATTTTAGATTAATAAATATATATATGTTCCAAATATAGAATTGGACAGGAGGGAAGTCTTAGAAGAATTAAAAGGGTTAGTTGTTGGAAAATGTATTATAGTCGGAGATTTCAATATAAAATGCAGTAGATTAGATGTTGGCAAGGGGGTAAAATTTAGATGGGAGAAATCGAGGGGAATGCTAATGGAAATAATGAGGGAGAAGGGATTGATGGATGTGTGGAGGTATGAAAATCCGGAAAAGAGAGAGTTCACTAGGAGGCAGTTAAAGGAAGGTATATTAAAGCAGAGTAGAATAGATTTAGTGTTAGTTAAGGAGGAAATCACTAGATATATAGACGGGATAAGACATCAAGGAAATAGTTTAAGTGATCATGATAGTGTTAGGTTCAGAATTAAGATAGGGAATGAGGAGGTAGGAGGAGGGATGTGGATATTGAATGCAGGGTATATTAAAGAGGAAGAATATGAGTTACAGATGAAGGGTTTATTAAATAGAGAATATAAGGAGATAGATGAGTATAAAAGAGATGGCAGATTAGATGATGGAATAGGAGAGAGATGGGAGAAAATAAAAGACAAGATCAAGTTAATTAGTATAAAATATAGTAAGAAAAGATGAAGGAAGAAAGGTTGCTGAGGGAAAGACTGAGAGAAGAATTAGTTAAGGCAGAAGATGAAGAAGGATATAGTATGGAAAGATATCTAGAGGTTAAGATGGCACTAGAGAAATATGAGAGGGAGAAATGCAGAGGAGCTATTTTAAGAAGCAAAGCAAAATATGCATTAGAAGGTGAGAAATGTACAGGGTATTTTTTAGGGCTAGAGAAAAGCAGACAAAGTAAAACATATATAAGGGAAATAAATACAAAAGAGGGCAAGACAACAAACGATTATGTAGAGATTTTGGAGAGAGTGCAAGAATTCTATGAAGAGTTATATAAGAGGGGAGGAGTAGACGAGAGAAGTATTGATGAGGTATTAGAAAGTGTGGGGAACATTCTAAGTAAGGAAGATGAGGAGTGGTGTGATAGGGAGATAGAGGAGGAGGAAGTGAAAGAGGCAATAGGGGGGTTGAAAAGTGGAAAAAGTCCAGGGAGTGATGGGATCGGTATAGAATGGTATAAAGCATATAAAGAAGGGGTAGCCCCCATATTAGTAGAAGTGTTCGAGGGGATAGAAAGAACAGGGACGGTGCAAGATAGAATGGTAGAGGGAGTGAAAACTTTAGTTTATAAGAAGGGAAGTAGGTTAGATATAGGGAACTACAGACCAATCAGTTTATTAAATGTGGATTATAAAATATTGACAAAAGTTTTGGCGAACAGAGTGAAAAGAGTGATAGGAAGTATAGTGCAACCAACACAGAGTTACAGCATACCAGGCAGGGATATAGCGGACACGATAGGGACAGTAAGAGATGTGATGGAGCACATGAAAGATAAGAAGGGAGGAATAGTATTAGGGATAGACTGGAATAAAGCATTCGATAGGGTAGAACATGAATACTTATTTAGGGTATTAGAAAAGTTTGGATTTGGGGTGAAAATGATAGGATGGGTGAGGAGACTATATGAAAAGGCAAAAAGTTGTATAAAAATAAATGGAGTGCTAACAGATAAGTTTGAGTTGGGAAGGTCAGTGAGACAGGGATGTCCCCTGTCTGTATTATTATATGCCATTTCAGTGGAGCCTCTAGCCACTTTAATTAAGAGGGATAAAAGAATAGTTGGGATTGAGTTGCCGTATGGAGGGATGTGTACTATAAACCAATATGCGGATGACACTACAATAACAGTGAGGGAAGGAAATAGTGTAAAAAGAGTTTTGGAGATAGTGAAGAAGTATGGGAAGGCATCAGGGGCAAAAATAAATATGGAGAAATCAGAATTAATGTATATAGGGGATGTAGAGAGGGTAGAGGTAGGAGTAAGAGTGGAGGAAAAATATATGAAAGTATTAGGCGTATATTTAGGGGTTGAAAGTAAAGAGGCAAGAGATGTGACTTGGACTGGGGTGATTAACAAAATAAGAACAGTATGTGCAGCATGGAAAGGGAGGAAATAAAAATTAAATGGGTAAGTAATAGTAGTAAATAGTTTGTTGTTGTCAGTATGTGTGTATGTAATGAGTGTAAAGGAAATGCCAGGGTGGGTGATGAATGAATTGAATAAAATTGTATGTGATTTTATATGGGAAGGGAAAGGGGTGAAAATTGCACAGAAAACATTGGTGGGTAAGAAATGGGAAGGGGGTTTAAACTTGATGGACCTAGAAATAAAAAGGGCCGCAATGAGAATAAAAACGGTGATAAAATATATGGGAGGGAGATGGGATTATGGGTGGAAGGAATTCTTAAGGAAATATATTGATGACGTGGGAGGAATAGGGGATAATGGTTGGTACATGGGCTTTAAGCAATCAATGACGGGAGGAATACCAGAAATATATCGGGAGGTATTAGAGGCATGGAGGCAGTTCCTGCCAAAAATAGAGTATGAGTGTGAAGACATACATGTGATAAAAAATCTACCACTGTTTCTGAACGAAAAAATTAAATATAAAAAAAAACATTGTATGAACAAATTTATAGAAGGGGGCATAAAACAAGTAAAGGATATTTTGTACGAAGTTATTCCAGGATTTCTCAGAAATAACTGCATTTATGATTCTGTGTGTGATTTGGAAGGAATGGAGAACAGAGAGAAAGTGAATAAAATTTATGAAAAAATTAAATCAAGTAAACCCTTGCAATGGACTAATGTGATTAAAAGTGAATGTGTATCTAAAAAAGAACAATGTATGCTGGAGATGTATGTGAATGATGATGGTGAGAAATACAAAATTAAAAATATGAGTGTAAAGAATGCATACAGGAGACTAATTGTTGATGTTATAAAGGAGCCAGCAGCAGAAAAAGTGTGGAAGAAAGTATTTGAGGATTTGGATGTGAAAAAAATCTGGTCCAACTTAAATATAAAATATAACAGTATAGAGTGTGAGAACAATGACTTTCTGATAAGACATAATAGAATTTACACAAATGTGGTGTTAAATAAAATAAACAATGAGGTAAATGTGATGTGTGATGTGTGTGATAATGGCCATGAGAGTTTTTTACATTATTTTTTGAGATGTGAGGCTTTGGTTGATTTCTTTGATTTTTTTAAAAGTCTGTTAATAGAAAACTGGGGTGTGGAAGTTGATTCAGAGGAGGAATGGGGTAAAATATTTCTGTTTGGAATTTTTGGGAAAAGGAAAAGAGCGGACATCTGCCTAATTAATTTAGTTTTGAGTCATGCCAGACTAGCAGTGGTTCTAAGAAGGAACTATGCACATTTCGAGGGGAGGAAGGTTAAAATAAAATATATATTTAAGTTAATAATACAAAGAGATGTGGACTTGATTTGTAAGTATGGAGAGAAAGAGGCAAAAGAGTTCCTTGTGAATACGAATAAGTTCATATATCAAGAGGAGGGGGGAAACATATGTTTCAATTGGTAGAAAGCAATTATTTGGTTAAGATTGGTTGTTGCAAATTGAGTAAATGTAAACATATTTGTTTGTGTATTTCATTTATGTATATTGTTTTCTATGATTATGCAAAATAAAGAATATCAATTGAAAGATGAATTATATAAATGTAACAAACTGTGTGTATGTAAACGTGAATTGAAAGTGAAATAAAAAGATTAAAAAAAAGGGTGCGCCCGATCTCGTCTGATCTCGGAAGCTAAGCAGCGTAGAGACCACCTAGGGGAATACCAGGTGCTGTAAGCTTTTGGGTTTTCTTCACTACTTATCCAAGTCGCTGGCCTTTAGGGTGGATGATCTTTAAATAGCCCGCTCTTTGCAGCAGCCCTCGCATACGGTCATACCACTCTGGGAGCGCCCGATCTTGGATGCTCAGCAGGGTAGGGCCTGGTTAGTACTTGGAAGGGAGACAGCCTGGGAATACCAGGTGCTGTAAGCTTTTGGGTTTTCTTCACTACTTATTTTATACACTGGCCTTTAGGGTGGCTGATCTTTAAATAGCCCGCTCTTTGCGGCTATGGGAGACCGCCTGGGAATACCAGGTTCTTTAAGCTTTTGGGTTTTCTTCACTACTTATCTAAGACGCTAACCTTTAGGGTGGCTAATCTTTAAATAGCCCGCTCTTTGCAGCAGCCCTCGCTTACGGCCATACCACCCTGGTAGCGCCCAATCTCGTCTGATCTCGGAATCTAAGCAGGGTCGGGCCTGGTTAGTACTTGGATGGGAGACCGCCTGGGAATACCAGGTGCTGTAAGCTTTTGGGTTTTCTTCACTGCTTATCTAATACACTGGCCTTTAGGGTGGCTGCTTTTTAAATAGCCCGCTCTTTGCGGCTATGGGAGACCGCCTGGGAATACCAGGTTCTTTAAGCTTTTGGGTTTTCTTCACTACTTATCTAAGACGCTGACCTTTAGGGTGGTTAATCTTTAAATAGCCCGCTCTTTGCAGCAGCCCTCGCTTACGGCCATACCACCCTGGGTGCGCCCGATCTCGTCTGATCTAGAAAGCTAAGCAGGGTAGGGCCTGGTTAGTACTTGGATGGGAGACAGCCTGGGAATACCAGGTGCTGTAAGCTTTTGGGTTTTCTTCACTACTAATCTAAGTTGTTGGCCTTTAGGGTGGATGATCTTTAAATAGCCCGCTCTCAGCAGCAGCCCTCGCATACGGCCATACCACCCTGGGAGTGCCCGATTTCGTCTGATCTCGGAAGCTAAGCAGGGTAGGACCTGGTTAGTACTTGGATGGGAGACCGCCTGGGAATACCACGTGCTGTGAGCTTTTGGGTTTTCTTCACTACTTATCTAATACACAGGCCTTTAGGGTGGCTGATCTTTAAATAGCCCGCTCTTTGCAGCAGCGCTCGCATACGGCCATACCACTCTGGGAGCGCCCGATTTTGGAAGCTCAACAGGGTAGGGCCTGGTTAGTACTTGGATGGGAGACAGCCTGGGAATACCAGGTGCTGTGAGCTTTTGGGTTTTCTTCACTACTTATCTTATACACTGGCCTTTAGGGTGGCTGATCTTTAAATAGCCCGCTCTTTGCAGCAGCTTGCAGCAGCTTTGCAACGACCAGGATATACTGGATAAATTGGAGGCATGGGGTGTAACTCCCTCATCCAGCATTAAGAGGAGAACATATCCGGGTACTGAAATAGCAGATGGTACGAGATACGTAAAGGTTAAGTTTCCAAAGGAAGTTATATCTCTACCATATAGCAGCAAGTTTGAGACGGCTGAGGGCATGCAGTACTTTTGGATTATACATGATCGGCAGGTGAAAACCTGTAGATTGTGTATGGATCCAGGACATGTACTTAAAGATTGCCCGGAGTTTAAGTGTTACCAATGCGAAGAGCAGGGGCACTTTGCAAGAAGCTGCAATGCGGTGAAGTGCCCGGAATGTAGAAAAGTGTTGGTGAGGTGCGAATGCTGGATGGGGGAGGGAGAAAATAGTAGTGAACAAGAAACAGATGTGGTTGTTAATGTGAGTGGGCAAAAGCAGAGGGAAACTGATATGGACAATGTTTTAAATGAGGAGATGGAAGATGGTGGACTGGGAGAGGAAGAACATCAGGTGGACACAGGAGAAATGGAGAAAGAACTAGATGGAGAAATAACAACATTGCAAGGGACTGTGCAAAGGACTTTGGACATGAGCAAAGAACAGGAGAAACAAAAAAACAACGAGGAAGGTTATCAGGAGGGGAGAATGGAGAGAAAAGGAGAAGAGAAACGTGGTGGACTGGGAGAGGACAATGGAGAGGAAGAACATCAGGTGGATACAGGAGAAAAGGAGAAAGAACTAGATGTAGAAATAACATTGCAAGCGACTGTGCAAAGGACTTTGGACATGAGCAAAGAACAGGAGGAACAAAAAAACAACGAGGAAGGTTGTCAGAAGGGGAGAATGGAGAGAAAAGGAGAAGGGAAACACAGGAAAGAAAGAGAAGGAATACAAAGAAGAAGAACTTTAAAGGTAACACCCAATGTAGATAATGCAAAGAAAAGAACTTTAAGGCAAGAAATATTAAAAGACAAGGGGGGTTGTGAGAATAGATTTGATTTGCTGAGAGATATGGAGGAGGACTGAAAAAAATGAAATGAGTTTTAATTATTTATTTTCTGTTGTTTTTATGTTTTTAAGAGTTGTTTCATTTAATGCACAAGGTTTAATGGATGTGGAGAAATTTGAAAATATGAAGGAAATATGTAGAGGGGTGGATGTTTTTGTATTACAAGAAACTAATTGGAAAAATGATTGTGTTAAAAGGTTTGAAAATTTATGGGATGGGAATATACATTGTAATAATAGTACAGAGAAAACTGGGAAAGGAGTTGTTATTTTAATAAGAAGAGATGTGTGTGAAAAAGAAAGTGTGGTGTTTAATGATGGAGCGGGGAAGTGTTTAGCTGTGGAAATAGAAAAAGGAGATGAGAGATGTACAGTATATAACATACATGCTCCAAATGAAGAAAAGGAAAAGTTGGAATTTTTTAAAACAATATCTGACAATGTAAGAATATGGGAAAGGGTGATTTTAATGGGGGATTTTAACACTGTTTTTACAGAATTAGATTTAGCAAGTAATATGGTTTTTAAGACTGATAAGGGAAGGGAGGAGTTGAAAAAAATGATGGGGGATTTTAAATTGATTGATGTGTGGAGAGAAAGAAATAGAACAAGTAGGCAATTTTCAAGAAGACAATTTTTTTAAAAGAACTGAAACAAAGTAGGATTGATTATGTTTTATGTACAGAGGAAATGCAAGGGAATATTAGTAATGTTTATTATAAACGAGCTGGTTTTAGTGATCATTCTTTCTTATTTTTGACATTAGATTTTACAAGTGTGGAAAGGGGAGGAGCAGTGTGGGTTTTAAATGCAAAGGTTTTAAAGAGTAATGCTTATCAGGAGAGTATTAAATGGATTGTGGAAGAAAGTAAAATGTATAGAATGTATAGGGAAGAGAAAAGAGTATGGTGGGATAGTGTGAAGTGGGAGATAAAGAAATGTTCAATAGAATACAGTAAAAATGTCAGAAAAGTAGAAAGACAGAAGGAAATGGAATTAACAAAACAGTTGAACAATGACTTAAGAAAAGCGGCGGAAAGTAATGGAAAAAAAGAAATTGAAAAAATAATAATGCTACAAGACCAATTAAAGATAATAGAAGAGGAAAAGTGTAAAGGTGCAAGTATAAGAAGTAAAGCAAAATATGCAGTAGAGGGAGAAAGATGCACCAGTTTTTTCTTTAATTTAGAAAAAAATAGGCAAAAGGCTGATCTATTGAAAGAAGTCTTGAATCAAAAAGGGGAAATAGAAACAGGAACTGAAGGAATTTTAAAACTAGTAAAGCAATACTACATGGACATGTTTAAGGGACAAGGTATAGGAAAAAAGGATGAGGAGTTTTTGATAAAACAAATTAAATCAAAGTTAACAGGAGAGGACATGTTTTTTTGTGATGAAGATATTAAGGAAGAAGAAATAGATGTAGCAATTCAACAGTTAAAACCAGGGAAGAGCCCAGGTGTGGATGGTTTGTTTAATGAATTTTATAAAACATTTAGAGAAATTTTAGTGCCAATTTTAAAATAAGTTTTTGAAGAAATTTTCAAGAAAGAAGTCTTGAGAGAAAAAATGAAAATAGGCATGATAAAAATTATTTACAAAAGAAGGGGTAATCCAAAAGATCTTAAAAATGTTAGACCTATATCAATGTTGAATACAGATTTTAAAATATTAGCAAAAGTTTTAGCAAACCGATTAAAAAAGGTTTTACCAAAAATCATAAAAACGACACAGGCATACGGGGTGCAAGGAAGGGATATAGCAGATGTGGTTAAAAGTATAAGAGACACAATTTATTATATGAAGGAGAAGGGAAAGGGGGGATTTTTAATAAGTCTGGATTTAGAGAAGGCATTTGACAGGGTAGAGCATGAGTTTTTATTTGATGTTCTTAAGGCTTTTGGGTTTGGGGAAAATTTTAGAAAATGGATTAGGATTTTTTACTCAGATGTGTTAACATGCATAAAATTGAATGGGTTTTTAACGGATTGTTTTCAACCAACAAGGTCGATCAGGCAAGGATGCCCACTGTCTGCCTTACTTTACTCTCTGGTAGCTGAACCACTTGGTTTGGCTATTAAGGCAGACAGAGAAATCAAAGGAATACAAATAAAGGACAATTTCAAAAGCGAAGCAGTGTATCAGTATGCAGATGATACGACCTTGATGGTAGAAGACATCCAAAGTATAGATAGGGCAATGGGGATTTTAGAAAGATATTGTAAAGGGTCGGGAGCTAAAGTAAATGTGGGGAAAAGTCTGTGCATGAGGATTGGGAGAGCAGAGGAAATACCGCAGCACATACAACTCAAGGAGGAAACGCAGCACATCAAAATTTTGGGGGTGTGGGTATGGATTCTAATAAGGCAGACATTTTGAATTGGGAAGGTGTTTTAAATGGAATGGGGAAAAGGCTGAGATTTTGGCAAGCCAGAGATTGGACGCTAAAGCTTATAAATTCTTTAATGCTGTCGAAAGTCTGGTATGTGTTGGGAGTAACCCCATTGCCCCAAGTGTACTACAAAAGAATGAAAGAATTGGTTTTAAAGTTTTTGTGGGGAAATGGAAGGGCTAAGATTGCATACAATACATTACTTGGAGACATAAAGGAGGGAGGACTGGGACTTTTAGATCCATTTTTAAGAATGAGAACACTGAGAATTAAAACAGTTCAAAAGTTTCTAGAGGGAAACAGTGATGTAATTTGGAAAAGTGTCATGAAATATTACCTGAAGAAATGGAATATGGGATGTAAGGTTTTATGGATGAAAATGAAAAGCTGGATGTTAATAGGTCTGCCAAATTTTTATGTGGAGGTTTTTGAATCATGGGGGCAATTTTTAGAAAATGTACTGAATTTACCTAAAGGAAGGGCCCAGCTTTTAAAACAACCATTGTTTTTAAATCCTAATATTAAAAGGGAGGGTGAGGTCATGTATTATAAAGAATGGTGGGATTGTGGTTTGAGACAAATAAAAGATTTATTGTATGAGGTGATAGAAGGTTATTTACCTTTACAGGTGGTTGTGGATGCGTTGAGGGAGGGGGGCAAAAGGGTGTGGAGAATGAAGTTAGACAGACAATATGAAGATTAAAGAAAGCAATACCAAAGGATTGGATTGAAAGAATTGAAAATTATGAGAGTGGGGAGGAGGATGAATTACCAGAGGTATTTTTTAAAAGGTCAAATGGGGAAAAGGTGAATTTTAATTTATGCAAAGTAAGAAATTTTTATAGTGTTTTTTAGGTCTATGGCTTTTACGAAACCAGTAGCGCTGAGCTACTGGAAAGAAAGATATGACGAATTAAATGAAAATGAATTTTGGGGAAATGTGAGATTGAAATATATGGAACCAATTTTAGAGAATTTTTATTATTTATTGAGACACAATTGTATGTTAACAGAGATGAGATTACACAAAATAGGAATTCAAAATGATGCAAAGTGTAAAGTGTGTATGAAAGAAAATGACGGACTGTTACATTTGTTTTTTTATTGTGAAAAGTTAGATGATTTTATGAGGAAAATGAAGGATATTGCAAAATCAATTTTTGAGGGGAAGTATGAGGAGGACCAAAATAAGTGGGAAATTTTTTTTTGATTTGGTTGTAATGACTGTAAAATGTATACCTTTAATTTATGTGTAACAGTAGCAAAGTATGTAATATGGTTGAGAAGAAACATGGCGAAATATGATGGGAAGAATGTTGATGTGTGGATTATCTTTAAAAACAGGATGCAATACTCTGTGATACTGTTATGGGATTATTTTCAATGGAAAACAAAGAAGATGATTTTATAGAAATTATTGTAAGAGGGAATCCAATGTTGGAAATTAAAGAAAATGGTGTAAACTGGCTATGGGGGAAATATGAAAAATGATGAAAAAAAAAAAAAAAATGTCGTCTGATCTTGGAAGCTCAGCAGGGTAGGGCCTGGTTAGTACTTGGATGGGAGACAGCCTGGGAATACCAGGTTCTTTAAGCTTTTGGGTTTTCTTCACTACTTATCTAAGACGCTGGCCTTTAGGGTGGCTGATTCTTAAATAGCCCGCTCTTTGCAGCAGCCCTCGCTTACGGCCATACCACCCTGGGTGTGCCCGATCTCGTCTGATCTTGGAAGCTAAGCAGGGTCGGGCCTGGTTAGTACTTGGATGGGAGACAGCTTGGGAATACCAGGTGCTTTTGTGGGGAAAAGTCTGTGCATGAGGATTAGGAGAGCAGAGGAAATACCGCAGCACATACAACTCAAGGAGGAAACGCAGCACATCAAAATTTTGGGGGTGTGGGTGGGTATGGATTCTAATAAGGCAGACATTTTGAATTGGGAAGGTTAGTACTTGGATGGGAGACAGCTTGGGAATACCAGGTGCTTTAAGCTTTTGGGTTTTCTTCACTACTTATCTAATACACTGGCCTTTAGGGTGGCTGATCTTTAAATAGCCCGCTCTTTGCGGCTATGGGAGACCGCCTGGGAATACCAGGTTCTGTAAGCTTTTGGGTTTTCTTCACTACTTACCTAATACACTGGCCTTTAGGGTGGATGATCTTTAAATAGCCTGCTCTTTGCGGCAGCCCTCGCATACGGCCATACCACTCTGGGAGCGCCCGATCTCGTCTGATCTTGGAAGCTCAGCAGGGTAGGACCTGGTTAGTACTTGGATGGCAGACAGCCTGGGAATACCAAGTGCTGTGAGCTTTTGGGTTTTCTTCACTACTTATCTAATACACAGGCCTTTAGGGTGGCTGATCTTTAAATGGCTCGCTCTTTGCAGCAGCCCTCGCTTACGGCCATACCACCCTGGGAGCGCCTGATCTCGTCTGATCTCGGAAGCCAAGCAGGGTCGGGCCTGGTTAGTACTTGGATGGGAGACTGCTTGGGAATACCAGGTGCTGTAAGCTTTTGGGTTTTCTTCACTACTTATCTAAGACGCTGGCCTTTAGGGTGGCTAATCTTTAAATAACCCCCTCTTTGCAGCAGCCCTCGCATACAGCCATACCACTCTGGGAGCGCCCGATCTTGGAAGCTCAGCAGGGTAGAGCCTGGTTAGAACTTGGATGGGAGACAGCCTGGGAATACCAGGTGCTGTGAGCTTTTGGGTTTTCTTCACTACTTATCTAATACACTGGCCTTTAGGGTGGCTGATTCTTAAATAGCCCGCTCTTTGCAACTGCTCTCGCTTAGGGCCATACCACCCTGGGTGCACCCGATCTCGTCTGATCTCGGAAGCTAAGCAGGGTAGGGCCTGGTTAGTACTTGGATGGGAGACCACCTGGGAATACCAGGTGCTGCAAGCTCTTGGGTTTTCTTCACTGCTTATCTAATACACTGACCTTTAGGGTGGCTGATCTGTAAATAGCCCGCTCTTTGCGGCTATGGGAGACCGCCTGGGAATACCAGGTTCTGTAAGCTTTTGGGTTTTCTTCACTGCTTATCTAATAATGCGAATTTTTATTTAAGGTGTTAGAGAAGTTCGGGTTTGGGGAGAGAATGGTAGGGTGGGTGAGGAGATTGTATGGAAGCGCAAGAAGTTGTGTGAAGGTGAAGGGGATATTAACTGACACATGCAATGTGGGAAGGTCTGTGCGACAAGGGTGATAGCGACCCTATCAGCTTTATTATATGCTATTTCTGTAGAACCCCTAGCCTCATCAATCAAGAGAGATAGAAGGATTACAGGAATTGAGTTGCCATATGGAGGAACATGTATAATAAACCAATATGCCGATGATACAACAGTAACAGTAAGGGATGGAGGCAGTGTGGGGAAGGTCGTAGAGTTAGTTGGAAAATACGGCAGGGCATCAGGGGTGAAAATAAACAGAGATAAATCAGAAATAATGTACATAGGAGAAATAGAAAGAACTGACGTAGGGGTGAGGCTGGAGGAAAAGTATATGAGGGTTTTAGGTGTGTATCTAGGGGTCGATTCTATTGAGGCAAGGGATGTAACATGGGCTGGAGTGATAAACAAGATAAGAACCATCTGTACAGCATGGAGAGGGAGAAAATTGAGATTAAAAGGAAAAGTAATTGTGGTTAATAATCTGATGCTGTCAGTTTGTGTATATGTGATGAGTGTAATTGAAATGCCTGAGTGGGTGATGAATGAGTTAAATAAAATTGTGAGTGATTTTATTTGGGAAGGAAAAGGTGTGAAAATCACACAGAAAACACTGGTGGGGAAGAGATGAAAAGGAGGTTTAAATTTAATTGATCTGGAAACTAAAAAGTTGGCAATAAGAATAAAAACGGTGAAGAAATATATGGAAAGACAGTGGGACTATGGATGGAGAGAATTCTTAAAGAAATATGTAGATGAGGTGGGAGGAATGGGAGAGTATGGCTGGTATATGGGGTTTAAGCAGTCAATGACAGTGGGAATACCAGAGATATATAGAGAGGTGTTAGAGGCATAGAGAAGGATTTTACCAAAAATAGGCTATGAGTGTAAAGAGATGGAAACATTTATAAATTTACCATTGTTTTTAAATGAGAAATTCAAACATAACAATAAAACACTATATGAGCCCAAATTCATGGAAGCAGGAATAAAGCATGTGAAAGATATAATCTACGAAGCCATACCAGGTTTCCTTAGAAAAAGTTGTATATATGATTCAGTGTGTGAGTTGGAGGGAATGGAGAGCAAAGAGAGGGTGAATAGAGTATATGAAAGAATTAAAGCAAGCTTACCGCCAGAATGGGTGAATGTAATTGAAAGAAGTTGTGTGGAAAAGAAAGAACAAGACATGCCCGAGATATATGTAATGGAAGATGGGGAAAGATATAACATAAAAAGTGTGAGTGTAAAGAAAGTATATGGTCTGTTAATAAAGGATCAAATTAAGGAACCAGCGGCGGAAAAGGTATGGTGCAAAGTGTTTGAAGACTTCGATGTAAAGAAAATATGGTCTAACATGAATGTAACATATAATAGCATAGAGTGTGAGAACAATGATTTCTTAATAAGGCACAATAGAATCTATACAAATGTGGTGCTGAATAAAATAAATAACAATGTTAATGTTATGTGTGATGTATGTGACAGGGGTCATGAGACATTTTTACATTATTTTTTGGAATGTATTGAATTGAAAGTATTTTTTGATTTTTTGAAAAACCTGTTAAAAAATAACTGTTATGAAGAAGTGAATTTGGAGGAGGGATGGAGGCAAACCTTTCTATTTGGCATGTTTGGAAAAAAGAAAACAGTGGACTATTGGCTAATAAATTATGTTCTGAGCCATGCCAGACTAGCGGTCGTGTTAAGGAGGAATTATGCACATTTTGAGGGGAGAAAAGTAAAAATAAAAGAATTGTTTAAGGCAATAGTAAGAAGGGATGTAGAAATGAATTGTAAATATGGAGGGAATGAAGTGAAGGATTTCTTTATAACTGGAAACAAATTTATAAAAGAAGGTGAGAGGAAAGAGATTTTGTTTAATTTCTGATTGTACTTATATTTTAAGTATAAAGGCATTTGAATGTCCTGTGACATTTCAGAAAGCATATGAAATGTATTTGTTGGTAAATGGAGGAAATTGAAATGTAAATTTGTGAATCTGAATGTACAATAAAAAAGATAAAAAAAAAAGGGTGCGCCCGATCTCGTCTGATCTCGGAAGCTAAGCAGGATAGGGCCTGATTAGTACTTGGATGGGAGACCTCCTGGGAATACCAGGTGCTGTAAGCTTTTGGGTTTTCTTCACTACTTATCTTATACACTGGCCTTTAGGATGGCTGATTCTTAAATAGCCCGCTCTTTGCAGCAGCCCCTCGCTTATGGCCATACCACCCTGGGAGCATCCGATCTCGTCTGATCTCGGAAGCTAAGCAGGGTCGGGCCTGGTTAGTACTTGGATGGGAGACTGCTTGGGAATACCAGGTGCTGTAAGCTTTTGGGTTTTCTTCACTACTTATCTAATACACTGGCCTTTAGGATGGCTGATTCTTAAATAGCCCACTCTTTGCAGCAGCCCCTCGCTTATGGCCATACCACCCTGGGAGTGTCCGATCTCGTCTGATCTCGGAAGCTAAGCAGGGTCGGGCCTGGTTAGTACTTGGATGGGAGACCGCTTGGGAATACCAGGTGCTGTAAGCTTTTGGGTTTTCTTCACTACTTATCTAATACACTGGCTTTTAGGATGTCTGATCTTTAAATAGCCCGCTCTTTGCAGCAGCCCTCGCTTACGGCCATACCACCCTGGGAGCGCTAGATAGCAACTAAGGAAGTAGTGTGGCAGCAGTTCAGAGAGAAAGGCTCTCTGTATTTTCATTTTGTTTTTTTTTGTTTGTGTATTTTTAGAGTGAATTAAATACTAAGTGGACGTTATAGGTGTTGAGTTTCAGCACTAGCCAGCAGCTCTAAGCTGTCTGGAAGGTAGTTTATTTTTGTTTGTTTTTGTTTGTTTGTATGTGTGGAGGACGAGTGATTTGAGTAAAATGGACGGGCACAAAAGAAAAGAAAAGGACACGGAAGCAGAAACTGGTAGGCAACAAGATAAAGGACCGGAAAAATGATTGCGAGCTGAGAATGGGAACAATTTGATGGAGACAAGAAGAGTATACTTAAAAGAGGCGACCATAACAATTGATGTAGCAGAGGTACAAAATGGAGGAGCAGAGGATATCATTAAAGCCATAGCAGAGAAGGTGGGAGAAGGAAAACTTATTGCTGTAAGACCAAAACAACATGGACTATATGAGGTAACTTTGGAAAAAGAAGAACTTTGTGATTAACTTTTAAATGGACTGGAAATCAAAGGAATAAAGTGTGAAACCAAAAAGCTACAGGACAGGGAGTATGTGGTCTCCTTTATGCATTTGCCCATCTACCTAGAGGACATGGACATTCCAGACAAGTTGGAGGGGTGGAGAGTAATCCCCACATCGCAAATAAGGAGAAGATATTATCCTGGAACTTACATCGAGGATGGAACCAGATTTTTAAAGGTGAAATTCCCAAGAGAAGTGGCATCATTACCTTACAGTACACGTTTTGAGACAGCAGAGGGAACAACACTTTAGGATTATCCACAGTCGGCAGGTAAAAACTTGTCGTTTGTGCATGAGTCCACAGCACATTCTCAA
Source organism: Schizothorax lantsangensis (assembly GCA_027422415.1). Classification (NCBI taxonomy): domain Eukaryota; kingdom Metazoa; phylum Chordata; class Actinopteri; order Cypriniformes; family Cyprinidae; genus Schizothorax; species Schizothorax lantsangensis. The sequence continues at coordinate 2,943,226 of CM049854.1, forward strand.
GGACTGTCCGGAGTTCAGATGTTACAAGTGTGAAGAACAAGGCCATTTCGCAAGGGATTGTACAGCTGTCAAGTGCCCGGATTGTTTTAAAATTCTGAACAAATGTGAATGCTGGATGAACAGGGAGGAAGAGGAAGAGGAAGAAGAGGAGCAAGAGGAAAGCGGGCAGATGCTAAAGGAGGCCAGGGAAACAAAATCAATAAGTGAAACAGAGGAGCAGCAGGAAGCAGTAATTGAAGAGAAGAGGACGAATGGCAAGGAACAAGTCGACATCAATGAAGGAGAAGAATCAGAGGAGGAGAAAAGCAATGAGGAAAGAGTATGGACATCATCGGACATAGATGCAAATACAATGGACATGCATAATGTGGCAGAAAACAGCCAAAACATGGACATGACAAATGAAATTGAAGGGGAAGGTGAACTGGAGGAGCAAAAGAAGGACAAAGACTTGGGAAGACTGGTAAGAAGAAGGCCTTTGAAGGTAAAACCAAATTTAGAATCATCTAGGAAAAGACTTGTCAGAAAGGAAGTAAAGAAAAATGTAAACCGATTTGATGTGTTAAGAAATCTGGAAGAAGACAATTGTTAGTAATGGAGGTTTTCAACTATTTTTTTTTTTTATTTAATGGTATTAGGTATTGTTGTTTTTAATGCTAGAGGGTTACTTAACAGAGAAAAATTTGAAATGGTCAAGGAATTGTGCAAAAATGAAGATTTAATAATACTCCAAGAAACAAATTGGAAAAGTGATGCAATGGATGATCTAAAAAGGAGGTGGGCTGGAGAAATATATTTTAACAATGGAGATGGAAGATTGGGAAGAGGGGTTGCTATTTTAATAAGAAAAGATACAGATGTGAAGCTAAAAGAAATATATGATGATGGGAAAGGGGAATGTATTGCGATTGAAATAAGACATGAAGTTGAAAATTTTGTGTTAATTAATGTACATGCACCAAATGAAGAAAAAGAAAAGAAAGATTTTTTTAGTGAACTTAGACAACTGATAGAAAAGTGGAAGAAAGTAATGATGGTCGGGGATTTTAATACAGTTTTTAGGAAAAGCGATATGGCTGATGGAATGGTATTTAAAGTAGATGCGGGGAGAAAGGAACTTAAAGCTCTGATGGAAGAAAACAATTTAATTGATGTGTGGAGAGAGAGGAATGAAAAGAAAAGAGAATTTACCAGAAAGCAAATTGTTGGGAATTTTTTATGTCAAACAAGGATTGACTACATTTTAAGCACAATAATTTTAGATGATTTTATTGAGGACATATCTTATAAAGATACATCACTGAGTGATCATAAAATGGTTTTATTGAAGATAGATTTTAACAAAAAGGAAAGAGGACCTGGAGTATGGGTTTTAAAAACAGAACTTCTAAAGAGTGAAAGTTATAAATCAGAAATTGAAAAATTAATTGAAAAAGAAAAAGAGGATGGGATGCATGTAGAGGATAAAAGAATATGGTGGGAGAACGTAAAATATGAAAAAGAAATTTTCAATAAGATACAGTAAAACAATTCAGAGAGTAAAACGGAGAAAGGAAAAAGAAATAAGGAAGGAATTAAGAGAAGAGGAAAAAAAGAGAGACAGAGATATACAAAAGATAACAGTCTTGGAAGAAAAACTAAAGAAAATGGAAGAGAGAAAATGCAAAGGAGCTATGTTGAGAAGCAAAGCAAAACACATTGTGGAAGGAGAGAAGTGTACAAAATTTTTTATTTAATTTGGAAAAAAGGAGAGGGAGATCAGGAGTAATGAAGGAAATAAAGGGGAAAGATGATAAAACAGTGAAGGGAACGGAAGAAATCCTAAAAGAAGTAAAATATTATTATGAGGACCTTTTTAGAACAAATAAGATAGATGAGAAAGAAAAAGAGATCTTACTACAGCAAATTACTGTCAAAGTAGCAAAAGAAGATAAAAAACAATGTGATAAAGAAATAGAAAAAGAAGAGATAATACAGGCTATAGAACTGCTAAATGGAGGGAAAAGCCCAGGAATAGATGGACTGGGAAGTGAGTTTTATAAGACTTTTAAGGAAAAAATAAATATAATTTTAAAAGAAATATATGAACAGATTTTTGAGAAAGGTGAATTATATCAGATGATGGGAATGGGGTTGATGAAGATAATATATAAAGGAAAAGGAGATAAAACGGTTTTAAAGAATTTTAGACCAATTACTATGCTAAATACGGATTTAAAATTTTAGCAAAAGTTCTAGCTGATAGGCTGAAGAAGGTATTACCTACAACAATAAAGACTAATCAATCATATGGGGTTAAAGGAAGAGACATTGCAGACACAATAAGTAGTATAAGAGATTTAATAGGCTATATGAGAGAAGAAAAGAAGAGTGGATATGTAATCAGCCTTGATTTTGAAAAAGCTTTTGACAGAGTTGAACAGTTTTTTATTTTCAATTTTAGAACAGTTTGGTTTTGGAGTAAATTTTATTAAATGGATAATTTTATACAGAGGAGCAATGACAAAAGTGAAATGCAATGTTTTTTTAACAGAACCTTTTAAAATCACACGCTCAATAAGACAGGGGTGTCCACTATCTGCACAGTTATACTCCTTGGTAGCAGAACCTTTGGGGATGGTAATAAATAAAGAAGAGAGTATACAGGGAATAGAACTGGAGAGGGGAATAGAAGGACAAAAAAATATTTCAATATGCTGATGACACGACAGTAATAGTTAAAGATGTTGGAAGTGTGAGAAGAGTTATGGAAGTAGTAAGAAGATTTTGTCAAGGCTCTGGAGAAAAAATAAATGAAGATAAGAAAGTTTGTATGAGATTCAGAAAAGTACCAGTTTTAACTGAATATTTTGCTTTTAAAGAAGTACAAGAAATTAAGATTTTAGTATTTAGGAGTGATTTTAGGAAAAGATGAAAAAAGCACAAGAGTTAAGATGTGGGAAGAGATCATAGGAGGAATGGAAAGATTAGTATTTTGGAATTTAAATCTAAAAGGAAAGATTTTAATTGTGAATGTTTTAATGTTATCAAAGACATGGCATATTATGTCTGTTTCATCGATGCCTTTATGGGCAGCACAAAAGATAAAAATATGTATTTTGGAGTTTCTCTGGGAGAAAAAGCCCGCCAGAATGGCATACAACACGCTAATTGGTTCGGTAGAAGAAGGGGGGCTAGGTCTAGTAGATATTGAGCAAAAGAAAAACAGTCAAAAGGTATTTGAATGAGGAAAACAAAAGTGAATGGAAAATAACAATGACACATTATTTAAACATATGTGGGAATTTGAAGCTAGGAAATAATATTTTATGGATGAAATTAAAGGATTGGATGCTACAGAGAATACCAGACTTCTGTAAGGAAGTTTTAAGTGCTTGGAGTTCTTTACTATCAGAAATTGAGTTTAAACCACATGGAAGGGAAATGATTTTAAACCAACCTTTGTTTTTAAATAAGAATATTGTTTCACAAGGAAAATAGATTTATTTTATGAAGTGGATTGAAGTGGGGTTTTTAAAAGTAAGAGATGTGTTATATGAGTACAAATAAGTTTTTTTACCACTACAAGTGATGATTGATGCTATGGAGGAAGCAAAGGAAGAATATAATGTAAACATTCTAAAAAAACAATATGAAGAAGTAAAAAAGGCAATACCTAAAGAATGGACTAAGGAGATTCAGAATGGGGATAAAACTGAAAGCAGAATGGACGTGTTTTTGAAAAGAGGAGAAAAATGTATGGTTTTTAATTTGTGTACTGTAAAAATGGTTTATATTTTTTTTGTAAAATCTGTTTTTAAAAAACCTATTGCAAACCAATTTTGGTTAAGGCACTTCAGTGAAATTGAAGAAAGATACATTTGGAAGAATATGAGATGGAGGTTTTTGGACACAGATCTTGAATGTTTGGATTATTTTATAAGACAAAATGTGATGGTTACTGGAATGAGGTTGTGTAAGATTGGAATGGAGCTAGATGCAATATGTAAAGTTTGTAAGAAAGAGGATGAAGGTATTTTACACCTGTTTTTATTTTGTGAAAGATTTTTTATAGTTTTAAAAGTGTTAGTTTATGATTTAAGGAAAACCAAAAAAAGATATTAGATGGAATATAACTCTAATGTTGGGGTTAAATGAGAAATGTCAAAATAAACAAGTTATTAATCTACTCTTAATTTTAGCAAAAAAGGTAATATGGAAGAGGAGAAATATTGCAAAAAGCAAGAATTATGTCTTGGACTTGTGGCTGTATTTTAAAGCAGAAATTGAGGATTACATACAAACCTTGTATGAATATTTTAAGTTGAAGAATGACACTGAACTGTTTAATACCATTCTTACAAATGATGTACGGGACATTTTTAGAAAATTTAATGTGAATTCTCCAGAAATGGATATTTGTATATTTTGAATCAAGAATTGTTGTATTGTTGGAATAAAAAAAATTATAAAAAAAGGAGCGCCTGATCTCGGAAGCTAAGCAGGGTTGGGCCTGGTTAGTACTTGAGAGAGTGGTAGGGCACCTTGTCGCAAAAGCTTTGATTTATTGCCCTCATAAAAATCCCACCCAGTAAGTGGCCCAATCCCTCCCACCCTCCATAACTGGACATCTGGTTTGTACACCCCCACCATGTAGATGAGAAATTGATTATCCAGTATGTTTAATGAATTTTATGACTTGTGTGGGGCCATTGTTATGTGCTTTAAACTTTAAATGATGAAGCTGTGTTAAAGGGATGTTTTTATTAAAGTGTTTTTTCACATTGTGTAAAACGTGTAATGATTGTTTTTTTCCCTACAAGACGTGTTGTAGGGAAAACAATGTTAGACAGAGTTAGAAAATAAAGCATTAGTTTTCTTTTCTATCGTTTGACAGAGTTAAAGAAGAAGTTTTATTCACAAAAAAGCTGTAAATACTAGAAATTAGTGCCTTATCTTACCGTGTTGTGAAATAAAAAATATCAGACCGTTAAGTAAGACCATACTGTTTAAAAGTAAAAAAGATCCTTAAAAATAAACGAATATCAGAGGGGTTTGTTCGTTAAAACAAGGCAGTAGTCAAAATCTCCTTGTCCGTCGTTACAAATTAGTTTGACAGAGTTTTATTCACAAAAAAGCCACAAATACTAGATAAGTCTTATCTTACCGTGTTGCGAAATAAGACCATATGTTTTAAAAGTAAAAAAGAGCCTTAAAAATAAACGAATATCGTTAAAACAAGACTATCCTGCAGTAGTCTGTTGTTACAAGTTAGTCACGACAGAAAAACGTAAAGACAAAGAATCCCCGAGAGCCTAGAGCTGATCCGTCAGACATCCGCTCTCTGTAGCTGCCAAACTCCAAATGAGCGCCTGGAACCCCGGGTGACCAAACCACGCCTACGGCCGTCCCCTAACAGAGGCGGTCCAAAGATTTAAAATAAAGTAATGTTTTTAACGTTATTTTAATAAATCTTTAACAGTTCTTTAATTAATGAAAACCTTCTCACTTTTAAAACTGTTTATTCTTTGAACTCTAGTTCATAGGAAAAACGTTGTTTATTTTATTTGCTTAATTCGTCTAGTCCTTTAATCGATCCTTGATTTTTGTCATCACGTTATGATGGCGGTATAAAATAGATTTGGATGACCTACGCAAGAGACCTTTTAAACATAACCTCTGTTTTGTTTTATTTACGCTTAAGTTTATTTTACTCGTTGATTTGTCAAGCTCGTGATGGCGCCGCAGATGGCAGCTACTGTGCTTTGCTCTCCAGTGTTTGTACTGTTTTTGTTTGTTTTTCCTGTTTTTTGTTTCTCAAACACGATCAGCTTTACCAGGGATGAACTGCTGAACATTCGGCAGAACACACCACAAAATCTTTTACCGGATTTTGATTACTCGGACGCTTTGCTGGACATTATAGTTGGCGGAGCTGCGGTGTTGTTTAGACGCTACAGGTCGCGCAGACGGGGGAAGCGAGCCGGCGCGCTTGTGAAGCTTCGTGAGCGCGGATTAAGAACGCCGTTGCCTAGCATCCATCTCGCGAATCTCCGCTCTCTACCCAACAAAACGAACGAACTTCTCCTGCTTTCCCGGACAAATACGGATTTCTCAAACTCTGCTGCTCTGTGTTTCACGGAAACCTGGCTGAAGGATACCATACCGGACAGCGCGTTACATCTTCCCAATTTCCAGCTGATCAGAGCAGATCGCGAGGCAGAATCAACGGGGAAATCACGCGGCGGCGGGACGTGCTTCTACATCAATGAGAGGTGGTGTACAGATGTAACTGTGTTAAAGAAGATGTGCTGTTATGATCTAGAAACGCTCTTCATTAACTGCAAGCCGTTCTATTCGCCGCGGGAGTTCTGTTCGTTCATTCTCGTGAGTGTTTACATTCCACCGCACGCGAACGCCAGATCAGCTTTACAGAAACTCGCTGATCAGATCACAGAGACTGAGCAACAACACCCGGATTCTGTTTTAATCATTCTCGGTGACTTTAATAAAGCAAATCTCTCACGCGAACTGCCAAAATACAGACAGCCCATCACATGTCCCACCAGAGACAGTAATATATTGGATCACTGTTACACAGCGATAAAGGATGCATATCACTCTGTCCCTCGAGCAGCTTTAGGACTATCTGATCACTGTTTAGTTCATCTTATACCAACCTACAGGCAGAAACTCAAATCTGAAAAACCTGTATTAAAAACTGTTAAAAGATGGACTGCTGAAGCAGAGCAAGATTTAAAAGCTTGTTTTGACCTCACTGATTGGAGTGTTTTTGAAGCTGCTGCCACCGATTTGGACGAACTCACAGAGACTGTAACATCATATATCAGTTTCTGTGAAGATATGTGTATTCCTACCAGGACTCGTTTAACCTACAACAACGACAAACCATGGTTCACAGCAAAACTCAGACAGCTCCGTCAGGCCAAAGAAGATGCTTACAGGATGAGGGATAAAGTCTTGTATAAACAGGCCAAATACACACTGGAAAAGGAGATCAGGGTGGCTAAGAGGAATTATTCTGACAAGCTAAGGATTCAGTTCTCTTCCAGTGATTCTGCTTCAGTGTGGAAAGGTATGAAAGACTTTACAAATTACAAGACACCATCCCCCAGCACTGTGGAGAATCAACAACTAGCAGACGATTTGAATGTCTTTTGCTGCAGGTTTGAAAAAACACCCCACACCCGCCCTGAACACCTCTCCACACAACCATTAACACCTCCAGCAACCCCCCTCTCCCCCACACCTACACTGAAAATAAGTGAAGATGACGTGCGGCAGGTCTTCATAAAGAACAAAAGAAGGAAAGCACCAGGCCCAGACGGTGTGTCACCAGCCTGCCTTAAATCCTGTGCTGACCAGCTAGCCCCCATTTTCACACAGATCTTCAACAGATCACTGGAGCTGTGCGAAGTCCCCTCATGCTTCAAACGCTCCACCATCATCCCTGTCCCAAAGAAACCCAAAATTACTGGACTTAATGACTACAGACCTGTGGCTCTAACGTCTGTGGTCATGAAATCATTTGAAAGACTGGTTTTGGCTTATCTGAAGGCCTCCACTGGACCCTTACTGGACCCCCTGCAGTTTGCCTACAGAGCAAACAGGTCTGTGGATGATGCAGTCAACATGGGACTGCACTTCACCCTGCAGCATCTGGACAGACCAGGGACTTATGTGAGGATCCTGTTTGTAGACTTCAGCTCTGCTTTTAACACCATCATCCCGGACACCCTTCAGAATAAACTGACACAGCTCTCCGTCCCTACCTCCGTCTGTCAGTGGATCAACAGCTTCCTGACAGACAGGCAGCAGCTTGTGAGGCTGGGAAAATTCTCATCCAGCACCCGCACCACCAGCACTGGAGCCCCTCAGGGCTGCGTTCTCTCCCCACTGCTCTTCTCCCTCTACACGAATGACTGCACATCTAAAGACCCCTCTGTCAAGCTCCTGAAGTTTGCAGACGACACCACAATGATCGGCCTCATTCAGGACGGTGACGAGTATGCCTACAGACAGGAGGTTAAGGAGCTGGCTGTCTGGTGCAGTCTTAACAACCTGGAGCTTAACACGCTCAAAACAGTGGAGATGATCGTGGACTTCAGGAGAAACCCCCCTGCTCTCCCCCCACTCACCATCATGAACAGCACTGTGACTGCAGTGGAGTCATTCAGGTTCCTGGGCACCACCATCTCCCAGGACCTGAAGTGGGACATTCACATAGACTCCATTGTGAGAAAGGCCCAGCAGAGGTTGTACTTCCTTCGCCAGCTGAGGAAGTTCAACCTACCACAGGAGCTGCTGAAACAGTTCTACTCTGCCATCATTGAATCCGTCCTCTGCACATCAATAACTGTCTGGTTCAGCTCAGCTACCAAATCTGACCTCAGAAGACTACGGAGGGTAGTCCGGACTGCTGAGCGAATCATTGGTACAACCCTCCCTACTCTCCAAGAACTGTATTTATCCAGAGTGAGCAAAAGGGCTGGCAAAATCACTCTGGACCCCGCACATCCAGCACACTCCCTCTTTGAACTGCTGCCGTCTGGTCGACGCTACAGAGCTCTGAGCACCAGAACAACCAGACACAGGAACAGTTTCTTCCCCCAAGCAATCCATCTCATGAACACTTGACATTAACGTGGAACACACAACACTATTTTACAACTATTTATTCACCACACATACACATATAATATTTTTTATTTTATTTTTTTCCATTTCAAATTTGCACATGTCAGACCTGTACACACATGATTGTCTGTATTGCATAGTGTTTTTGCTATTTACATTGCCTATTTGTATATACATTGCCTATTTGTATATTTGTATATTGTTCTCTTGTTGTCTGTGTCCTGTCCCGTTGCTGTCATTCTGTTGCACTGTGGAGCTTTGTCACTATAACAAATTCCTCGTATGTGTAAACATACCTGGCCAATAAAGCTCATTCTGATTCTGATTCTGATTCTGATTAACTTCCGATGTGGTATAACAGTTAAAACGCGCGTACAAATATCTAACAGATCCGAAACCAACTGTTTTTCTGTTTGTTTCATACGTGTAATAAAAACAACGCGGGATTTTCTCTGTGATTTTCCAGCCGTAAGGTCTGGACCGTTATCTATTAATTGAAACAGACAACAAAGAAATGCAAATATCACGACTCACGTAGAGCATGAGAGCAGGATGTATCCGTGGCATCTGGTCTCGTGATTACTGAAGCGTTGTAACAGTTTAGCAATCTAATTAGTTTTGAAAGAGGTCTGGCATCGTAAATTTTGTTAGAAGGTTAGTTAAAAACCGTACATCAAAGCATAGACATAGTATCCGGGAAGTCTGGTAATGACATGGGTGATGGCGTGGGGATGGCAGACCGTTCCTATTGAAACTTTTTTTTAGGCCGCAAATGGTCTAGTTAAAAGTTATATATATATATATATATATATATATATATATATATATATATATATATATATATATATATATATATATATATATATATATATATAGTATAGGATGAAAATATTTTTCCAAAGAAAAAGGGTTATTTTATAAACTAGATCTGACGAACAACGGTTCTGTATGAAATAATATAGATAATACAGAATTTAAATAAATAGAAGCCCTAAACTTAGTTTTTAATAATACGATCGCTGTAGAAAATCATGTCTAATTTAATACATTTACTTAGTATCGATATTTCTTTTAGCTGCAGATATATAATAAAGACTAACTACTACAGACCTTTATACGAACAGATGGGGAGGGCTGACCAATAAACAAATGGCCGGCTTTGATGTTTCAATCTGCGAGTTCAAACGTTTCGTAGATAAGAAAAACGTCTGTTATGCTAACATAGCGGTCTTAAGATGTAAAAGAAAATCTAACAGATGTTTTCATCCAGCTGTGTTAAGTAAGCTGTTGGAGTTGAGGGCCGGATGGATGCGATCGATAAAATTGCGCGGGACTTTCGATGGTTACAACTATTTATAAGTTACTAAAGATTTGCGGTATTAGGTCCACATAGATTTACGATACGTTTCGTGGATACGCCCCCCCCCGCCTACACTCTGAAAGCTTAAAAGTAGACGCTATAACGAACTCATTAGCTGTAAATTCTAACTTCTTTACGCGCAAAAACCTTATACATCAATAAACGTAGGAGCCATGGCGGACAATTACGAGGGTGAGTTTTTTTTTTTTTTCATAGGTGTTATTTAAATAAATATGTTAATATTTGTTTAACAATGCGATTATCAATTCCAGACACATATGTGAATATCGAGTTTGATGAAGATCTACAGCAGATCCTAGAGGAAATATGTAAATTTTCAGTCTTTTCTACTGTACGTTTAGGATCTAATAATAATAATAATGTTTTCTTATCATTTTAACCAGTAGTTACCAATGAGGACGACGCGTTAATTAACTGTAAGTTATGCAGTCATCATTTTTCTTAACGCTTTGAAATGTTTTAACGATGTATAAAACAGTGTTTACTAATTTTAGCAGACGTTCATGATGTTAACGATAATGAGGAACCTGCAGCCCATATAGAGATTACAGTGAGAACGGATGTACGTCACGCACCAGACAATGTCACACAGAGTCAATCCCCCCAAGGTGCCTGTTCGGTCGAAGCCGGCACATCTGAGCTCACACCTGCAAACGTCTCTACCGTGCAGACAAACCAGCTCCAATACGGATGTGGTCAAGGTGTGAAACGTATGAGATTTACCGTGCAGGAACCAACCGTCACGGCGTCTACAAGTAGTTCAAGAAACACGGATAATAACGGTATGTATTAAAATAGACATTACATTAATGTATTTCATGTTTTTTTTTTTATTATTTAATAAATGATTGTTATTCTTTTTACAGTGCAAGATCACGACGAAGGTGCGTTAACAGCATGGACTGACTCCATGGTCCACGCATGGGATCAGATATCCTTTTCCGAAACGGAGAGCGAGGACGATGGGGAGTTATACCGTGAAATGCCACGGGATATCATCCGCACCAGTGATTTAAACAGAAGACTTGATCACGAAGCACTGAACCGTGTTAATTGTTATTTTGAGAGAGTTTTCGACTTGGCAGGGAGGCCATTAACGCGTCAGGATGCAGAAGAGATCACGGCCAATTCACAAGGTGACGTAATAGCGATATTGAGGAATATTATCTCATGTCAACAACAGCACACCGAGGCTTTACGGCATGCTGCAGAATTTTGGAGAAATTGCCACAATCAGTTGTATGATGAACTCAGACAGTTTCAACAGTCTATGTCAGGTTTACCGGAAATGGTCCTAGAGAACAGAACGGAGCAGCGTCTTATTATTAGCGCATTATCTTTGATGTCAGAACGTCTGAATTTGATGCAACGAATATTATCTGAGTTGTATGAGCGTTTAGTTAGGAGACCGTAATAATAATTCACGGTGTTATGAAGTTTTTTTTTTTTTTTTTCAGTATTACTTTAATTCAGTTTATTCGTAATACGTATATACTCGTTGTTGTTTGGCTGGTTATGTCGTTAACATTTCACATATGCTGATTTCTAACTGTTTATTATTATTGTTTTATTAGTAATTGTATCTAAACGCATTGTTTGAGTGTTTATGTCATTAACGGCTCACGTGTGGGATGATGATTGTACCTTCTTATTATTATTGTTTTATTAGTATTTGTATCTACTCATTGGTGAACGGATTATGTCGTTTTACATATGTTATCTTCTGCTTCTTATTATGATTAGCGATTGTTTTGAATTTATACCGTAAGGCTTTTTGTTTTTGTCATAACTGTTTATGTTACTGCGTGATTTTCAAGGGGTTGTATACGTTTGAATTATTTTTCTATGCTTGGTTTATGTTACTGTGTGATTTTCAAGGGGTTGTATACGTTTGAACTATTTTTCTATGTTTGCTTTGTTACTGTGGTGTTTTCAACGGTGGGCTGCAGCCGTTTGAACTATTTTTCTATGTCTGGTTTATGTCTTGGTAGTGTTTTCAAGGGGATTGCACACGTTTGAAATATTTTTGTATTCCTGCTTTTTAAAAAATAAACTTTCAAAATGAGTGGTAAAAGGTGTCACGATGATCTACATAACCATGTACTGGAAGATGAACAGAACCCATTAAGACCTAGACACGACTTTCAAAATAACTCCGAACAGTTACGCGAACTGATTAGCCAACAGTTACAGATGTTGGAACCTGATTCGCTTAATATGATCGAAAGATTGCATGAAATCATAGACGAACAGCATGAACATTTGTCTATGGATATAAATAGGGACGAACAGATTGGATCGGGGGCTTCTAACGATGGCTCAGATTATGACCCGATGGCACCAGATATGGGGCTTAGTCGTGATTTTATAGATAGATTAATAAACGATGGAGGACGTGTGGGTGATTTTACAGTTATCCCAAGATGCAGATTTAACGGTGTAGAAATACGCAGAACTTTAAATTTCCGCGAAATCGCCGCAGATGACTATGCGGCCTATAATATCTTTTTTGCAAGATATTTTGAGCGAGATCGTAGATTTTTCACGGCTAATGGCAGGCGATGACGGCTTTATTAACGTGTCTCTGCAGGGTGAGAGTCTCCCTACAGACATTAATGCCGTTCTAACACCCGATACTGATCATGACTTTAGCACATTTGTCGATCAAATCGAACGCGCGGTTCAAAGCAATGCAGACGTGGGATGCGATTCTTCTTTACAGCTATGCGTGTCAGTGGTACGTAACAGACAGGGCGGTGGACGTAGGAAACTAACCGATCTAGCGCACAATATGGTGATACAAAAAAATAAGATGAATCTTTTTGTCCCAAAAAACATAGCAGACAATAGATGTTTCAGCATATGTCTAGCGCATTTTTTTAAACCCGCATTGTCCTGACCAGGAGTTGCACGCTATAGCGTGTAAAATACACTCCGAATTGGGTTACCAACCGCAAGATAAAATAGCCTTTCATGATGTTTCTAAATTCGAAAGCGCTCTAGACTTGAGAATAGTAATCTTTCACAGATTGTGTTCAGGTAAATTGGAAGTGTATAAAACTACAGATGAACTACACAAGAACACCGTACATTTATATTTACACGATGGTCATTATAATTTGATAAAAAATTTGAAGGCGTTCTTAGGCTACAGCTACGTCTGCGAATACTGCTTTCAAGGCTTCAAGGATCGATGTTTACATTATTGTAAATTTACATGTAACGTATGTGATACAAATCAGTGCTACACCCACCCTAAGAAGTGGTTGCTCTGTGTAGATTGCACTAGATATTGCCGATCAGAGGTTTGCTATGAAATGCATAAACAGCCGCAAAGCGACGGCGTGAAGTCTAGGTGCGATCTTGTGAAATATTGTGACAAATGCTGCCGTCAGTATAGAAAGAAATGGAACGGTGATAAGTGCTTAACACACGTATGTGCACCATCCAAATGTCCACATTGCAGCGCGGTTCTGGTAGATGAAGAAGAGCACACGTGTTATATACAGCCTCTAAAACCGGGCGTACATGATGAAAAATATATTTATTATGATTTCGAGACGATGCACGAAAACGGACACCATATAGCAAATTACGTATGTGCCATTTCGCAAAATGGTGAGGAGTTTACGGCTGAAGGGGTTGATTGCGTAGAGAAATTGGTTAAGCATTTCAGACGTCCGAAATTTGAGGGGTATACATTTATAGCACACAATGCTTCAGGTTTCGACTCTTATATATTGCTCGAGTATTTTACAAGTCAAGGGTTGACCCCAAAAATGATACTCCAAGGATGTAGAATCGTATATATGTGCGATCAGACGTTTAAACAGCGATACATAGACAGCTACAGCTTTTTGCCTATGAAATTATCAAAAATGACGTCGGCTTTAAACCTAAACACGGACGATAAAGGATTCTTTCCCCATCATTTTAATCGTTTGCAAAATGCAGATTATGTAGGGGCTTATCCCTCTAAAGAAATGTACGGCTACAATACGATGTCCGATTCTGATCAAACAAAATTCGACAGTTGGTACGAGAGCGTGGCAGGACAGGTGTTTGACTTCAAAAAACAGCTCGGAATGTATTGCAAGAACGATGTTGTTTTGTTGAGAGAAGGTTGCATGAAATACAGAAAAGAATTTATCGAATGCACGAGTGTGGACCCCTTTGGATGCGTTACGCTCGCCGGTTGCGCCATGAAGGTGTTTAAAACACTTTTTCTACCCAAAGACACAATAGCTCTAACGCACAAAAACGCGTACGTCAATCAATGCAAGGCTTATTCTAACCCTTCCATCCAATGGTTGGAATATATTAAAGCAAGTAAAAATGTCGATGTTCATCATGCTTTAAATTACGGGGAAGTCAAATTTGGGTCTTTTTACGTGGATGGCTATTATGAAATTAATGGTGACAGAATAGCTTTGGAATACCTGGGGTGCTTCTGGCACGGTTGTGACTGTCGCTTTAATCCTAGCGAATTAAATCCTGTGTCAAAAATACCTTACGGTGTGCTCAGAAGACAGACTGATAACAGACTGGATGTTTTACGCAAGAGTTACAATCTCAAAGTATTTACCATGTGGGATTGCCAATGGACAAATGTGAAATAAAACGATCCTGACGTCATAGCATTTATGAGTAATTACGATGCGCCAGAACGTTTGAATCTGAGGGATTCGCTTTTCGGGGGCCGCACGAATGCCCTGAAACTTTACCATAAAACTAGTGAGGATGAACGCATTTCATATGTAGACTTCACGTCGCTTTATCCGTTCGTGCAGGCGCGTAAAACATACCCGATCGGGCATCCTGAAATAATTTTAAAAGATTTTGAACCGATCGATATGTATTTCGGTCTTATTAAATGCACGGTACTGTCCCCACGTAAGCTATTACATCCTATTATACCGTTCAAATCCCCGCAGGGGAAACTGTTGTTTGCTCTCTGTCGTACCTGTGCAGAACTGCAACTTCAGGAGACCTGTCACCACTGCGATGAAGAAAGATACATATCAGGTGTCTGGACCTCCGTGGAACTTTCGCACGCTGTTGCTAAAGGATATTCGGTTGTAAAAATTATTGAAGTCTGGCACTTTCCTCAGATATCAGACGATTTATTCAGCGGTTATGTTAAGACGTTTCTCAAATTCAAGCAAGAGGCTTCAGGATTTCCCGCACAGGTAACGTCAGACTCCGATAAGGAAGCATACGCCCACGCGTATTTTGAGAAGGAGGGAATTCAACTCGATTTGGACAAAATAGCATTTAATCCACCCCGTAGGTCTATAATGAAATTTCTCTTAAATTCGCTTTGGGGGAGATTCGCCCTTAGGTGTAATTTACCCACAACCGAGCTTCTAACAGATCCTGAAGATTTTGCGCGTCATATCTTTGGGAACAGTCGCAACATAAAACATTTCTCATTCGTGTCAGACAGTGTAGCCCTGCTACAGTGGTGTTATCAGGAGGACGACCCAGCACCTGCGAGGGATGTTAATATATTCATCGCGTCGTTTACAACGGCATACGGTCGGTTGGAGTTATACAAAATTATGGACAGATTAGGTCCACGTGTTTTCTACGTAGATACCGATAGTCTTATCTTTTCTACGAAAGAAGGGGAATGGATGCCTCAAACAGGGTCATATCTCGGAGAATTGACTAACGAACTCGATCCTGATGATGACATCACGGAATTCGCAGCAACAGGTCCTAAGTCGTACGGTTTTAAAACCGCAAAAAATAAAGTGGTTCTTAAAGCGAAGGGCGTGACGCTTCATTCTGCAAACGCACAAGTCGTTACCTTAGAAAGCATGATATGTTTGGTACATGCTTATGTGACATCACGTGACACTACAGCACTGCTCACCCGTACTGAGACCATTGTACGTAATAAAAAGAAGTTCACGTTGTATAATAGAACAGTTTTGAAACATTTCAAAGTGGTTTATGATAAACGTGTGCTTCTACCTGACTACAGTACTTTACCTTACGGGTATTGACAGCATGTACGAATTACACGATGTTGAAGAAGCTTTTGACTTCCGGTTCCAATTTCCATTCTCTGCGGTGATCTCTGGTCCTTCAGGCTCTGGGAAAACCGTCTTTGTAAAGAATTTATTATGTAATGCGAACAAGATGATTGATGTAAAAATTGATAATATTGTGTTTTTATACGGATGCTGGCAACCTTTGTATGATGAACTCTTGTCATTGTTTCCTATTAAATTCATTGAAGGTATTCCAAATTCGTTAACGGATGAGAATTTATTACCTCCTAATAAGAAATCTATTTTAATTTGTGATGATCTAATGGATACAGCGTATTCAAACGATGAGATCTCAAGAGCATTCACAAAATATGTACATCATAAATCTTTTTCCATTATATTGATAACCCAGAATCTGTTTTTTCAAGGTAAAACCAGTAGAACTATTACGTTGAACACTCACTATATTATTTTGTACAAGAACCCCAGAGACGCGATGCAAATAATGGTTTTAGGACGGCAGATTTTTCCCGGTAATACCAAATATTTTATGGAGTGTTATCAGGACGCGACCAATCAACCCTTCGGATGCCTTTTGATCGACTTTAAAGCTAAAACGCCTGAACGCTTTCGTCTCAGATCAGGGCTGTTTTCGGATCATCAGGTGGTGTACATACAGAAAAGAAAATGAGCGACAGGCTTTGTAAAAACCTGCCTCTTTTAAAGTTATTATATAAGGCATCTCCTAAACAACGGCGCGTCATTTTACAGACGGTATCGGACCAACTGATTTTATCGTTGTGCGAGATAGCTCTTAACGTACTCCGCGGCACCATACCTCTTAATACCATCCAGTACCGAAGATTAAAAAAGAGAAAAGATGAGATCAAATACGCCGCGAGTAAAAAGATCACCGTCGTGAGAAAAAAACGTATGATTAATCAGAGAGGTGGTTTTCTCGTACCCTTGTTAAGTGTGGCTATACCTTTTATCAGTAGTTTAATATCGAGACAGCATTAGGGATGGAATATGCTGAAAAGCATTATGTGATTCCGCAGAACCAGCTGAATAAATTAAGGGCTGGCGGTGTTCGCGAGACAATTCAACAAAGTGTGGAGAATGATTTGGATATCGCCATAAGAAATATATTACAAAGGACTGATTTAGATCCTCACAGGAAAGTTAAACTTTATTCCAACGTCTTACAGAGGTTTTTAACTATAGTAAAACAGGGGGATTTGGAGAGCGGTAGTTTAACTCTAACAATACCAAAACACGATGCTGATGCACCTGCTCTTAGCGCACCTGTTAACCCTACGTCTAATAACGACTATGGAGAGGACCATATCGTTAACGAAATCTTAAGCAACGTACCGCGGAGGAGTTTAAAAAACATCAAATACATTTTGGATAAAATGTCTAATGCCAAACATCTGTCTTCATGGACATCTTCTGGAGAGTTTGTGTTTAAAGACCGCGTAATCAGTGGCTCGCACGTATTGGATCTGGTTAAAGGTATAACGGCTCCGCATACGATCCGCGATGAATACAGACCTCGGGGATGGAACGAATTTCTAGATGCTTTTGCCGTTTTAAACATACCATTTTCGACAATAAGTAATACACACGTTAAACGTACGGTCGAAACTCTTAAAAGGAAAACACCCTCACACGTCCAGCAGATGCCGCCAAAGATTACACCGCCGTTGAAAAAACGGATGCGTAACCCCAATGAAAATGTGTTTAATTCACCAGATCTTGATGCTAGCGCGTGGTTAACTTTTTAACATTATTCTTTGTAAATATATATATGTGTATTAATGTATATGGTGTATTAACGATACATTGTTAATCAAATAAAGAAATGACTCATTACCTGGTTATTGTCTTTTATTTATACCGCACGCACACATACACGCACGCACGCACGCACGCACGCACACACACCTTTGTGATTACAAAGCTTTTATTTATTAAACATGACATTATAGAGCTGTTCTAGGAGTATTACAGAGATTTACAGATCTGCACACACTGAATACAATTAAATGTATCACAGAGTCGAGGTTTCAGCCTCTTTACAAAACGAACTACCATGACATCATTTTTAATTGGATCATCATAATACATTTTAACAATATTTTCATAAACGTATCCTTTTGACATGTGATACAGAAAAAATACACAATGCTGACCACAAACATCCGATGTGAAATCTTGAACCCGCTTGTTAGAATATTGCACCCGTATAGAATTGTTTTTAAAAAAATCCTGGACGCTCTTTGGAAAAGACGGATTTTTAGGTCCTCTGCCAAAGCTGTCGAAAAAAACAACTAACGCCGCCCTTGTTTATGTATACGGCCACCCAGTGTTGACCCGCTTCTGTGGATGGATCCGTATTAAAAATAACCATGGCGGGTAAATCCTTTAACTGTGTTTTAGGTAGGTAATCACACGGTAGCACGCCTAAAAAATACGTGTCGTATGTAATTTTATCCATAGCGGCTGTTAGTTGTACGGTATTCATTTCCTCGTCTCAGTAATAGTCGATCAACACCTGTCGTCGGTTGGATATTTCAATAATCGAATCGAAAATAGCGTATACGATAATGGTTATGGACTGTGAGAGCGGTTGTCTGAAACGGGCTTCGAGTCTAATATTTCCCGATCTAGTTAGCAAAACGTGATTGGAACAATCTTCATCGGGTGATAAATTAAAGCCATAGAGGGTGTAACCATTGAGAAAATCCTGACGATCTATTGCCAGAGGGTTATTTTTAAGATGTCTTCCAGTGGATAATACGAGTTGATAAAAGTCCCTCACGGCCGATCCATTCTCATATTCGGGCTGTAGAGGTTTGGATGGTATTTGGATTCCGTCTCGGTATAAAGCCATAAATTCCAAGTTAAAATGTTTAAAAGCAAAGGGATTTTTATTGTAAGCCCCAGAAAAAGATGAATTTTCCGTCATTGCTAAAATGATGGACTTTGGCAGCGTTCCTAGAAAAAGATTTTCTTGATTAGACACGCGAGAACCAGCCGGTATGGAGAAATTCTTGAGGCATACGCGTTCTATAGGGTACTTAGCGGTGGTTGATAGCAGAGCCTGTGCGTGTCCTAATCGAACGCCTGGTGAGACCGTAACTTTTTTCACGAAAAGAGATGCGGATACAATATTGAGCTTATAAGCGATAGCGTCATCTCGCATCAGACAAAATTCATCTTTACCTCTGGTTATACGTATTTTTATATCCACACCGTTCAACATTAATTTTTCTTGAAAGAAAATGTCTATGTATGGGGGCCAGTAATTCTACCACATTGCTACCATTGGTAAACGCAGCACGTTTCATCAGCCCTGTATTTTCTCCCGCAGGATCAGTAGCGTCCATGTGTCCGGCTTTATCTCTGTAAAACAATCCTGCTGAAAAGACACTATCGAGGGTATCTTTTCCGAAGTTTATCAGCGCTTCAATCAAACATCTGTAAGGGTAAGTGCTAGAACTCTGCGTTATCAGATGGTCACCTAGAGAAACATCCACCTGCGAGAATATGCATGCTCCGGGGTAATTTATTAAGCCGACAGGCGCACCGTCAGCTATATTGGACCCGTCTGATCGACCGTGCGTTTCTTACTAGTTCGTTTAACTTTCTTCACGCGGCCACTCCCCCTACGCATTCGCATTCCGGGTGGTTTAAAAGATCCGCGTGACATAACCATTAACCCTTTACCGTTTTGACCCTCGCTGTTATTAGCATTATACGATCTCGATAGGGAGGTGGTTACAACGTCACTAACTATATTTCTCGCTGCAGCTTTTAGATGTGGTTTTGCAATACTAAAGCCCCTTTTCAACAGAGGTAGAGCGGTTCTGAAAAGGGCTTTGAAAATCCCTCCTATACCGGATCCGTACATAACAGGGCCACCGGCATATCCGGGTAACCCATTACCCGCCTGGTTTCGGTAGTAGGCGACATAACGCTCGGGGTCCATAGTTTTCGTTAAAGTTTATCTCACAGGCCTAAAGTGGAGTTTAACTACGACTTTACCGTAAGTGAAGCGGACGTGCTTGTTCTGATCGTCTTTGACTTCGATACATATGTCTGTAATATCAGATTTATTTCACAGATGCGTAATGCGGCTTATCGAATCTAACACTAACGACGTCGTTAGAAGATCCCTCTATATGTACGGTTCTCAGTAGCGGCACGTGAGCCCCGCCGACTGATTGGTATTCAATTATGTCCGTGTATATGTACATGCTATAAAAACCACCTCTTATGTCGGACTGATACGGGGCATAAGTCACTACAGGCGCGTCATCAGTATGATTTTTGTCCGTTTGCTTTACAGATAGAGGTGTCCCCGATTTTAACCCTAAGACAATAGCCAACTTTCCATAAAATAATAAAGAGGTGCTCGACGGTGCTTTTAGAAATGTCCTGTTTTTGACGTGATCGTAGCCTATAGTCACTCTAGGAGGTAGATTTGCATTTATTTCTCTAACCAGAAACAACACATCCTCGTAATAGCCTGGTTTTAAGGTATCATACACTTTAGAGATGTTTTGAAGATTTTTTTCTTTAATATACATAATCACCCCCTCAGCCGCTTCGTGCGGTTTCTCATCATATCCCAGTATAGAGGGATTCGTGTTAATAACGAATGCCGCGTCCTCTGCGTTAAACGTGAACCAGCTGATAGGATAATACATTTCGATCAAACCGACCTCCCATCGCCCCTTGAGATTCATACTTTTGGCTAGTCTTGTTTTGTAATTAGAAATACAATTGTCAGGATATACGCCCATTGACGCGTTGCAAGGAAGGGTAACGTAGAATCCATCTTCACTCATGATGTGCCTTTTTCAGGAATGACTCTTATGATATTCTTGATGTTACTTTAAGGATGCTGTATATCCATGATGGACCGTTCCGGTAACCATGACGAAAATTTAATCGGCCATCCGACCCATTTCACAAGACAGAATATCTGATTACCTCTCTTTTTTCGGTCTAAAATCTTTTCTATTTTAAACGACTTATCTTGATTCACGATGATTTTTTGTAATTCTTTCTCATAAAAACATCCTTCGATAATATCCCCGTCATAGTCTTGTAATCTGTACACAGGTGGATTCCGGGGAACGCAAGCCGCTATAGTGAAAAACTCTTCTGTGTAATTCTGCTCATACCCCTTAGAAAACACATTTCTGACTTTAGATACCCTAACCAAATCACCAATTTTATACTTAAAGACAGGTGCGTCTTTACGCATCTTTCCATACAGATTATTAAACACATCCTTTTCGTTTTCTTTATGAACGTCCAGGGGCCTCATTTTAATACTTTAATGATAGCTCGCGTTATATCCATCTATAAGATCTTGTAACACGTTGTAATAACTCTTTGAATTGATGGCTGTTAAAAACCTAGTCATTCTCCCCCGAAGCGTCCGATTAAAACGTTCAACCACCGAAGCCTTGACGTCGCTAGCCGTGGCAAAATGATGTATGTCATACTTTTTCATCAGTTGCTGGAAATGCTTGTTAAAAAATTTGGTGCCTTTATCTGTTTGTAATTTTTGAGGCACTCGGTTTTCTCTGAGTATAGATTCGAAAGCTTTCGTGACCTCCTTTCTGGTCTTATTTTTTAATGGTCGAGCCCATGCATACTTGCTGAAAACATCTATACATGTCAGTAAAAATTTTATATCATCGTTTTCTTTCGAATAAGCTGACATATCAACCAGATCCGCTTGAAACTGGGCATCTTTCCCGTACACCATCACCCTATTACGCTTGTATTTGACAGGTGCGGTTCTGTGTAATGTATACGCATCCTGAGCAGCTAACCAATCCGTCACTTCTTTATCCTTCAACGTTACGCCTGTTGTGAACTTGGTTCTTCTAAAGTGTAGAAAACTCAGAAGAGAAGACCAGGAGAAATCGGATTGGATCGTCAGCAGGATTCTTTATTGAGAACACAAGCTGTTGGTATGCTGTAGTCATCGAAATCTCAATCTTAAGTAACTTTACAAGGTTATTTTATAGGCATTTTTGGAGGAGGGATTCTTGGAGGTGGAGACAAATTCAAACAAAGCAAGCACATGAGGGAGGCGTTAGTTTGTTGCTACTTCCCGTGGTTCTAATCTTATCAACATAATCAAATGCATAGACACTAATCCAATCAACCTAACGAATCCACGTCTGGGCCAGGGGGCTCCGAAAGATAGACACTAATCCAATCAACCTAACGAATCAACGTCTGGGCCAGGGGTTCTTTGAATCAACGTCTGGGTTCTTTGAATCTCTGCCAATCAACATGACTTGATTGAGACAAAGCACAGTTATACATTGAGTCAGGAAGTGGATAATAAGAATCTAAGTTAAACATTTAAATACAATTTGTAATCCCACAATTCCCCCTTTGAGAGTTCTAATAACTCTCACAAAATACAAATTTAGACACTTAAAAGTTAATTCTTGTAACTTGTAATCGTTACAGGCACATTGTACATGTTCTGTGTTGCTTATATGTAATTGCATGCTGACACAGAAACAAAACATGCAATTAGGGTCCGTGAAGTTCTTACGGGTAATAATCTTTTCTGGTTGGAACTGTCATTTCCTCGTGAGAGGCGGGAGTCATTTGCTGAAAGAAACACTTGATACTGTGGATGCATAGATAGTACGCAAGTAGGAGAAACAACAGCAGAATTGCTATTTCCTTGATCCACAGCCAGGGTTTACCTAACAAGTTTCCGAACCATGAAGAATTATCTTCAGTCATCTGGTGTAATTTTGCTGAAAGACCAAGAATGTCTTGTTGGATTTTGTTCAAGTTCTCTGTTGGATCCATTAACCCGGTGCAGCATTCAGGACCGATAATGGTACAGGCTCCCCCTTGTGTTGCAAGAATGTAATCCAAGGCCACTCTGTTCTGTAAGATCATCATCTTGTGCGAGGCAAGAGTGTTCTTGATGTTGCCCAGGGCCAAAACCGTATCATTGGCCAATTTCTGTACAGAATCCGACAGGCTTCTGACTTGATCGAGAGCCTGCATGACACCATACGATGGGATTAATGCACCAAGAGTTCTTGACCACCACGTTTGTACACAAGTGAATCCTGGAATGCAGCCATCTTTGTTGGTAGAAGCTGAATTTTGTAGATGTGGAGAACTTGAGGTGGAGTGTGTATTTTCTCTGATGGCTGGTAGGACATAAACCAGGGTGCACCTGCCATTGAATTGGCTGGGTAGGATGCTGTAGACAGAAGTCCCACATAACCACAAAGTGCCAGTCGGTGGAGGAATCATACACCACTGATTTATGGCAAAAAGTTTCGGTAGGGATGGGTTCCCGTAGAGACACTCTTTTAATTCATTCTCCTCTTTCGTATCTGATGTAGTAACGTACACATCGAATTCTGACAAAGCTGCAACGTTCACGAGGAATTTCACCCAGTGTAGTCGATGCTGGAGCATGATTTTCCATGCACCAATAGAACATCCTTGGCATGAGTAGATCTGTCATGATGGGAGTAGCTGAAGTTAGGTTGCAGGATGGTAGTCCAGGAATGCAACACGAAGAAGCTGGAGGAATTGTTACGTTGTGACATGTATCCTTGTTGTATAATCCACTGGTATGATGATCGAATAAGGTACACGTATCACATTTGGAGATAGGGTGTGCCACCCATGGGATTCCTGCTCCTACTGAAGGTGCGTGCGGCATGCAAACGTTCTTTCCAGCAAACAAGGCATTTCTTGACATATTCATCAGCTCTAAGAATATGTTGTTTCTGGGGTCTACACTTTGCGTGATGTCCATGATGGTTAATAGTACGAAAATCTTGATCATGTTGATGGATGACTGAAGTTCCCGTATGTGAGTCTCTGCGTTGTGTATTTTTTTTTTTTTTTTTTTTCTTCTTTCTTTTCTCTTTCTTGTGTGATAGTTGGCTCGGCAATGGGTCTAGTTGTTTTCTAGAGGTTGTGGCTTCATCCGCAGGTGAGAAGGGCGGTGCATATGGATCTCAGGACAGCCATCAAGTGGTATCTGCACAGAGGAAGAAAAAAAACCAAAACAAAAGAGAACAACGGCACATAGCAGTATTTGTTGTAGAGTCTGCAAACATTAGGGTTGTATCCTCTGTTCAAATATAGTCTGCTATTGTTGTTCCTTCTTTCCCTATTTCTCAATTCCTGCGACACCTAAAGAACAGTGAGGAAAGGATGGACTATTGGATGGGGAAAGGCCTATGAGGAAATCTTCACCGCAGGGTTGGCCCCCGAAGCCTGTTGCTTTCGGTTCTTCCCTGGGCTCCTCACTGGTTCTTGTGTCTGTCCTATCCTATCCCTGCAGGGGGAGGAACAACTTTACAGTGTGACACATGAGTCCAAGTTTTCCTTCCCTGACACAATACTGCAGCAGCTGTAATCAACATCACTTGATGTGGTCCGTACCACTTAGGCTCTAATGGCTTGTTTCTGAACGCCTTTATCATGACCCATTGACCTGGGATGATTGTGTGTCCACCTTCTGGTGGAGTCTGCCAACACGACTCAACTCTCTCTTTGGCACTCTGCACTGCCTTTGTGAGGTTTTCACAGTAAGCGATCAGGGCATCTGAAGCAATGTGCACATCAGCATTTCTAAGATCAATCACACCTGGCATCTGCATTGGGCGTCCAGTAATAATCTCATGAGGGCTCAGTCCTACTGATCTGTTAGGTGATGCTCTCATACTACACAGTACTGCGGGCAGTGCTTCCACCCATGGTACTCCTTCCTGATGCATTTTGCTTAGCCTGGTTTTGATTGTTCTGTTTGATCGTTCAACCTGTCCTGATGCTTGTGGCCTATAGGGACAGTGAAGGTTCCACTTAATCTTCAACATTCTAGACACTTCCTTGACTACCTGTCCTGTGAAGTGGGTACCTTGATCTGAGTCAATGCAATCTGGTAATCCCCATCTGGGAATGAAATCAGTGACAAGACATTTAGCAGTATGTGCAGCTGTAGCACACCCTGTTGGATAAGCTTCTACCCATCTTGAGAACTTGTCTATTACTACCAAAACGTCAGTTTTTCCTTTACAAGGGGGCAACGATATGTAATCAACTTGCAGGTGACGAAATGGCCCTGGTGGAGCTGGGGTATGAGCTGCTGGTGTAGTGGCTGCTGGTACATCATTATTTTTCTGACATGTAACACATCTCTTGACTGTTTCAGTGGCTGCGTTTCTGAATTTTGGATTCCACCATTGATTTGAGAACCTGTGATTCATCGTTGCTGGACCACTATGACCCAAACTGTGTATTTGTTGAGCCAAATATGGCAACAGTGATTCGGGAGCAACATACTTTCCCCCTTTGGTCCAGCAGCCGGATGAATCCACAGTGGCTCCTTTGTCTAACCATGTCCATGCTTCATATAGAGGAACGTCTTTATACAGATTAACGATTGATTCAGGGGGTAGAATTGTCTTCTGTGCTGTACTACCTGAACACACTTGTACAGTTGCATAGAAACAAGCCTGTTTAGCCGCCACATCAGCAAGAGCATTACCTTTAGCTTCCGTAGTATTAGTTGTGAGATGTGCTTTCACTTTGATCACCGCTAATTTCTTTGGGAGTTTCATGGCAAACATTAAATCTTTCACTAATCCAGCATGCTTAATGGGGGATCCAGCAGAAGTTAGAAATTTTCTGGTTTGCCAAATGACACCAAAATCATGAATTACCCCAAAAGCATACCTGGAATCTGTGTAGATATTTGCAACCGATCCTGAAGCTAGCGTGCATGCTCTAGTTAAGGCTACTAGTTCTGCAGCTTGAGCTGAAAAATGATCTGGAAGACGACCTGAAGCAACTACTTCAGTGGTGGAAGTTACTGCATATCCTGCTCGTCTGTTACCTTCAATAACTTGAGCTGAACCATCAACAAACAACTCCAATTCTGCGTTCTCTATGGGAGTTTCTGCTATTTCACTTGTCGCTGCATATGTAAGCGTAACACAATCAGGAGTCATTTCGCCTTCATCCTCTAACACAAATTCAGTCATTGCAGACATCATACATGAGGATGGGTTCGTGACTGGTGCACGCTGTATAACAATATTCGGGGCTGTGAGAGTTGCTAACCAATTTCCCCAACGGGAGGAGGTGACAGAAGTGACTTTTGCTTGATTCATTAGTGCGGACACTGCGTGAGGGCATTTTACGTTTACAGTCTGACCTAACACCATTCCTGATGAAGCCTGAAGCGCTAGATGAACTGCCTGTACTGCTCTGAGGCATGGGCCCATACCTTGAGCGACTATGTCAAGTTTACCGGAATAGTAATGAATTGGGCGTAAGCTGCCCCCATGATCTTGCATTAGACATGCAGTCATAAAGCCTAAGTGTTCATGGACATAAAGCACAAAGGGTCTATCAGATTGGGCAATTCCTAATGCTGGTGCTTGACATAGTGCTCTCTTCAAATCATTAAAAGCTTTGAGATGAAGTTCTTCCATACAAACAGTATCTGAATCTTTACCATGGCCTTTCAACAAATCATAGAGAGGCTGAGCAATCGAGGCATAGTCTTCAATCCAAGGTCTACAATAACCTGTTGTTCCTAAAAATGAGCGGAGTGTTTTAATGGTAGTAGGCGGAGGTATGGCTTTGACTGAAGCCGCTCGATCCTGTGTAATGGATCTATTTCCTGCACCAATTGTTTGACCCAGAAATGTGACTTGCTTTTTAGCGATTTGAGCTTTGTGAAAGCTGCATTTGTGTCCTTTTTTATGCAAATAGTCCAACAATGATGCCAATTCAGTTTGACGTACCTCATGATCTGTTGAGGCAATCAAAATATCATCGACATATTGGATCATAGTGGACTGTTTTACCGGACATTCTGGGTCACACAAATCACGTCTGACAGCCTGATGATATATGGTTGGGGAGTTTTGAAATCCCTGTGGCAATCGTGTCCACTGGTATTGTTCATAGTCAACTGTGAAAGCTAACCATGGCTGGCTGTCAGAGTGCAACGGTACAGAAAAAAATCCATTAGACATATCAATTACTGAAAAAATCTTACAATCTAATGGTAAGCCATTACAAATTGTAGATGGATCTGCCACTAGGGGGGTGATTTTATCAATATTTTTATTGGCTACTCTGTAGTCTATTGTAAGTCTCCATGTCCCATTAGATTTCTTGATGGGCCATATGGGTGAATTACATGGACTGTTGGTTTTAACTAGCACTCCTTGCGTCAGCAAATTTTCTACAATAAGTTTGATTCCCTGTATAGCTTCCTTATTAATCGGATATTGTTTGGTGACCGGAGGTGGAGTTCCTGTCAATTTAACTGGTTCTACACCTGTCAACAACCCACAATCATCCTTGTCTTTAGCCCAAATTGGATGATTCTGTAAGAAAGCATACTCGGGAGGGGTTGCATTATTGGTAGAAATCTGTGCTGAGGAAATTTTTATGCTAGTAGATTCTGAGGACATGTCTAAAGTTAGATTTATTTGTCTCAGAAGATCCATGCCTAAAATTGCACCTGTATTTAATGGAGCGCATAGCAATTTTGTAGTCAGAGTTTTTGGGCCAAATTGTACCTCTATGGGTGGAGTTTCATACAAAACAGAATCTTCACCTATTACACCAGTTAAACAAAGTTTGGTTTTCTTGTATGGGATGTTTAACCTGTTAACATGCACCAGGACGCGGGCGCACTGAAAGCTCTTTGTTTGCTCTTTGTTTGCACATGTCATTGTTTTCAAACAGATAAAGTAAAACAGGACAAAATGAATCTTGACAAACTATATATCATTTTGAAGGTCTAAGCCTCTAGCATCGAAGACAGATCGCTGTTTTTCGATAGAAAGCTTATACGGAATGTATTTGCTAAATTTGTGTAAGCAGTACACATCAAAACATGTAGAAAAAAACCCGCAGTACATACCAGATTCATCCTGATAACGACTCTCAAACGTATCCACTGCTGTAAATCCCGGTTTACTTTGAAAGATAAGGGTCCACGGAACAACATTCCATCGAGCACTTTTAGTCCAAAGAAACAACAACGCTGTAATTTGGATCGTTATTCCTTTGTTTACGTCTCATCTCTTCAGGGAGAGTTATTGTTTGTGTCCGTTATGGAACAAATTATGCTCAAAAACAGCGTCTTGGTGGTAAAAAAACAGCATGATTTTGTAGCAGACAATGTCCCAAACAGAATGAAATCATCCAAAAAAAAAAAAAGTCAAAGATACACGGAAGATTGTTTATCTGAATTCTGGCGCTCCCTCGCGACGGCGCGTGACGCACGCTGTGACGCACCTGTCATCTGATGGGGGCGTAACTTGGCGATCTTTTTAGCACAAATAAACATTTCTTTTTTTTCTTCTTCAACAGTTTTCATATATGTTTGCGTGTTTTGTGGAGAATGTGCCTGTATCTGTGTGATTAACATCTCTATGGCTGATAATCAGCATGTAATTACTGACTGTTCACAGATATCAGTGTGAATGCAGTCTATATAAAAGGCCATTATAATGTGATTATTGACTATATTGGACAGCCATCAGTATGATTAGCATCTGTATGAATGATCGTCAGCATGTGATTACCTAATGTATGAGCAGGAGAGCATCTGAATGTCAGGAAATCAGTATGTACTTAAGTTATTTTTTTTTTTTTTTTTTTTTTTTTTTTTCATCACTCAAAAATTATTATTATTGTATTTTTCTAGTGCTCAAATAAATCACTTATACGATGTCGAAGATTCTGTCTACTGTTTTATAATTGAAAAACTGCAGTGGCATGTATAAAGACTAAATAGTTTGTAGTAGAACCCTTCAATAATTTGGTAAATATTTTTCCTCAAACAGAGGGGGGGGAGGACTAGAAAAATGGCTGCATGAATCTCATTCTTCATGGTATCTTCTTCAGATTTGAAATATAAACTCATGAGACATGTGACTTTCAACCCATTACTTTTCTGGATTGCTTCAGGACTGATTTCATGTATTTTTATATGAAATTAAAAAAAAATTCAGTGTGGTACAATTTTTATCAAGGCACTTCAGTGTCTATAACTTTTTATATTTTTGAGCATTATCAACTCTGGATGATGGATAGTAAAGCCCAAAGGGTCTTCTTTCCAAAGACACCAAAATTGTGTGTGTGGCACACTGAAGTCAGGAGCTGTTACCATTTTAAGTTAGTTAGTCATTTTCAGCTGTGATTCCCAATATGGGGGGTGCAGGTTAACAGGTTAAACCTTGTGCCAATTTTGTAGGGATTACTGTAATTTCTGCACCTGTATCAAGCAAAAAATCAATCTCTTTCTCTTTTATGCTACCTTTCACAAAAATTCTTTGGTCATTGTGTTGGATTACAGGGGAAAGGTAGCTACTCACAGCCCCAACAATTAGTTTTTTTCTTGGTCTTGTTGTGCTCTTAGAAGAGCCTGAACTAGCTGTCCTACAGTTTCAGTGGTCACTGGCGGAACTACTTCAGGGTTGTGTGCAGGCTGAGAAGGAGCAGAATTATGCATAGCATTTCTTTTACTATCTTGCAACTTCTTCCTACACTCTTTCTCCCAATGTGCTAATTTTCCACAGTATTTGCATTTGCTTTCTCTTTTAGACCATCTATTGTCTTGTTTCGTTGTGTTAAACGTAGCTGCTGCTACTCTTACTTTTGCCTTGACATCAGCATCTCTTTCCCATGTAGCTAACCTGTCTAGGTTACTTCTGAGAGTTTTGTTAGACCAAGTTAGATCTAAGAATGGTAAAGCTTTTCTTATTCGGCTACAAGGCCATCTGACCAGATACGAACCAGGGGTCCCTTGTCCTCTAGCACACTTTCAGGGTCATCAACAATTCCACTGTAAATTACAGCTGACTGACAAAATCTCTCAGTATATTCACTCACAGTTTCTTCTTTCCTTTGCACACAGGTAGTAATTTTAGACCAATCTATTTTGGGTCCTAGGATATTCTTTAGGATTTTCAAAATACCTTCTCGTAAATCACCCTTACTGGCATTTCGCAGTTCAGAAGCAACAGCAGATTCAAAACTGTTGAATTCAGATTCAGTTAGGATTTGTGACATCAGCTGCGTGACTTCTGCCAACGACATGTCATAAAGACGCATTTTACTGATCAATGTTCTTCTAAATTCAGAAAAATGTGTGCGTGCTGACGGTAAACTCTGAGATAGTCTCTCTATATCTTTAGGACATAAAGCTTTGGCAACAGTTTGTATTTGCACAACAGAAGAATTGAGAGGAACACTATCAGTTTCCTCAATTCCCTGAGATCTTCTCCTAGCACCACACACATTGACGGAATTTTCAGGCACATCAGTTACTGATTGGAGAGCTACATCTGTTTCAAAAAACGCTTGTAAATCAGGGTAAATGTTATCAGGCTGACTAACTTCCACATCAGTTTTTGCTGCAGCTTTCTTGAGGTTCAATTTCTTAGTCAAAGTGGATACTCTAGCACGGAGTTCATTGTTCTGTTTCTCTAGCTCTGAGTTACACAGACTGTTGTGTAGCTAGTGTTACACTGAATTCTCTGTGACAACAGATAATGCCTTTCACATTGTTCTTACGAATACTTGCTCCTAGCACCTTTTTACACTCATCTACCGACCAAGTCTTGTCTGGATGAATCTCATATTTCTGCGTTAGTTCTTGTCTAACTTTTTCAGTGACTATTAGGTCCATTTGTTCCCCTAACAGCGTTTTGAATTCACTATCTGACCACAAAGGTGTCGCAAGACCCATCTTTTCTGTGGTTGGAATCAGCCTAGCATTCCTTCTAACCATTTTGTAAGTTTCTTCTGTACCATACAAAAAAAAACACTAAAAAAAAAAAAAAAAAAAAAAAAAAAAAAAAACTTCTGATCAACAGAGGGTACACTTGTTAAAAAAAGCTTAACTATTGTTAACTTTCCAAATTACCAACACTTCACACTTAACTTCCCTGCCTACAAGAACAGAGGATAAACCAAACTTATTAGCACGAAATGCTAACCTTCCCTGCCTGAAACAGAGGATAAACCAAAATTATTAGCACGAAATGCTAACCTTCCCTGCTTGAAACAGAGGATAACCACTTTTTAGCACGTAATGCCAAAATCTTCTCTGCCTGAAACAGAGGATAACTTTCATCTCTGAAAGAAAAACTTTAGAGGATAAACTTAGTTAAACAAACCCTACAGATGTATGTTAACTCTTCTCTGACGGCACAGAGGATAAAAATTTTTACTGGTCTTAGGTTCTTTTGGATTAGAGACAGCACTCACCACAACCCTTGGTTGAGAGAAAAATTCAGTCTGGGAATCTTTGTTCAGCTGGAAGTTTTCAGGTGAGGAAGCTGGAACTCTATCCGAGTCACGGCACCATCTGTTGTGAACTTGGTTCTTCTAAAGCGTAGAAAACTCATAAGAGAAGACCAGGAGAAATCGGATTGGATTGTCAGCAGGATTCTTTATTGAGAACACAAGCTGTTGGTATGCTGTAGTCATCGAAATCTCAATCTTAAGTAACTTTACAAGGTTATTTTATAGGCATTTTTGGAGGAGGGATTCTTGGAGGTGGAGACAAATTCAAACAAAGCAAGCACATGAGGGAGGCGTTAGTTTGTTGCTACTTCCCGTGGTTCTAATCTCATCAACATAATCAAATGCATAGACACTAATCCAATCAACCTAACGAATCCACGTCTGGGCCAGGGGGCTCCGAAAGATAGACACTAATCCAATCAACCTAACGAATCAACGTCTGGGCCAGGGGTTCTTTGAATCAACGTCTGGGTTCTTTGAATCTCTGCCAATCAACATGACTTGATTGAGACAAAGCACAGTTATACATTGAGTCAGGAAGTCGATAATAAGAATTTAAGTTAAACATTTAAATACAATTTGTAATCCCACACGCCGTATTCCTGTAACACACCGCGTTTTAACCTATCTTTACCTCCCAAAGATCCAGGATCTGAGGGATTATAGTATAGTTTTTTCATTAATTCAGACGTTACATCGATGCTTTTTTCAGAAAATAATGACGTCTCTGTTAGTGTCAAGGGTTTTTTTATTTACAACGTATGTAGAAGCGATAGTCAAACATGATTGGTTACACAACGTCTAGATATGGAAGGAATTTCACACACATTACAATATTTTTCTCGATCATATATTCAACTAATACATCAATAATTTCACACACGTCAACCGTTTCGTTTCTCGACAATAGCATCACACATACATCGGTTACATAAGTACAAAGACACAAAATATTACCTATTTTAAGACTTTCTTCAGTTCCAGGCATAATTTCAAGAATGTTTTTAACAGTGGTACGGGTCTCACAACCGCGTGCAATACACTGATTAGTCATAACACTCCACTCATTCGACATACGACGTACCACAGTCATTTGATTTTTTAATTTCATTAAACGGTTATTATTCACATAACAATCAGTCTCATCATCGACAATCTTATACAATAAATGTATTATTTCTCTCTTAATTTGTTGTTTAAATAAGAGTTTTGTCAGACAGCTAGTGTTGCAGGGATTTCCCATGTTGTCGAGTTAGTCGGTGGCCGCAGGTGCCCTTTTCTTCCAGGCGTCAACGGCGTCGTAAACAGCCTGTTCACAGGTTTCGTCCACAAATTTCGTCCGGAGCTCGGCCAATCCGCCCACTATGTACATCTCATCTCTGAGGTCGCACAGAACACCATCGACAACCCCCTGAATTCTCTGGAGATGCGGCGCTAACCCGAACAGTTTCAAGGTACGGGCCAGAATGTGTTTCAGATCGTGTTTACAGACTTTATCCCTCAGTTCTTCAAAACACCCCAGAAAGTAGTATGCTGGGGCCTCATAGAGGCATGAATGTTGCGTTTGGGACGGATGTTCCGTCTCACAGCCGTAACAATTATCTTTTAACCGTCTGTCATCCAGATGTTCCAGAATGATCCCGACAACTGCTTTAATGATTTTATGTCCGGTTACGCCGACGCACCCGTCGACCGTGTCCGAGACTGACGCACCCGAGGCGGCTATAGAATCAGACGTTTGAGGGGGTCCGTACTTCGCCAGGAATGCAAGGTTATGATAACCCAGTTCCGTACAAAGTTTGTTCAGCCATGTAATGTTGTCCGTAGGATGCCCCGCATCGGTTGCGTTGTCGTCGCATACAAGACTAGGATATGTTGAAATGCTTTCTTGGGTCATTTTGATGTCTTTAGCTGCTGAAGTGTATTATCTCCGAGAGTCCTGACGGCTTATATTTAATGGTTATAGTATGTGGGCGGTGCTACATGAACACCTCTCCTACTGGGTACGCACCATTCAGGATGAAACAGTTTCACCTTTATGCTATTGTATCTGTCAAACGCTTCGCACCATTTAAACAACTTGTCGATTTTTCCAAATATATCTTCTAACGCTGGCACATCTTTCCAGCGAAACAATAATTTAATACTATAGTATATGAGATGGTCCTCTTCAGATATTGGCCATATCCGTTCAGGGAGACCATCGGTGCTATCGCTACAAAGTATATAAATGTAATCATCGGCGTTGTTACGTCTCCCTAATTATTTGGCGTCTAGGGTTTTGGGAGGCAACACAAAACATTTGATAAGTAAAAGAATATTTAAGCTAAAACACTTTTCCCTGCTGTTAAGGTGTGGTGTGTGCGATTAGGAAGCAGACAGAGGCAAAACTGAATATCAAGATTGCGTTTAGTGAGAAATAATTCAATATTACAAAGCTCACAATTAATAATAATAATAATAATAATAATAATAATAACAAACCCAAAATACCTTCAAACAAACCAACAAATATCT
Source organism: Schizothorax lantsangensis (assembly GCA_027422415.1). NCBI lineage: Eukaryota > Metazoa > Chordata > Actinopteri > Cypriniformes > Cyprinidae > Schizothorax > Schizothorax lantsangensis. The sequence continues at coordinate 2,977,126 of CM049854.1, forward strand.
ATTTACAAATGATATACAAATGTAATTGATTAAGAACAACAACAGTGAGGGACAAGAGTGGTGCTAAAGAAAAGAAAATAATAAAACAAAAACCCTCTAACTAGCACCGATCAAAACTAAGCTAAACAAAGAAATCAAGGAAAATAACATCTTCAGCGTAGAACGCCACTAACTATGCTGACTGACAAACAAAATACAAAAGTTGGCACTCGCTCATAAACTAGTGTGTTTAGACAACTTTACCCTGCGTGTAGTACGATGTAAGTCACGTGACATGCTGAACTGGTCCCATCACTACATGTCGAGAAGGACTTGAATAAACTCGGATAAACCGAGAGTCGAGTCACAGCAAACGCACAGTAAGGTTTCACAAAGAGAAAAGCCTAAGCACAGAAAACAACCAAAATCAGGAGTAAAACCACAGCAGACGTGGGAGAGCAAACAAATGAAAAGCAAACGCTCTCCCGAACTCGCGTCACATCCGGGTCTTTATACGCGCCCCCTAATTGGTCCTCCAAGCGTAGAGTAGAATTGATGATTGACGGAAGCATAGTCCAATCACAGGGCCTGTGAGGTGAGAGTAAGACGAGAGAGAGAAAAAGGAGAAAAAATATCCCTCCCAGAACATACGGGACGTAACAGGCGTGTTTGTTAATGTGGTCCCCTAATACCCTGTAACGCATTCCAGGGGTGATGCCGTTCCATTCCCCTATAAATAGAGGTTCGTCGCCGCCGTCTTTTAAATCACGCCAAACATAGTTGTAAAATAAACTCCAGTCTTTCACGGAGAAAAACAACTCGGGGTCATCGCAGGTGTCGTAGGTGAACCTTTCATCGCGGTCCACGGTACTCAACCGCACCTCTCTGTTGATCTTGTCAAAGTTGTAACAGCATATGCGTTTACCGGATAAATGAAACTCCCGCTTAACATTATCCAAAGGTTCGTGGAGGAAGGTGGACAGACACGGCCCGTGTTTCATCTTCCTAGGTGCCAGTGTGAGATCGTGCATAACGCCCTCAATGGTCTTCTCGGGAGTTTTAGGTGACTGTGCTTCGGCCATTGTTGCAGAATAATTATGTTTTTTTCTTTCAGTTTCGTAAAACCTACGTGAGCTATGTCATACTCAATTCGCCTTTTTAAACACGTCGTTACATCAGGTGCTATCGCCTCACACGTGTTAGGGGACGGCCGTAGGCGTGGTTTGGTCGCCCGGGGTTCCAGACTCTCATTTGTACTTTGGCTGTTACAGAGAGCGGATGTCTGACGGATCAGCTCTAGGCTCACGGGGATTCTTTGTCTTTACGTTTTTTACTGTCGTGACTAACTTGTAACAACAGACTACTGCAGGATAGACTTGTTTTAACGATATTCGTTTATTTTTAAGGCTCTTTTTTACTTTTAAAACATATGGTCTTATTTCGCAACACGGTAATATAAGACAGCCTTTTTTTCTAGTATTTGCGGCTTTTTTGTGAATAAAACTCTGTCAAACTAACTTGTAACGACAGACAAGGAGATTTTGACTACTGCCTTGTTTTAACGAACAAACCCCTCTGATATTCGTTTATTTTTAAGGATCTTTTTTACTTTTAAACAGTATGGTCTTACTTAACGGTCTGATATTTTTTATTTCACAACACGGTAAGATAAGGCACTAATTTCTAGTATTTACAGCTTTTTTGTGAATAAAACTTCTTTAACTCTGTCAAACGATAGAAAAGAAAACTAATGCTTTATTTTCTAACTCTGCCTAACATTGTTTTCCCTACAACACGTCTTGTAGGGAAAAAAACAATCATTACACGTTTTACACAATGTGAAAAAACACTTTAATAAAAACATCCCTTTAACACAGCTTCATCATTTAAAGTTTAAAGCACATAACAATGGCCCCACACAAGTCATAAAATTCATTAAACATACTGGATAATCAATTTCTCATCTACATGGTGGGGGTGTACAAACCAGATGTCCAGTTATGGAGGGATTGGGCCACTTACTGGGTGGGATTTTTATGAGGGCAATAAATCAAAGCTTTTGCGACAAGGTGCCCTACCACTCTCTCTTACTTGGATGGTAGACCACCTGGGAATACCAGGTGCTGTAAGCTTTTGGGTTTTCTTTACTACTTATCTAATACACTGGCCTTTAGGGTGGCTGATCTTTAAATAGCCTGCTCTTTGCAGTGGCCCTTGCTTACGGCCATACCACCCTGGGCATGTGCTAGGAGAGTGTGGAGTTTTGAGCTGACTTTTTTCCAGTGATTGTTTTGAAAGAAGAGTTTGATCCTTTTAGTTTCTCAGATTTAGTTCCTTCTCCTCCTGCAGCAGTTGCTGTTTGTGAGAGGAGTCCTTTTTTATTGTTTTTTTCTCTGAGTTTTTGTTTGTTAATTGAATGACATTTAAGACAATGGAGTACTACAAACGGAACTGATATCCAAGAAGGACAGCAGGAATCGTGCCATGACGGAGGAAAAGGTGTTTGAAAAGAACTTAACTGCGTGTGTGGAAATGGGGATTGGGGATGAGAAAATCACAATGATGAAGTTACTTAGAGGAATTAATGAAGTCTGTGGAGCTGTGATTGGATGTCGGTTTAAAGGGGATAAAAAGTATGAGATTACAATGAACCACAGCAAAGGAAAAGAAAGACTGATTGATGGATTTAAAATCAAAAACTGTCAAATTATGGCCAGAGACCTGAGCAATGATGAGCTTGTTGTTTCATTCATGAATCTTCCGGTGTATATCATGGACGAGGTAATTCTGGAGAAACTAAATGGATGGGGTGTCAAAGCAACATCTCCAATCAAGAGGAGGAGATGGCCAGGAACAGACATTGCAGATGGGACTCGCTTCTGTAAAGTTAAGTTCACAGACACTGTTCAATCATTGCCATATTCAACCAAGTTTGAAACATTGGAGGGGGCTGAGCACTTTAGAGTGATCCATAACAGACAAGTGAAAGTGTGTCGCATTTGTATTCAGCCTGGACATGTATTGAGAGACTGCCCCGAGTTTACTTGTCACAAATGTGCTAAACAGGGACACTATGCTAGAGAGTGCAAGGAACTGAGTGATGTACATTATGGTGATGTGATGGGGGGTACGGATTTGTCCAGTGGGGAGATGCAAGGAGGCACATTGGGGAATACCCTTGATGATTTTGAAAGTCAGCTACTGCTTTCAGGACTGAAGGATCACACAACTCAAGCTGAGGGGGGTACCCCATCTCTCCAGAGCACTGGATCAGGACTAGCCCAGTGTTTCATGGAAAATAAAGAAAAGGACAGGCATGTGGGTAAAATAACCATTGTCAATGAGACCCCACAATCTTTAGCTTTAGCTAAGACTGCTCTCAAATGTGATGGAACTGTAAATGTTGTTGTTGTTGTTGTTGTTGTTGTTGTTGTTGTTGTTGTTGATGATGATGATGATGATGACTTGTATGAGGATGGAGCATGTGAAAATCTGCAACTGCTTGTTAGGAAAAAGAACGCTGAATGACAAGGGAGAGAAAGGAAATGTAAAGAAAAATAAATTAGGTCTATCTTTTTTCTTTTAACTTCACACTTACTGCTGCTATGATTAAAATTGCATCCCTAAATGCTAATGGTCTTGGTAACATGTAAATTTGAATAGATTTTAATAGCTGTGAAAGCAGACATTTATTGTTTCCTAGAAACAAATTGGGATAGCAGTAAATTGAGAGAGGTGAGGAGGAAATAGCCTCATCATGTTTTTGAGAGTCACGGCAGTAGAAGGGCTTGTGGAGTGGCTTGTTTGTTTAAAAGCAATGTAGTACAAAATGTTACAGAGGTTTATGCTGATAATGAAGGAAGAGTTCTAATCATAGATTTTGAGTTTCAAAATTGTGTTTTCAAGTTGATTAATGTTTATGCACCAAATAATGAAAAAGATAGGAGGGAGTTGTTTAGGCAATTAAGAACACTATGCATGGATAATTGCATCTGTGTGGGTGATTTTAATGTTTGGTGCAGTAGAATGGATGCTGCAAATTATATGAGCTACAAAAGAGACTCATCGAGGACTGAACTTATAAACCTAATGAATGGAGTAAACCTGGTAGATCCCTGGAGATTAGAAAACCCTGATAAAAGAGGGTACTCAAGAAGACAAGTTGTGCTCAATAGTCTAATAAAACAAAGCAGAATTTATCTTTGTCTGGTAAGGCAGAACATAGTTCAGTATATTAAAAATATAACTTATAAGTTCACAGCATTCAGTGACCATGCTGTCCGGGAAATTTCAAGTGGGTCAAACAATGCAACCAAAAGGTGGGGGGCTATGGTGTTTGAATGCAAGTTTATTAAATGATGTGAATTATAGGGTTAAGATTATTGCGGTATTATTCTTAAATAGCCCGCTCTTTGCTGCAGCCCTCGCTTACGGCCATACCACCCTGGGGGCGCTAGAGAGCTGATCAGGAAGTGAGTTGGCTGCAGTAGGGAGAGGAAGGCTCTCCCACATCTCTGTTTGTTTTGGAGTTTTTTTGTATACTTGTTGTTTGGACTATTTAGTTTTTTTGTGTCTAAACCACCTAACAGCAGCGTAGTGCTGTCTGGAAGGTGGTTTTATTTATTTTTTTTCAAGTGTTTTTTTTTTAATGGACGGACCCACAGTTAAAGACTTGGAAATGGCTGGAGAGACAGGAAAGGACAACGACAATGGACTGGATTACCGACAACGAGCTGGAAACAGAAAGGATGGAGAAATGAGGAAAAGTCTGGGGGAAAGGAAATATCTAAATGAGGCAACTGTGATTGTGGAAGTGGATAAAGTGAATGGAGTAAAAGCAGAGGATGTAATCAAAGCAGTATCAGAGAGGATTGGAGGAGGGAAAATTCTGGCGGTGAGACCGAGACAAGGAAAAGAATATGAAGTAACAATGGAGGAGGAGGAAACGTGTGAGGAACTGATGGATGGACTGCCAATTAAAAGGAACAAACTGCAAGGTAAAAAAAATTGCAAAACAGAGAATATGTTGCTTCTTTTATGCATTTGCCCATCTACCTGGACGATGAACAAATTTTAGTGAACTTGGAGGGTTGGGGGGTTTCCCCCATTTCAAAAATTAAAAGGAGGCTTTACACGGGCACTGATATTGAAGATGGCATGAGGTATGTCAAAGTGAGGTTCCCCAGAGAGGTGATGTCCCTCCCGTACAGCACGAAGATGGAGACAGCAGAAGGGCTGCAGTATTTCAGGGTGATGCACAGCTGCCAGGTGAAAACCTGTCGGTTGTGTATGAGCCCCGAACACCTGCTGAAAGATTGCCCAGATTTTAAGTGTTTTAACTGCGGGAAAAGGGACACCTTGCACGGGACTGCAATACTGTCAAGTGCCAGGACTGCCATGAGTTTTTAATTAGATGTGAGTGTTGGATGGAAAAGGAGGAGGAGAAGACCAGGTGGACGGGCAGGTGCATGAAAGAAACAACAAGGAAGGAAACAACGAAGAGGAGCAGGAAGCAGAGAAGCTGCAACAAAATGAAACAGAAGAGGAATCAGAGAACGGAGAGAAAGGAGAAAAAGAGAACGATAAGGAACAGACAACAGATCAGGACACTCAATGGACGGAAATGGAAATACCGGACAGTTTTAAAAGTCTTTCGGATGACGTAGAGAGAGAAGAACAAGGAATGGAAGATCAAAACAAAGAAACGGACAGTGAAGAAGAAGAAAAGATGGACAACACAGGAAAAGACAGAGGGGGGAGAGGACAAATAAGAAGGAGAACTTTAAAAGGTAAAACCAAATCTGGAAAATGTAAGAAAAAAAGATAATGACAAGGGACCGAGTCAAAAGTGTAAACATATATGAAGTGTTAAGAGGGCTGGAGGGAGAAGATGGAGAATAATGGTTTTTAGATATTTATTTTTCTTTATTTTAATGGTTTTAAGCAGTGGTGGACGAAGTACACAAATCAAGTACTTGAGTAAAAGTACAGATACGTATAATAAAATATTACTCCAGTAAAAGTAAAAGTACTGTTTTTTCAATTTTACTCGAGTGAAAGTACAAAAGTACTAGATTTTTTATGTACGTAAGTAAAAAAGTACTGATAGATATATTTATTTTCCAATTTTATATAGACTACTTTATTTAATTTTATATTAGCACATATTTTTATAATCCTACTGCCCAAAATACCTGGGATTTTCCCAAAATAACCACTATATGGAGTCAAGATATATATTTTGTTGTTGATATGGACTACGTTGACGAGAGTGATGTAGTAATGTTCACTGTGAAGCTTACACTGAGATAAGAAAGTGTTTTAAAGCTTGTTGTTTTGCAGAACGTCACAGTTATATATGAAATGAGAATTAGGCCTGAAGTTAGGAAGAACATTTTAAGGAAAATATAATTATATTTTCATAATGATGTTTTTGTTCTCAAACCTTGTCTGTGATGTAAAAACACTCCTGTCCAAATGCCCCCAGAGGGCATCACTTTCCACTTTGATAATTACTGTAGTTACCATGTTCTGAACATCACATCCTTTCTTTTTACCTCAGATGGAATCTATCTAGGTGGTTGAATAAAAATATTTGGACTTTATATCTAAAAATTTCCTCAACTTAGCACCAGCAAGCTTGTTAGCTAGACAGTTAGCATCAGGTAACAATATTTACTTATTTTCAGTATGGTTATGGATAAACATTCATATCTGTCTACTCGGCTAGTTGATCTAAACAATATAAAAAATTATACTGTTGATAAACAATATAAAAACAGACATCACATGGGGCTAAATGCGTAGCATTTTAATAAAACTGCTAACGTTACAGCAGCGGGGAATATGAACGTGCATGAGTTATTTTATTTAATCTGTGTTATTTTAATGTTTAGTTTTTTGACCTAAAACAAAGAGACACTGCCATTGATCTGTCTGCATTCAAGCATTTCAGTGGGCTTAAATAGATCACCCTTTACAGTAGATTAAGTTCACAAACAACTGACAGTTTTGAGCTAAATATGATTTTCAGTTACAATAATTAATCCTAAAATTCGACATTAGTAACTTACTTTTCGCAGCATCAGTTGTGCACGCGCGCCCGGTTCTTTACTTGTGAGTTCAGTTCACTGAAGACTCGCTCTAAATGGTTCATTTGAATCAGTGAGTTTTCGACTCAAGAACAGCTGCAATCGGATCATTCCAATTCGTGAATGAATCGTTTGTTGTGATTTGCGAACCGATTTAACAGGTTCATTGAAAAGAATCAGTTTGTTCATGAATAAACCACCGCTTCTGCGTCTCGGAGCACGTGATGTATTATAAGGAGTAACGATATGTTTTATGAAATGTAGTGAAGTAAAAAGTACGATCTTATGCTTTGGAATGTAGTGAAGTAAAAGTAAAAGTTACTCAAAATAAAACTACTCCAGTAAAGTACAGATACTTGAAAAATGTACTTAAGTACAGTAACGAATTACTTTTACTTCGTTACTGACCACCACTGGTTTTAAGTTGTGTTACTTTTAATGCAAGGGGACTGATAGACATGATAACATTTGAAAGAGTGAAACAAAAATGTAAAGGATAAGATGTTATTGCTTTGGAAGAAACAAACTGGAAAGAGAGTGTGATGATGGACTATAAAAAGAAATGGGAAGGGGATATTTTATATAACAATGGGGATGGAAGGCTTGGAAGAGGAGTTGCGTTTTTAATGCGAAAATATGTTTTTAATGCAAACAAAGTAGTGTATAAAGATAAGATGGGGAAATGTATGGTGATAGAAGTAAATTGTGAAGGACGTGAACTGATTTTAGCAAATATACATGCACCAACAGAGGAGAAAGAAAATAAATAATTTTTTAATGTTTTAAGGAGTATTTTAAAGAAATATAGAGAAATAATAATGCTGGGGGATTTTAATATTGTTTTCAGCAAGCAGGATATGGCGGAAGGAATGGTTTTTAAATCAGACGTAGGGAGAAAAGAATTAAAGGAATTGATGAATGAAAATAACTTAATAGATGTGTGGAGAGAAATTAAATGGAGGAAAAAATGAGTTTTCAAGGCGGCAAATAGTGGGGAATTTTATATGTAAAACAAGAATTAATTACGTGTTGTGTACAAGAAATGTGGGGAATTTTATTGAAAAAAATCATATATGAAGAAACCAGTTTTAGTAATCACAAGTTTTTACGTTTTAAAATAGATTGGAATAATATCAAGGTTCAAGGTTCTTGTTTATTTGTCACATACACAATCATACAGGGTATAATCAGTAGTGAAATGTAGGTCAGGACAGGTCCGCTCAATGGACAGTGCAAAAAAATAAAATAAAAGATGAAACAACACAGGAGAGTATATATAAATATAGGTAAGAATAAGATAAAAAATAAGAAAAAAATAAAATAAAATAAGGAGTAAAATGTGCAATGAAATAAAATGTGCAATACAGTCTACTGTGGATTTAATAAATATTAATATAAACAGGAATATAAACCGGAATGTGCAAGAGATAAATATTAATATAAACAGGAATGTGCAAGAGGGGACCGGGAGTATGGATTTTAAATACAGAGGTTATTAAAGAATGAAGACTATGTTTCGAAGGTTAAAGAGATTATGGAAAAGGAAAAAGAAAATGAAATGTATAAAGAGGATAAGAGAATATGGTGGGAGAATGTAAAGTTTTTAATCAAAAAATCAAATATTGCAGTATCTTGCGGAAATGCAAAAGATGCAAAGAAAGAGAAATAAAGGAACGTTTGGAAATGGAATTGAAGAAAGAAAATAAAGATATACAAAAGATAAAGGAAATGGAGGGAAAACTGAAAGAAATAGAAGAAAAAGAATTCGAGGGGGCGATGTTAAGAAGCAAAGCAAAATATTTGGTGGAGGGAGAAAAATGTACAAAGTTATTTTTTGATCTGGAAAAAAAGAGAGGGAAAGCTGAAATAATAAAAGAAATAAGAGGGGAAAATGGGGAGATTGTAGAAGGGAATGAAAAGATTTTAAAAGAAATAAAGAATTTTTATGAGGATCCGTTTAGTGCAAGGGGTGTGGAAAAGAAGGAAAAAAAGAAACTGTTGAATCAGATAAAAGCAAAAGTAAGTGAGGAAGATAAAAAAGAATGTGACCAAGAAATCAGAGAAGAAGAGATTGAATGAGCAATAAATCAACTAAATAAAAAGAAGAGTCCAGGAATAGATAGTTTGGGAACTGAATTTTATGTATGTTTTAAAGGAGTTTTAACAAAGATTTTAAATGAGGTTTTTAAAGAAATTTTTGAAAAAGAAGAAATTAACGAAAGAACGAGGATAGGGTTAATGAAACTGGTATATAAAAGGAAGGGAGAAAAAGTAGATTTAAAAAACTATAGGCCAATCACGATGTTGAACACAGATGTTAAGATTTTAGCGAAGGTTTTAGCAAACAGATTAAAGGAGGTTATGCCAAGTACAATTGAAACAAACCAAGCATACGGAGTAAAAGGAAGAGATATAGCTGACATAAAAATGAGCATAAGAGACACAATGTGGTATATGAAGGATAAAAGTGAGGATGGATATGTAATTGGTCTGGACTTTGAAAAAGCTTTTGATAGGGTGGAACACGGGTATTTAATTGAGGTTTTAAGGAGCTTTGGTTTTGGGGAGAATTTTATCAAATGGATTGAGATTTTATATACAGTAAGGGTGCATTAACAAGGATAAAATGTAATGGGTTTTTAACAGACTGTTTTAAAATTACAAGATCGATTAGGCAGGGTTGTCCGCTTTCAGCTTTACTATATTCACTTGTATCAGAACATTTGGGATTGGCTATAAAACAAAAAGAAGAAATAATAGGGATAAAAATTGAAGAAAACAATGCTGAAGGGAAGGTTTTTCAATATGCTGATAACACAACGATAATTGTAAAAGATAGCGTCAGCGAAGTTATGAATGTTGTAAAAGAATTTTGTAAAGGATCTGGAAGTAAAATAAATGAAGGGAAACCAGTATATATGAGATTTGGTAAAGCTGTGGTTTTAATGGATTGTTTTAACTTCAAGGAAGTGGAACAAATTAAGATTTTAGGAATTTTAAATGGGCAAACATGAGAGGAAAGTAAGAGATGAAATGTGGGAGGAACTAGTAACAGATATAGAAAGGTGGTTAAATTTTTGGAAATTGAGAATAATAAACTTGAAGAGGAAGGTTTTAATATTGAATGTTTTAATGGTTTCTAAGCTTTGGTATGTTTTGTATGTATCTGAGATGCCTTTGTGGACAGAAAAGAGGTTGAAGAAATGTTTTCTTGACTTTTATGGGAGGAAAAACCAGCAAGAATAGCGTATAACACGATTTTAGGGGCGGTAGAGAAGGGGGCTTAGGTTTAATGGACGTGGAACAGAGAAAAAATGGTTTGAGAGTAAAAATAGTGAAGAAATACCTACAAGAGGAGAGCAAAACTGAGTGGAAAAAAACTATGAAGTACTTTTTAAACAAATGTGGGAATTTTAACATGGGGGATGGAATTTTATGGATGAAAACGAAATTTTGGATGACGGAAGGATTACCTGAGTTTTATAGAGAAATATTTAGTGCCTGGGGGAAATTTTTAACAAAAATTGTATACAATCCACAAGAGAGAAAAAACATTTTAAATCAACCTCTGTTCTTAAATAACAACATTTTAAAACAAGAGAAAGGAATATTTTTTAAGAAATGGATGGAAGTGGGGATAATAAGAGTGAGAGATGTTTTGTATGAATTTAAAGAGGGTTTTTTACCGATGCAATATATTGTGGATGCAATGGACGAAGCAAAAGAGGAATACAGTAAACAAGAAATAACAAACAAATATGAAATCATTAAAAATGCAATACCCAAAGAGTGGATTAAAAGAATAGAGAGTATAGAAGGAGAGCAAACAGGAGAATATTTATGTGAAACTGGGGGGAAAAATGTATGATTTTAAAGGATGTACTGTAAAAATGTTTTATTGTGTTTTTAGAGATGGTGTTTTTAAAGAGCCGATTGTAAATAAGTACTGGGTGGGAAAATTCAATGATCTAAAAGAAGAATGTATATGGAGAAATATGAGGGGGAGGTGTGTGGAAACAAAGTTGGAATGTTTGTTGTATTTTATAAGACATAAAGTGGTTTTTACTGAGATTATTTTAAATAAAATAGGGATGGAGCAACATGCGATGTGTAAAGTGTGCCAGGAAAAAGAAGAGGGGTTTTTACATCTGTTTTTATATTGCAAAGAATTGGAGGAATTTTTAAAGAAATGTAAATGTTTAGTTAAAGATTTGACTGTGGAGTGGGATGAGATTGTTATAGAATGGAACAGAGTGGTGATGTTTGGATGGGAAAAGAAGTGTCAAAACAAAACCTTTATTAATTTGTGTGTAATGCTAATGAAAAGTGCAATATGGGAGAGAAGAACTGTGGCTAAAAAGGAAAAAATTGTTTTGGATGTTTAGACTGTTTTTAAAAGGAAAGCAGAAGTGTACATGGAAAGGCTGTATGTGCATTTTAAAAGTGAAAATATGTTGGATGCATTTTATGTTGCGTTTACACCAAATGTTTATTGTGTTTTAAAAGATTTAATGTGGAAGCTGCCGGGGAGTGAAGGATTTTCCTAAAGTATGTATGTAAATGTGTGATGTGATGTAGAGACTGTATAAGAGAAACTGTTTTTTTTATTGTATTTTATTGATTGAAATTTCCAAAAAAAAAAAAAAAAAAAAAAGGCGCGCCCGATCTCGTCTGATCTCGGAAGCTAAGCAGGGTAGGGCCTGGTTAGTACTTGGATGGGAGACCTCCTGGGAATACCAGGTGCTGTAAGCTTTTGGGTTTTCTTCAATACTTATCTAAGACGCTGGCCTTTAGGGTGGCTAATCTTTAAATAGCCCGCTGTTTGCAGCTGCCCTTGCTTACGGCCATACCACCCTGGGTGCGCCCGATCTCGTCTGATCTCGGAAGCTAAGCAGGGTAGGACCTGGTTAGTACTTGGATGGGAGACCTCCTGGGAATACCAGGTGCTGTAAGCTTTTGGGTTTTCTTCACTACTTATCTAAGACGCTGGCCTTTAGGGTGGCTGATCTTTAAATAGCCCGCTGTTTGCAGCTGCCTTCGCTTATGGCCATACCACCGTGGGAGCGCCCAATCTCGTCTGATCTCGGAAGCTAAGCAGGGTCGGGCCTGCTTAGTACTTGGATGGGAGACAGCTTGGGAATACCAGGTGCTGTAAGCTTTTGGGTTTTCTTCAGTACTTATCTAATACACTGGCCTTTAGGGTGGCTGATCTTTAAATAGCCCGCTCTTTGCGGCTATGGGAGACCGCCTGGGAATACCAGGTTCTGTAAGCTTTTGGGTTTTCTTCACTACTTATCTAATACACTGGCCTTTAGGGTGGCTGATTCTTAAATAGCCCGCTCTTTGCAGCTGTCCTCGCTTACGGCCAATACCACCCTGGGTGCGCCAGATCTCATCTTTTCTCGGAAGCTAAGCAGGGTAGGGCCTGGTTAGTACTTGGATGGGAGACCGCTTGGGAATACCAGGTGCTGTAAGCTTTTGGGTTTTCTTCATTACTTATCTTATACATTGGCCTTTAGGGTGGCTGATTCTTAAATAGCCCGCTCTTTGCAGCAGCCCTCGCATACGGCCATACCACCCTGGGAGCGCCCGATCTCGTCTGATCTCGGAAGCTAAGCAGGGTCAGGCCTGGTTAGTACTTGGATGGGAGACTGCCTGGGAATACCAGGTTCTGTAAGCTTTTGGGTTTTCTTCACTACTTAACTAATACACTGGCCTTTAGGGTGGCTGATCTTTAAATAGCCCGCTCTTTGCGGCTATGCGAGACCGCATGGGAATTCCAGGTTCTGTAAGATTTTGGGTTTTCTTCACTACTTATCTAATACACTGGCCTTTAGGGTGGCTGATTCTTAAATAGCCCGCTCTTTGTGGCAGCACTTGATTACGGCCATACCACCCTGGGCACGTCCTGAGTTGGTACGATCCATGAAGTGTGAGTTGGCAGTTGGGAGAGAAAGGCTCTCCCTCAGTTTTGGTTTTCTTTATTGTCTTTTCTTTTGATTACTACTTAAAACTTATAAGTTTATTTTTATTTTAGTTTTGTTTAAACCTCAGACAGTTTTACTGTCTGGGGTTTTTTTTTTTTTTTTTTTTTTCAAAAATGACGGATATCATGGCAACGGAACAAGATCGGACATTAGACAAAGAGAAAATGGATAAGGATTATGCTGAAAGGAATAACGGAAAGGACATGGACAAAGACAAAGAGAATAATGAAACATTGGCAATGGTTATCTCAAGGAGGAAAAAGAATGGAATGGATCTAAGGAGTGAAGGAAATGGAGAGATGCAAAAAAGTCAAGGTAAACAAGCAAGAGATTATACTGATGGAAGACGAGAAGTAGGTCAAAGAAATGAGACAATGAAAAGGATAAAAAGTCAATCGAAATATCAGAGAGACTACAAAAAACAAGCAACGTTAATGATGACTGTTAATGATCCAGAGAAAATAACTATGATGATGATAATAAAGGCTGTGGAAGAGAAAACTGGAATTGGAAAACTGTATGGACTGAGGAAAAAAAGTAATTTTGACTATGAACTAACAATGGAAAATGAGACGGACTGTGATAAGCTAATGGATGGATTACTACTTGATGGACAATTTTGTGAGATAAAAAAAACTATGTAAAACTGAAAGAATGGTCTCTTTTCTGCATTTGCCCAATTACATAAAAGATGAAGAAATCATTCAAAAACTGGTGGATTGGGGAGTTAATCCTATTCTCCCGTTAAGGAGGAGATTTTATCAGGGCACAACTGTTGCGGATGGAACAAGGTTTTTAAGAGTAAGATTCCCACAGGACATTGTGACTCTGCCATACAATGTAAGATTTGACACGGAGGAAGGACTGAAATATTTTAGAGTAATTCATGATGACCAACTAAAGACTTGCAGATTATGTGCAAGCACAGAGCATGAGAAAAAAGACTGCCCTCAATATACCTGCAGAGAATGTCTGGAACAGGGGCATTTTGCGCGGGACTGCAAAGCCCCGCGGTGCCAAAGCTGTGAAAAGACATGGATGAGGTGCACGTGTGAATCTGAAGAGGAGGACCATACAGAAATGGAGATAGAGGTGCAGGAGCACATGGAGGAGACAAGCAGCGATAGAAGGAAAGACGAAATACAGGAGGTGAATGGAATTTCTGAGGATTTACATAAACAAGGAATGGAGGACTGCACGAGGAGAGAGGACAACGGAGATAAATAAATTTAAGTGCATACAACAGAGACTGAGACACAGCAAACTATTGCTAATGATGGACAAAGGAAAGAGAAGGAATGTGCAACAACGAGTGAAAATGCAGCTGCGCGGAATAAAGAGCAGGTAAGCGATGAGGAAACTATTGAAATGAACTTTGAGCTTGAAAGTGGAACAATGGACAGTATGAACAGAAGACGTAAAATGAAAAAAGTTGCGCAAATAAACATAGAACAAGTATTAAAGAAACAAAAATTAAGAAAAGAAGCAAAAACTAGGTTAAATGATGATAGTAAAGATCTATACTTTTAAATCTAGAGAGAGACCCCACATGGATTATGGGTTGTTTTGTTTGTGTTTTTCTTTTCTTTTATTATGAGTAATTTATGTTTGGTCTCGATTAATGTTAGAGGGTTGCCATCTAAATTGAAGTTTGAAAATGTAATTAATTTAACAAAACAAAGTGATATTTTATGTATGCAATAGACTGGATGGAATGAAACAATAATTGATGACTTTAAAAAATGTTGGGATGGAGAAATATGGTACAGTAATGATTTAAATAAGAAAAAAGGCCTGGCGATACTTATCAGAAGGGGAGTAGTAGAATCAACTAATGTTTTATTCAAAGATAACAAAGGAAGGATTTTAACTGTCAAAATTATCGATAGGGGGGAAGAAATAACAATATGTAACATACATGCTCCAAATGAAGATATGGAAATAGTTACTTTTTTTAAAGAGTTGAGTGTTTTAATTAATGGATGGAAGAATGTCATTGTTATAGGAGATTTTAATACTGTTTAATAATGTCGAAGATCATATGGTGTACAGAGCTGATGTTGGAAGAAATGAATTGAAATGTATGATGGATAAACACAAATTAGTGTTATAAAACACAGTGTTATTAAAAACAGTGTTATTAAATCATACACTGTTCTAAGCAGTGTCAGATGCTCCTGCCAATTAGAGGAATAAATTACCAGATCATCAAGGTAAGCATTGCAGTTTGATACTCCTGATAACACAGTATTTACAAGAGGCTGAAAAGTTGCAGGAGCTTTTCGTAATCCGAATGCCATGACCTTATATTGCAGGAAATCATCCGGTGTTACGAAGGCGGAGATTTCAGCAGCGCGAGAGGTAAGAGGAACTTGCCAGTACCCTTTTAATAAATCCAATTTAGTTACAAATTTTTCAGAACCTAAATTGTCTATACAGTCTTCCATTCTTGGCAGGGGATAACTGTCTGGGACTGTAACAGAATTTACTTTCCGATAGTCGGTACAGAATCGAAATGTACCATCGGGTTTTGGGACAAGGAGACACGGAGAACTCCACGGGCTAAAACTAGGTTCAGCTAGTCCATTTTCTAATAAGTACTCTACTTCTGCTTTCATTACAGATCGTTTCATATTATTAACACGATAGGCATGCTGTTTAATTGAAAAATCACAAGTGATCTTAATGTCATGTTGTAACACATTCGTTTGAGTTGGAATATCACCAGACAGCATGGGAAAATAATTAATTATTTTAATAATGTCCTGTCTCTGTGTCTCAGTTAGGTTGGTAAGAAAAACTGGCAGAGTCTGCAGTATTTCAGAATTAGAAAGCCTAGGGCTCATCTGGGCATTTCGTAGAAAAATACCATCGCTGGCATGTAACTCACCAGCGGAACGCAGTGCTACCTCGTCATTCTCGGTAGTGGTGCTGGAAACAATCACAGTAGATGCAGTAAGTGAGCCAGCATTCGCACCAACCATCTCCTCGGTAACTCTATTAGGTGATTCTCTAGAACTATATATTTTCAACATATTAACATGCCAAGTTCGAAATTTCCGTTTACGGTCAGGAGTATGCACTACATAATCCGTGTCGCTTAGTTTTTTAGATACCACATATGGCCCAGCAAAGCGGGCTGACAGAGCGGAACCAGGAACTGGCAAAAGTACCAAAACCTCATCTCCAGGTTTAATTACACAAGTGACAGATTTCTTATCGAAGCGTTTTTTCATGCTCTTCTGAGCTTCACCCAATGATTTTTTCGCAAACGTACAAGCAGTGTGTAACCGCTCCCTGAAACGACTAACATAATCTAGTATGTTTTCTTTTGGTGACGTCCCTTCACTCAACATTCCCTCTTTTAAAATTTTGAGCGGGCCACGCACTGTATGCCCAAACACCAAATCTGCCGGGCTAAAACCAAGAGATTCTTGAACAGTTTCGCGAATGCCAAATAAAACTAAGGGGACTCCTTCATCCCAGTCTTTACCAGAGCTCAGGCAGTATTTGCGTAACATTGATTTCAGCGTTTGGTGAAAACGCTCGATTGCTCCTTGGCTTTCGGGATGATACGCACTGGAAACCCTGTGCGTTATTCCCAAAGTTTTCAACACCTGCGTAAACAGCTTTGAGAGAAAATTCGTTCCCTGATCGGTCTGCACAATTTTGGGCAGTCCAAATGTGGAAAAAAAATTTAATCAGCGACTTAATAGCGGAAGTAATTTTTCTCAGGGGAATTGCTTCTGGGAATCGAGTTGCAGAGCACATAATTGTTAGCAAGAACTGATTTCCTGATTTTGCTTTGGGTAAAGGGCCCACACAGTCCAAAATGACATGCTCGAAAGGCTCACCAATTACAGGAATCGGAATCAACGGGGCAGGTGGGATCTTCTGATTTGGCTTCCCCATTACTTGACAAACACGACAATAACGACATACATCTTTTTTCAGGCCAGGCCAAAAAAAATGCCTCAAAATTCGATTATATGTTTTAGTAATCCCCAGATGACCAGACAGATCATGATCGTGAGCCAGACATAACACTTGCTGTCTGTATGCGGTCGGCAACACAATTTGGCAGGTAAGATCCCAAGCACTACTCATCCCTGTAACGGGCCTCCATTTACGTAAGAGTAGTTCGTTATCTAACACATACTCCGCTTTTATGTCTTTCACAGGTTTTGGATGTTCAGCAGCGGAAAAGCACTTTACCAAAGAGGGATCATTTCGCTGCTCGGTGACCAATCGTCTGCGTGTAACAGGTACAGTAAACACTTCTACGTCTTTCACCAAATTACCAGACTTTTTACCCTTTTCCTCAACTTGTGGCTCGGGCAAAATACTTTCCTCAGTAAAGAGCGACGATATAAATGAATCGTTCAGTGTAATATCATTACCTATTCTTTGCGTTTGGGCGCGAGTCACAACATTGGCTACAAATATATCCGGATACTTATCAGCAATGTCATCTGCCCCAACAAAACAATCAGGCTTATCAACCACCTCTAACACTGGTGTTACCTTTCCTCCTGCCAAATCATTACTAAGAATGAAAGCAACTCCTTTCACAGGAAATGAGGGACGTACCCCAACCTTAACAAATCCGTTGAGCAACTGGCACTGTACATGTACGCGGTGAAGCGGTACCTTTACAACACCCATCTCAATGCCCTGAATTAGCACACTCGAACCACAAGAGGTCTGTTCTGATAGCGGAATAACATCAGCTACAACGAAGGACTGGTTTGCACCAGTGTCTCTCAAGATCTGGACCTCTGTTTGGTCTTCAGGTCTACCATTTATTGACAGTAAACCTTTCATCACAAACGGTTTAAAATTTTCATCAACCTCGTCAGTTTTCTGCACATTATCAGAATGCACGGGCACAGTTTTTACGAAACCAACTGGCTTCGGCTGCCCTTGTTGTTGTTTTTGTTTTAAAGTCAAACAATCAGCAATTATGTGCCCTGTTTTATGACAATAGAAACACTCTCTTGTTTCTTTAGATTGTAGTGGGCTAACTTTAACACGCGGATTGGAGTTCTGCAACGAAGGAAGAGCCAACGTCTTGTCGGATCGAGCAGAGATAAATACACTCTTGTGTGTTAAAACAAATTAATCTGCAAGAACAGCGGCCTGTGACAGTGACTTTTTGTTCGTTTAAATATGTAACCACTCGTTCAGACAAGCAGCCTTTAAAATCCTCCAGAAGCATCAAATCTTTTAGAGAATTACAATTTTGCACCTTACTTGCCGCTAGCCACTTATCAAAAATAATTCCCTTCTCTCTGGCAAACTCAACAAATGTTTGTTGCACTGTCTTTTTCTGGTTTCTGAAATGCTGTCTATAGGCTTCGGGTACCAGTTCATAAGCACGGAGAATAGCGCTCTTCACAGACTCATACAGCAAACTTTCCTCTAACGGTAGTGCCGAACAAACTTCTTGAGCCTTCCCGATAAGCTTACATTGCAACAAAAGAGGCCATACCTCTTTCGGCCAACGAAGCGTGGATGCTATATGCTCAAAAGCGGAAAAGTAAGTGTCCACCTTGGTTTCTCTGAAGTGAGGCACTAGAACAATGTGTTTACTAATATCAAAGGTATCAAAGGCAGCTGTTGAACTATTGCTTGCAACATTTACAAGAAGCACAGGGCGGGACTGCACAATTGTGCCAGAGGTAACCTTCGTCGCCTCCAACTCAATTTGTCGCAACTTTACCTGTTTTTCAGCCTCAATTTCTAACCTACGGACCTTGAGGCGCAGCTCCATCTCGGCCTGATGCGTTTGAGCCCGCTCCTGCACTTCCATCTGCATACGGGCGAGTCGGACCTTAAGCCGCACATCACTCTCAGACCCAACGGAAGGCAGAGAGAAAGGGTAAAAGGGCGGCAAGGCGGCCTTGGCATCGGACTCCACCTCGGCGGCCTCGCTCAGCGCCTTCTCCGATGCAACAGGGCTACTTGGGCGCGTATCACCAGCCGACTGGGCGGCCTCACCATCATCCGCATCTGGCAACACAAGCACATCTAGTTCAACCAGCTTCTGCAAAATAATACCTTTAATTTTTTCTTTAATGCTTGCCTCACCACAGAGATCCCGTAATGTTCAGCGATTTTCAGTAAATCATCCTTCCTACACCTGTCGAATTTATCTAATGTTGGATTATCAATAAATGACTGTAAATCAAAGATATTCATTTTTTCAGTTATGCCGCTTTCACTATATCCGATAGTACTGTACACGAGCGTTTCCTCTCTATTACCGCACAAACCAACACACAGGCATACGCAGACACACAAAATTAACAACCAAGGATCAAATCGTTTGTATCCCGGACGAGCCCCCATAAATGTTACGTCCTTTAAGTTTTTGGAGTTATCTGGGCTAGGGGAAAATGGGGAGGCAACATTTAGGTGTGTATACATATGCTAGAATGCTGGTAGGCGAAGTAAAGAGTAAGATTTTTGCCAAAACTCTACTGATATAATTTATTATGCAGTACTCAGTGCAAAAGTGGAAAGACAGTATTTACAGTATTTATAATATGTACAAGAAAAACAGGGTAAACCACAAAGCATCAACAAAACAAAAAGAAGGTGGGAAGGGGGGGAGCACGAGAGGTGCCAAACAAAATAAATAAACAAAACAAAACACAGCTAGCTAGTTTTATGGTCTAAGCTAACTACGAAAAAGAAAATGTAGAAAAGAAAAGTCTTCGGCGTTACAATGCCCTAACTAAATTACTCTAACTAAGAGGGAAAAATAAAACGTACAGCAGGTGGCACTCCCTCCTAACCTGGTGTGTCTAATACATCAAAGTTGACCTACGTGTTGTACAATGTATGTCGCGCGACAAACTTACCTGCTCGCGCCTTCCCAACCTTATATGCACTGTGGGAAAATAGCAAAGACGGAGCAATAAACAGAAGACTGTACACTGACAAACACTGTATGGACAAAGGACTTTTGAGACGTATATTAACACACAATATACAGGGAAAACTAACAATTATTCTACAGGTCACAAAAGAGCATATGAGCGCAGCATCAAATTGAAACAGAAGTGCGCGAAAAAGCTGGAGCGTGCGGGACAATAACGGGCTTTAAACTAGGTGGCGTGAGATGATTGGGCAACGTAAACCGGGGCGTCATCCTCTGGAACGAAGAGTGACAGATTGGTAGGCCAATGGAATCTGAAACAGTCTGTTTTGTCTACACACAAACCTTACGCACCTTACGTACGTAACAGCATGTATGGAGAGATAGAAACAGAGTCAAAAGAGAATATTCAAGAAGACAATGGGTGAATAGCAGTTTAAAACAAAGTAGGATAGATTTTATTTTATGTGACAGAAGATTTGAGCATTTTATTTCAAAAGTTTTTATAAAATGTATAGTGGGAGTGACCATGATTGTTTATACGTAATGATGATTTCAGCGGAGTGGAAAGAGGACCAGGTGTATGGGTGGTTAACGCAGAACTTTTAAAGAATGATTTTTACAAAATGGAAATGGAAAACTTAATTATTAAAAGTGTAGATTATGTTTTATATGATGAAGCAATATATGTGTGGTGGGACAATGTAAAATCAGACATAAAAAGATTATCTATAGAATGTTCTAAGAAAATACAGAAAGCAAAAAGAGCTAAAGAAAGAGCATTAAATAAAGAATGGGAAGATGAAATGAAAAAGGTAACTGAAGGAAACACGGACATTAGGAAAATAGTAGTGCTAGAAGAGAAACTTAAAAAAATGGAAGAGGACAAATGTACGGGTGCTAGAATAAGGAGCAAGATAAGAAATACGGTGGACGAGAAAGAAGTATAAAGTTTTTTTATGAAGTAGAAAAGGCTAGACAAAAAGCTGACTTAATAAAGAATGTTTCATTGGAAGGTAAAAATATAAAAGATACAGAAGGGATCTTAAAAGCGGTCCAGGAATTCTATGGTGTTTTATTTAGGATGGAAGGAGTTAATAAGGAAGATGAAGAATTTTTGTTAAATCAAATTAAAGTGAAAGTAAAAGAAGATGACAAAAAATTGTGTGATAGCGATATAACAGAAGAGGAGATAAATGAAGCTATAACGCAATTAAGTAATGGGAAAAGCCCTGGTTTAGATTGTTTATCATCTGAATTTTATAAGGTTTTTAAAGATGTCTTAATACCAATTCTGAAAGATCTGTTCTTAGTTATCTTTCAGAAAGGACAATTGAGTGAGAGTATGAAGAAAGGTATGATTAAAATAATTTATAAAAGGAAAGGGAATAAATATGATTTGCGAAATTACAGACCGTTAAGTATGCTTAACACAGACTACAAAATATTAGCAAAGATTTTTGTTAATAGACTTAAAAGAGTTATCCCGCACATAGTCACGACCAATCAAGCATACGGTATGTTAGGAAGAGACATAGTGGATACGGTAACGAGTATTAGAGACTTAATTTGGTATATAAAAGAGAAAAAGGGTGATGGTTTCCCGTTTAGTATAGATCTAGAAAAGGCGTTCGATCAAGTGGAACACAAATATTTATTTGATTTGCTTAAACGATTTGGTTTTGGGAATAATTTTATAAAGTGGATGAAATGTTTTTATACGGATATTTTTAGTTGTTTTAAAATAAATGTTTTTTTAACAGATTACGTAGGAATCTCAAGATCCATAAGGCAAGGATGTCCTTTGTCGGCTTTACTATACACGTTAGTTGCTGAACCGTTAGGTTTAGCGATAAATGGAGAAAAAGAAATAAAAGGTATTTTAATAGAAGGCAATGAAATGGAACAAAAAAAGTTTCCAGTATGCGGACGATACCACTTTGTTTTTAAAAGATATCAATAGTGTTGGAAAAGCTATGGGAATTATTGATAAATATTGTCGAGGTTCAGGTGCAAAAGTAAATAAGGAAAAAACGGAATATATTAAGATGGGAAAAGTGGAAGTTCCACAAAGAAATTGGCACTTCAAAGAACAAAGAAGTAACAAAAATTTTAGGCATTACGCTTGGATATGATGAGATTATAACTAGAGAAATTAATTGGGATGAAGTTGTGAACAAAATGGAGAAAAGATTAAATTTTTGGAAACAGAGAGCACTGTTCCTTAAAGGGAAGGTGCTTGTATTAAATTATCTTTTTCTATTTAAAATGTGGTACGTTTTAAGTGTCGTGAGTTTACCAATGTGGGTATATAAGAGAATAAAAACTATGATTTTAAAGTTTCTTTGGGATGGAAAGCCATCTAAAATTGCATATAACACAATCATCGGAAAGGTGGAAGATGGAGGATTAGGACTTATAGATCCATGGCTGAGAATGAAAAGCATGAGGATTAAAATGGTAACAAAAGTTTTTAAACGAAATAAACGAACCATGGAAAAGTGTCATGAGTTACTTTATTAATAAGTGTGGACAAATAGGAGATGATTTTTTATGGATGGCTTTTAAGGATAATATGATTTTATAAAGAAGAATTTTATAAAGAACTGTTGAGAACCTGGAAAGTGTTTTATGACAATGTGTACGTAGAGATCGAAGGGAGAAAACAGTACCTACGGCAAAAAACAAATGTTTTATGAAAACTGGTATGCAGTAGGTTTTAGACAAGTAAAAGACATTTTTTATGAAGTGAAATCTGGTGGCTTTTGACCTACGCAAGTGATAATTGATTCATTGGAGGAAAGAGAAGACAGAAAACAAAGAAAAAATTGAAGAACAATATACAAAATTAGCATTGCCAAAACATTGGATTAAAATTGAGGATAATGAAAAAGAAATTGAGAAGGAAAAATCAAAGGTTTTTTTTTTAAAAGCAGGGGATGATAAGATTGTTTTTAATGATTGTGTCATTAAGATGTTTTATACCTGTTTACGTAAGACTGTTTTTGTAAAACCTAAAGCAATAGAATATTGTGAAAAGTTATTTGATAATTTTGATGCTTTGAATATTTGGAAAAATCTAAGATTGAATTTTAAAAGTCCGGTTTTGGAAAATTTTGATTTCTTATTGAGACAATTGTATGATGACAGAAATGATTTTAAGTAAAATTGGGTTAGCGCAAGATGAAATGTGCAAAGTGTGTTTGGAGAAAAAGGAAGGTGTTTTACATTTATTTTTAAAATGCAGAATGTTAAGTGATTTTATAGAGATGGTAAAAAGATGGTATGTGATTTTCTGTATAATGATAAGATTACTTTAGAAGAATGGGATACATTGCTTTTATTTGGTTTTAATGGAAAGGCAAAAAATAAGTATGCTCTTAATTTTATGTTAACGCTTGCAAGATATGCAATATGGAGAAGGAGAAATATAATGAAACAAGAAATAAGAAATTAAAATAACTATTATATAAACAGATCTTGATGGAAGAAATACAAGTTTTATATGACTATTGTAAAATGCTTGAGAATATGGAAATGTTTGAAAAATGTATTACAAAAAATAATCCTTATATTGTGAGAACTTGGACTGGTTTTGAAGTTCTGTTACCAGAAGATGTTTAAAGATTTGTGATTGTATAATGTATTTATTTTGTGATATTTAATAAAAAAAATTTTTTTTAAAAACTTGTCTGATCTTGGAAGCTAAGCAGGTTAGGGCCTGGTTAGTACTTTGATGGGAGACCGCCTGGGAAAGTAAGAGGACTGTGGAGTGGTGATTGGATGCGGATATAAAACACCACGAGAATATGAGCTGACAATGGAGGAGGAGAGAGGAAAGGAGAAAATACTGGATGGACTAAAGATAAAAAAAAGAGCAGAATCATGGCAAAAGAAATAAGTAGCACTGAGATGGTGGTTTCGTTCCTGGGCCTGCCTACCTATATCCAGGATGAAGAGATATTGCGAAAGCTGTCGGAATGGGGAGTGATGGCGGTTTCAAGAATCAAAAGGCGAATGTGGCCATGAACTGATATCGCAGATGGAACAAGATTTTTAAAAGTCAAATTCACAGACACCGTCAAATCGTTGCCATATTCTACAAAGTTTGAGACAGTGGGAGGAGTGGAGCACTTTCGAGTAATACATGATAGACAGGTAAAAGTGTGTCGCTTGTGCATTCAACCGGGGCATGTAGTGAGAGACTGTCCGAGCTTTAAGTGCTTCAGGTGTGGCAAACAAGGACATTATGTACGAGAATGTAATGAAGGCATCTGCAATGTTTGCGAGATGAGAACTGGATTATGTGTGTGTGAAACGCCGGTGGAGATGGAAGAAGAGGAAAGTGAAGGGAAGTTATCGGATCTGTATGAGGTGGATGAGGAGGAGGAGAATGAGGAGCGGGAAGATTCAGCGGCTGTGGAGGAGGTGGGAAGGGACACCTGGAGCAGAAAAGAAGAAACAGCAGAACAGAGAGTTACTGGGAGGGAGAGCGGCCAAGAGGAGGTGGTCTCTGGGCTGTGGCAGAGAGAGGAGAAAGAAGAAAAGAAAGGTGGGAAATCGGAACTGGATAAAGAGACAAGTTCAAAGGCTAGATATGTGAAAACTTCGAAGGGACAGAGATCTGAAGAAGGAGATGGGGAGACAACTAAAAGTGGTCGTGAAAGGCAAGAAGGTGGTAATGCCAAAAATCAAGGTACGAAACTCCAGGAGGTGAGGAGAATAAAGGAGAAGCTCGATGGAGAAGGAGGAGAGAACGTGGTGCTGGAGACTTCAGGAACAAATGTGGGGGAGGAAATGGACACATGTGAGGAGAGGAACACGCAGAGGAAAAGAAAGATGAAAGGGACGGAAGAGTATAGTGGAAAAAAGTAAGATTTTGGTTTTATTTAAATGAATTATAGACTTATTTTAACTGCAATATATGCTATGTGTGGCATAATGGACATTGCATGCTTAAATGGTAATGGACTAAGAGAAATAAATAAGGTTAAGAAGATGATTGGAATACTGAAAGCAGATATAATTTGTTTACAAGAGACACATTGGTCAGAGGATATTATGGAAAACATAAAAAAAATATGGAAGAGGATATTTTTGTTAATCATGGAAATCAAAAAGCTTGTGGTGTGGCGATTTTGATAAAAAGAGAAAGAGTGAACTGTGTAAAACAAATATATAAAGATGATAAAGGAAGATTGTTAGTCATAGAATTTATGTTTTGTAATGAACTGTTTAGGTTGATAAATATCTATGCACCTAATGTGGAAACTGAAAGAAAGGAAGTCTTTAAAGAAATGAAACCATTATGTAAAGATAAATGTATAGTGGTTGGATATTTCAATGTGTGGTGCACAAGATTAGATGCTTCAAGCAGTGCAAATTTCAAATCGGATGTGTCTAGGAAATATTTAAACGAGTGGATGCAAAGTGATGATATGGTTAATGTTAGGAGAGAAGAAAACCCATATAGAGAGTTTTCTAGAAGGCAAATGGTAATGGGAAGTTTAAAACAAAGCAGGATAGATTTATGTTTAATTAAAAGGGAAATATTAAGTTATGTTAAAAAATGTGAAATACAGTTTTTTAGGAATAAGTGATCATGCTGCCATGAAAGTAAAGATAGGTATACATATGGGAGCAAGAGGAGGGGGAGTGTGGTGTTTGAATTCATCTATATTATTGGAAGAGGCTTACAAGGAAAATATCAGAAAATGTATAAGTTATGAAATGGAAAATCCTTTGTTTGATGAAAATGTGTGTGAGTGGTGGGAAAGAATGAAAGAAAAAAAATAATAATAAGTATTAGGTATTCAAAACAAAGGGATTTTATGAGAAAAAGTAAAGTAGAGGCAATGAAAAAGGCAACGGAGAAAGAAGCAGAAAAAATAGAAAGCAATCCTGAGTATGGAAAAGATTGTTTTTGTCAGATAAAAGAAGAAATGGATGAGTATGAAAGAGAAAAAAGTGAGGGTGCAAAAGTAAGGAGTAGAGCACAGTATGCTGTGGAAGGAGAAAGAAGTACAAAGTTCTTTCTGAATTTAGAGAAAAGAAAGCTGAAGAGAAATCATATTATGGAAGATGAAAAAGGTGTAAAGGGGTAACTGATTATGTGGAAATAATAGGAGCAGTAGAGGCGTTTTATGAGAGATTGTTTAACCCTCTGGGGACTGAGGTGATTTTGGGGCCCTTGAGATGTTTTGACATGCCCTGATATTTGTGCTTATTTCAGCTACTTATAACATACTAATGACCAACATGTATTTGTTTTTGTATTCAGCACAAACTTTGCTACAATATTATGTGACCAAGATGGATGTACATGTTTGTATTTTTTTAGAAAAAAAATATTATGCGTGGTTAGTAAGTTTTGGGGGAAAAAATGTAGCTGAAATAAGGCCATAAAACCCACACTAAATAGTCCTGAATAAGACTTTTGTGTAATCAGTCTTGTCGGCTAGAATATTCACTTCACAATTAAGTGAGAATCATTCTGCTTACTCATTCACAGAAAACAATATATTGATTAAAAAATTTTAAGACATGTTTTGTGATTGAAAGCCTGTATGCGAGGGAGTGGCAATGTCCTTGAATATTAAGTGATTCTCACCTGAGACACAAAGGGCCCTCCCCTAAAGGCTGCTAATGGCCCATCAGTGTGACTGACTTTGAGGCAGGTAAGAGAGAATGTGAGGAGATTGAACAAATGTTTTTTTTTAATTATTTGTATTTTATTTACAACACCGTATAATCAAAACATACATAATGAAGGTCAAAGACACATTATTGTGCACACTGATCTAACCACAGAGATGTGAACAGACTTTGAGTCATTCCTGCAACAGATTCTGTTCAACAAGTGACAAGTAAATCATGCCTGATATTTACGTGTGTTATTTGAGTGTTTCTGCTACTTTCCATGGATTCAAGAAGAAAAAAAACATAATCAGTGGTCAAGGAGCTTGTTGGACATCTGATGTTGATACAGCACTCTCAGAGGAAAACAGTTTGAAGAGTCATCAGGATTCATCATCTGTGGTGCAGGTATCTGATTCAATAAAATACAAACAACCAAAAAAAAACAACATTTGTGAGCATGTTAATATCAGGAGCATCTTTTTATATATATGTTTTATAGACTCACGCATGCTTTGTACTATCGTAAACAAAAAAATAAATTTTATATCTGAGAAACTAATTATTATTGTTTAGAAAAAACGAACTATGATTTTGTAGTCATATAGCCTAGTATGTATGGCTTTGTACTACAAAAGATGTACTTTGTACTATAAAAAAAGGATATTTTATATCTGAGAAACTAATTATTATCGTTTAGCATGCTATTAAATCCATTTGTGAACATTAAACATTTTTCTAAACATTGTAGCATTCATCATGTTGTCGTTTGGGAAAAAAAATAAACGCGTTCAAGTTTGAGTCACAATAACACGTTAACGAATGCAAAAAAAGAAACATTACTTACTCATCAGATCGCTCTTCTCTTCTGGATGAACTCTTGCTCTTATTTTGAGGCAAATCCAGCTTTAATTCAGCGTGTCTTCTTCCAGAAACGAACAGTAATGTTAGCGCGAGGAACGATCTGGCTTTTGTTTATGTTGGGCGTCTCCTTGAGCACGCGGCTCACGTGGTTATTTACATATGAACGCGAGGGGGCGGGATCGCATTAGAAATAATGAGTTAGACATGACAGACTGAACATCGTGTTGGTTTCATACGGATTACTTCATCACAAAATGTTTGTTTTCGATAAGACTTACTTCATTTCAAAGTAGACACTTCCAGCTTTCTATAGATATAACTCCCATGTCCGTGTGTTGAGTTTTCGCTGAGTTACACTTCATTTTAGTGACGTATTTTGAAGAGCAGCTCGCGGAGATGGAGAAGACAAAGAGCGCATCCTGTTTGTTTTCTTTTTTTTCCCAAAACCACAAAGTTTTGTTGTATTTGTGAGTGTACACAAAAAAAATAGACACTTCAAAGTTTCAATTGATGTATAACACTTATCTGTACGACCAAAATCGACGGAGTATTTTTAATGTATTTGCACTGGTCTTAAAAAAAAACGAGTTGGTATCGCCGGCGATACAGCCGTCCCCTTAGGGTTAAGAAAGGTGGTATAAAACAAGAGTGTGTAGGTTTTAGACACGTTAAGTGCTAAGTTAAAAGAGGGTGATAAAAATATGTGTGATAGAGAAATAAGCATTGAAGAAATAAAAGAAGCAATAAAACAAACAAAACCAAATAAAAGTCCAGGATCGGATGGTTAACTCACGAGTTTTACAAGACGTTCATAGAGGTTTTAGCGCCTATTTTATGGAAGCTATATAAAAGTATGGAAGAGAGAGGGGAGGTTCCAGAAACAATGAGTTTAGTGGTAATCACTATCTTGTATAAAAACAAAGGTAGTCGGCTAAAGTTACAGATTCTAAATACAGATTATAAGATACTGATAAAAGTACTAGCTAATAGATTAAAAGAGATAGTAGGGAGTATAATATCGCCAAGTCAAGCATACAGCATACCGGGCAGGGATATCACAGATACAGTATGCACAATAATAGATGTAGTGGACAGTATGGGAAAGGATGGGGAAGGGGGACTGATTTTATGTATGGATTTAAATAAGGCGTTTGATAAGGTAGAGCACAGTTTTATAGAACAAGTAATGAGAAGATTCGGTTTTGGGGAGAGGATTTTAAGATCGATAAATTTAGTATATAGTAATTCAAAAAGTTGTGTAAAGATTAATGGAGTTTTAACAGATTCCTTTCCTTTGGAGAGGTCGGTTAGGCAGGGATGTCCGCTGTCGGCGTTGTTGTATTCAATAACAGCTGAACCTTTGGCAACACTGGTAAAAAGAGATAAGGAAATAAGAAGAATCCAAATTCCATATGGGGGAATAAGCATAATTCATCAGTATGCAGATTATACAACATTTACAGTTAAAGATATAGAGAGTATAAATAGGGTAATGAAACATATGGAAACATATGGGAAAGCATCAGGTGCAAAAATAAATGTTGATAAATCAGAAATAATGAGTGTAGGTGGAGTAGATATAGAAGGACAAGATATTCCTTTTAAAATAACGAAGGAATATATGAAGATTTTAGGTGTGAATATAGGAGTAAATGTAAAAGATGGCGGCGCGTTTAGACGCAGCGGCTGCTCCAGGTCCCAAAGACGGTGCTTTTATGTCTTTTAATGTTGTCTGTTCCTCTCCAAATAGTGTAAATTTACCGCTAACTCATAAGGAAAAACACATATATGATCGCCGAAGCCTTTTGGATATTGACAACGCGTACAAACACCAACTCTCGCCGGCAGCTACTGAGAAGCTACGAGGCCTTTGTTTACTGCTGGAGCCGGACCTCGAGACCGCGGCCTCGCCTACTGGCGCTACCCGCACAAGGCAGCGTCGCAAACGGTGTGAGAGAGGACGGAAGCGCGGTAAGCGCGGAGGTATACGAGCGAGGCTAAGAGCTAATCCCACAAGACCGGCTCTTCCAACACTCATGCTCTCAAACGTTCGCTCTCTGGAAAACAAACTGGACTTAATTCAACTCACTCGGTCTACACAGCATGAGGCAAGGGATTGTTGTGTGTTTGTTTTCACTGAAACATGGCTAAATGACAACATCCCGGACTTCGCCATTCAGTTGAACAGGCTAACATGCCACTGATCGGACAGAGACACAACACTTTCTGGTAAGAGCCGCGGTGGTGGCTTGTGTGTTTATATCAACAAAGAATGGTGTAACAATACTGCGGTATTATCAAAACACTGCTCATCACTGATGGAGTTTATGTTTGTGAAGTGCCGACCGTTCTATCTGCCGCGGGAGTTCACGGCCATTGTTATTGTCGCGGTTTACATTCCACCATGTGCAAACGCTAAGGACGCGCTTCGTGAACTGTATAGCGCCATCAGTGAACAACAAACAAATAACCCCGACGGCTTTTTCATCATAGCCGGTGACTTCAACCACGCAAATTTAAAGACAGTTTTGCCAAAGTTCTACCAACATGTAAACTTTGCAACAAGGGGAGATAATACACTGGACTTTGTTTACACAACCGTAAAGAACGCTTACAAGGCTGTACCCCGCCCCCACCTCGGGTACTCAGACCACATCTCTGTTATGCTAATCCCAGCATATAGACCACTTCTGAAACTCGCCAAACCGGTTCAAAAACTCATCACAATTTGGCCAGAGAATGCTACTTCAACACTACAGGACTGCTTTCAGTGCACAGATTGGAACATGTTTAAAGAGGCAGCCACCTACAGCAACCACACAGACCTGCAGGAGTACACTGAAACTGTGACTGCTTACATCAAAAAGTGCATGGATGATGTGACAGTCACAAAGACCATCACCACACGTGCAAACCAAAAGCCATGGATGACAGCAGAGTTTCGTGGGCTGCTAAAAACCAGAGATGAAGCATTCAGATCAGGAGACAAAGCAGCCCTCAAAACAGCAAGAGCCAATCTGTCCTGTGGCATCAAAAATGCAAAACGGTCACATGCTCAAAAAATCAATCACTTCACGGGCAGCAGAGACACACGGAGCCTGTGGCAAGCCATTCAGACCATCACTGACTACAAGCCCCCGCCACAGGCCTGTGATGATGATCATCCCTCCCCGATACACTCAACCACTTTTATTCACGGTTTGAAATGCAGAACGACACACCTGCACAAAAACTGCCCACACCTCCCAACGACCAGGTGCTCTAAATGTCTGCAGCCGACGTAAGAAAGACCCTATCCAGGATTAACCCACGAAAGGCTGCGGGTCCTGATGACATACCTGGCCGTGTACTGAAAGACTGTGCTGCACAGCTGACGGATGTCCTAACAGATATCTTCAACACCTCGCTGAGCCAGGCGGTCGTCCCCACATGTCTAAAATCCACAACAATCATAGCAGTACCAAAGAAATCACCTGTGTCCTGTTTAAACGACTACCGTCCCATAGCACTGACTCCAATCATGATGAAGTGCTTTGAGAGGTTAGTCATGCAAAAAAATCAAAAACAGCCTCCCCAACACACTCGATCCGCTCCAGTTTGCATACCGTCCAAACCGCTCTACGGACGATGCAATCTCCTCCACCCTCCACCTGGCTCTTACCCACTTAGAAAACAAAGACTCCTATGTTAGAATGCTGTTCATTGACTTCAGCTCGGCATTCAACACAATAAACCCACAACAGCTCATAAATAAACTAAACCTGCTGGGCCTTAACAATTCCCTCTGTAATTGGATCCTGGACTTTTTAACCGGAAGACCTCAGTCAGTCCGTGTCGGCCACAACACCTCGAGCACTACCACACTGAGCACAGGTGCCCCACAAGGCTGTGTGCTCAGCCCGCTGCTCTTCACGCTGCTGACCCATGACTGCACTGCCAAGTTCAGCTCCAACCACATCATCAATTTTGCTGATGACACAACAGTGGTAGGTCTCATCAGCAACAACGATGTAACGCACTACAGAGAGGAAGTGGCACAGCTGGCTGAATGGTGTGGCGTTAACAATCTGTCCCTCAGTGTGGAGAAGACAAAGGAGGTTGTGATGGACTTCAGGAGGAGGAACTCCTCTGACCACCCCCCACTGACCATCGACAGCTCGACTGTGGAGAGAGTCAGCAGCACTAAATTGCTGGGGGTGAACATCACGGAGGATCTCTCACCTGGACCACCAACACCATGTCACTCTCCAAGAAGGCACAGCAGCGCCTACACTTTCTCCGCCGGCTGAAAAGAGCAAGTCTCCCACCACCCATCCTCACCACATTCTACAGGGGCACCATTGAGAGTGTGCTGACCAGCTGCATCACTGTCTGGTACGGGAACTGCAGTGCTGCTGACCGCAAGACCCTCCAGCGGACAGTGAACACGGCTGCAAAGATCATTGGTGCCACTCTCCCATCCATCCTGGACATTTTCCTTGCACGATGCTCCAGCAAAACCAACAGCATCGTGAAGGACCCCACCCACCCCTCCCACAGTCTCTTCCAGCTCCTACCATTAGGAAGACGGTACCGGAGCAT
Organism: Schizothorax lantsangensis; assembly: GCA_027422415.1. Taxonomy (NCBI): domain Eukaryota; kingdom Metazoa; phylum Chordata; class Actinopteri; order Cypriniformes; family Cyprinidae; genus Schizothorax; species Schizothorax lantsangensis. The sequence goes on from CM049854.1 coordinate 3,009,147, forward strand.
CAGAGCCCGCTCCGCCAGACTGCTCAACAGCTTTTCCCCCCAGGCTGTGAGAGCCCTGAACTCAAATTACCCCGCCCCCCTCTGAAACCCCATGCAAACCCCTACCTCCTGAAACATGGACCCCCCCCCCCCAAACACCCTCCAACCTTACCACACCAAAGAAAAAACTGAACTTTTTTGTGCAATTCAAGTGTGCTACACACAGGTGAGTGGGCCTGTACAAACCACCTGTAGCAGCACACTCTCCTCTATGCACTAGACACTTTTCCTAACACTGCTATGTGTACACAATCCCACAAAAGACTCAGCAATATATGTATGTTTACATGCTCATGCACTACTACAAATCATTTTGTACTGTTCCTCAGCTAGCTGCTTGACTCACAATGTTTCTCTCTGCACATGTACATTTCGTTCCGACATTTCGTTCCACTGTATGTCCCCACATGTAGCGGAATTACAATAAAGCTCAACTTGAACTTGAACTTGAAAAGAGGCGAGAGATGTCACATGGACTGGCATTTTAAATAAAATAAAACAAAGTTTTATGGTTTTGGCAATTAAGAGATTTAAGATTAAGAGGAAGGGTAGTTAATTCGTTATTGCTTACTAAATGTAATTATGTGATGGGAGCAATTGACTTACCGGACTGGGTGTTGAATGCAATGAGGGAGGCTGTGAATATATTTTTGTGGGGAGGGAAAGGAGTGAAAATATCAACCAAAACATTAATAGCAGATTACAAGGAGGGTGGATTGAAGCTGATTGACTTAGATGTAAAAATAAAAGCAATAAGAGTGAAAACAATAAAGTAGTATTTATGTGATAAAGTGGATTATGGATGGAAAGGTTATATGAGAGATTATTTGGATAAAAGTGGTGGATGTGGGGAAGAAGGGGTATTTATGGCCTTAAAGAAGCCAATGTTTGAAAATATACCCTTATTTTATCAAGAAGTATTTAGTGCATGGGCCAAATTTTTAATGGATGTGGGATATGAGTGTAAAAATATAAATCAAATACACAAGCAGCCAATATTTTTGAATCCAAAGATACGGATGAAAGGGAAAATGTTTTATAATAGACTGTACATGAAAGCGGGAGGAAGACAAGTAAAGGATGTGGCATATGAATGTGAAAGGTTTTTTACCAAATAGAGCCATTTATGATTATGTGGTGGAATGGGATGATGAAATTGAAAAATCAAAAGTGGACTCCGTTTGTGAAAATATTAAAACAAGTTTGCCCAGGAGTTGGGTAGAAATGATTGAGAGAGAGACTGCTAAACTGGGGAATGCCAGAAATGTTTATTGTCAAAAATGGTGAAAATAAATATCTGACTGATGTAACTACGAAAATGATATATAAAATATTTGTGAAAAGGGAAATCAAATTGCCTGCATCAGAAGCTGTGTGGCCAAAACTGTTTCCAGGATTTAATGTAAAGACAATATGGAAGAACTTAAGTATAATGGACTGGATTGTGAAAATTTTGATTTTAAATTGAGACATAATAGAATATATACGAAGGTGGTGATTCATCAAATTAATAAAACGTGAACAGAGAATGTGATGCATGTAAGATTGATCCAGAATCTCTGATGCATGTATTTTTTGAATGTAAAGGGCTTGAAGTGTTTCATGAAAAATTGAAAAAAAAATGATCAAGGATGATTGGGGAAAGGATGTAACAGGAAATGAAGGGAAAAAATTGTTTTTATTTCGTGAAAGTACAAATTGTAAGGACATGAAGGTTAACTTGTGTAATTTTATTTTAAGTCATGAAAGGTATGCAATATGGGCAAGGAGGAATTTGGCATATTTTGAAGAGAAAAAAGTTGATGTTACTGTGATGTTCAAGACTGTGATGAGAAAGTGTTGATCTAATGTGGAAATATCTTAGCAAAGATGTTTTTGAAAAAGCTTTCATTAATGGATGTGGACTTATATGTGTGGATGACAAAGGAGGGTTACGTTTAAATTTCTAATGATGAATTGTTTGTGATGGGACAGTGATTGACGGACCTTGTATGTATGTCATATTTGATGGCTACGGTATTCTATTGTGGTGTGAATTGTATTGAATTAATATTTTGATAAAAAATAAAATTAAAAAAGGCGAGCCTGATCTCATCTGATCTCGGAAGCTAAGCAGGGTCGGACCTGGTTAGTACTTGGATGGGAGACCGCCTGGGAATACCAAGTGCTGTAAGCTTTTGGGTTTTCTTCACTACTTATCTAATACACTGGCCTTTAGGGTGGCTGATCTTTAAATAGCCCGCTCTTTGCAGCAGCCCTCGCTTACGGCCATACCACCCTGGGAGCGCTAGAGAGCTACAGGAAGTGTTGGCTGCAGTTGGGAGAGGAAGGCTCTCCTCCATTTTGTTTTTTTGTGTTCGTGTTTGTTTGTGAGCTTTTTTGTGTGGGTTGTCAGTTTAACCAGGGTGGTTTAACACCTAACAGCAGCATTTTTGCTGGCTGGAGGGTGGTTAACCCTTTTATTTTTTATTTTTTCAATGGACGGATTAATGGCAAACGACACTGGACTGGCACGAGGAACATGCATTGGCAAGCGACACTGGACTGGCACGAGGAACACGCAAGGCAAACGACAATGGAACGGCAGGAGGAACACGCATGGCAAACGACACTGGATTGGAAAAATGAATACGAGCTAGAAAAGGAGAAAACCAAGAAGTAAGCGAAAAGTCTGTTGAACGAAAATATTTAAAAGAAGCAACAGTGATTGTAAATGTAGAGAATGTGATTGAGGTGAGAGTGGAGGACATTATTAAAGCTGTAACAGAACAATGTGGACATGGCAAAATTTTTGCGCTAAGACCAAGACAAGGGAAAGAATACGAGCTAACAATGGAAGAAGAAGAAATGTGTGACAAACTAATTGATGGACTAAGAATAAAAGGAGTGGACTGTGGAGTTAAAAATCTACAAAACAGAGACTATGTGGTTTCCTTCATGCGCCTGCCCGTCTACCTGGATGACAAAGAAATTTTAGGAAAATTGGAGGGATGGGGAGTTGATCCCATTACAAAAGTTAGAAGACGACGATACCCGGGCACTGACATTGAAGACGGAACAAGGTTCCTAAAGGTGAGGTTCCCCAAGGAAGTGGCATCGCTGCCATACAGCACGAGGCTAGAAACAGCCGAAGGGCTGCAGTATTTCCGGGTGATGTACAGTCATCAGGTGAAGAACTGTAGGCTGTGCATGAGCAAGGATCACCTGCTAAAGGAATGCCCAAAATTCGTGTGCTACAAATGTGAGGAGAGGGGACATTATGCACGAGATTGCAATGCTGTCAGGTGCCCGGGGTGTCAGGAAGTTTTAAATAAATGTGAATGCTGGATGGAGGAAGAGGAAGGAGGAAGGGAAGAACGGGTGGACGGACAGGTGCAGGAAGGAAACAACGAGGAGGAAGGACAAACTGATGAAAGACAAACTGATGAAGAACAAGAGGAAGGACTACAACAAAAAGAAATTGAATGGGATAAGTTTAAGCAGGCTGCCACATACAACAATACTACAGACCTCCAAGAGTACTCAGAGACTGTCACTGCCTACATCACCAAGTGTATTGATGATGTAATGGTCACAAAGACTATCACTGTCCGGGCCAACCAGAAGCCATGGCTGACAGGGGAGGTCTACAGACTGAAGGCTCGGAACGCTGCCTTTAGAGCTCGAGATGAAGAGGGCCTGAAGACAGCTAGGGCCAACCTATCCCGCAGCATCAGAGAGGCCAAGAGACAGTACTCCAGGAGGATAGCCCATCGTTTCAGCGACAGCAGAGACACTCGGAGCCTGTGGCAGGGGATTCAGACCATTATGGACTACAAGCCCCCACCACAGACCTGTGACAGCACCATTCCCCTGCTGAATGCCTTCTTTGCTCGCTTTGAGGCACAAAACAGCACCACTGCACAGAAGACTCCACCTCCTCCCGGCGACCAGGTGATGACGCTGTCCCCGGACAGCGTGAGGAGATCCCTCAGCAGGATCAATGCACGCAAAGCTCCAGGTCCTGACTACATTCCTGGGCGTGTACTCACAGATGTCTTCACAGGCATTTTCAACATCTCACCAAGTCAGGCTGTTGTCCCCACATGCTTCAAAGCTACCACCATGATTCCAGTCCCGAAGAAGTCATCTCCATCCTGCTTCAATGACTACCGTCCAGTAGCACTCACTCCTATTCTCATGAAGTGCTTTGAACGGCCAGTCATGCAACACATCAAATCTGTCCTCCCACCTTCCCTGGACCCCTTCCAGTTTGCATATAGGTCCAATCGCTCGACCGATGGGGCCATCGCCACTGCCCTCCACCCAGCCCTCACACATCTGGACAAAATGGACATGTATGTCAGATTGCTGTTCATAGACTTCAGTTCAGCATTCAACACAATCATCCCTCAACAGCTCATTCATAAACTGGTCCAGCTGGGGCTCAATACGTCGCTGTGCAACTGGCTGTTGGACTTTCTGACCGGGAGGCCTCAGGCAGTACGGGTCGGCAGTAACACATCCAGCACCATCACACTGAACACAGGGCCCCCCCAAGGATGTGTGCTGAGCCCCCTCCTCTTCACTCTGCTGACCCACGACTGCACACCGTCACACAACTCCAACCTCTTCATTAAATTTGCAGATGACACGACTGTGGTGGGTCTCATCAGCAACAGAGATGAGACAAACTACAGGAGCGAGGTGAGCCTCCTGGCCGGGTGGTGCAGTGACAACAATCTCTCTCTGAATGTGGAGAAGACAAAGGATATTGTCATTGACTTCAGGAGAGTGCACTCTCTGCATGCTCCTCTGACCATCAATGGTGCGACCGTGGAGAGAGTGAGCAGCACCAAGTTCCTGGGTGTACACATCACAGAGGACCTCTCCTGGACCAACAACAGCACTGGCCAAGAAAGCACAACAGCGTCTCTACTTCCTCCGCAAACTCAGAAGAGCCAGAGCCCCGGCCCCCATCATGTGCACCTTCTACAGAGGCACCATCGAGAGCATTCTGACTAGCTGCATCACTGTGTGGTATGGCGCCTGCAACGCGTCCTGCCGCAAGTCCCTTCAACGGATAGTGAGAGCAGCTGAGAAGATCGTTGGTGTCTCTCTCCCCTCCCTCCAGGACATCTACAGCACCCGTCTCACCCGGAAAGCCCTCTGCATTGCAAGGTGATCCCACCCGACACACAGCTTCTTCAGTCTGCTACCATCAGGGAGGAGACTGCAGAGTCTCCAGGCCAGGACCAACAGACTGAAGGACAGCTTCATCCATCAGGCTGTCAGGAAGCTGAACTCCCTCCCGTCCTTGCCCCCCCTCCCCTTTCTTACACCACGCACCACTGAACTCTGACCCAACCAACCCAACCCAACCCAACCCAACCCCCCACACACTCACACACACTGTGACCAGCACCAGTCACTTTGTACAGCATTGGACTGACCTCATTCAACTACCTCTTCTGACAGTCTGAATAAAGACTGCTCTCTTTTTGTCACTTTAATAGAATAGATTTAATAAGCTCTTTGTACAACACCATTCATATTCTGCACTGTTCGTTTATTTCACTGGTTTGCACTCTATCTACCATGTGCCTTATGCCACTTTATCTATTTTTTATTATTATTATTATTATTATTTTTTTTGTCTACATGTCCTTATTCGTATATTTGTAATAGTTGCATTTGTGTATGTATGCGTGTATGTACAGTGCACCGCATAAATGAGTACACCCCCTCTAATACTTAACAAATTGAGCAAATACTCTTTACTTAGATGACACGTTAGGGTTATTTGGAGATATGTTCCAACAAGCCTGCTTGATCAATTACCAAAGAAGAATGTCAAAATTATTCATCAAAATAAGATTTTCTTATCAATGTGATAAAATGTTGTGTTGCAAAAATGAGTACACCCTCCTGAAAGTTTCTAAAAAAATGTCTAAGGCTATTTTTGATCAACAGGTGAGTATATTGAACCAAAACTTTTAAAGACCAGTAATTTCCTGACAATTAAAAGTGTTTCATAGTCCTCTGAACCATACTCAGACTTGATGCTGGCAGCAGTGGAACCAGTTGGGAGAGAACTGCTAGGTGACTTATTCCTTAGCATAAAAGAGGACAATGGTACAAGAGGAATACCAAATTATTATTTTAAGTGTCAAAATATAGCAGAAGTAGCACCGACATAAAAAAACAATGGACTTGTGACAATGCTCCTGAAATAATCAGTTCTTTACTTTAAGTTTTCATTTAGCGATGAGTGAATTTTTGCTAGAAAAAGAGCAGGAGAAATAACATGCAAGTGTCTCAGAGCCGGCAAAAGCTATGAAAAGAGTGACACTTTATCTCACAGAGTATGATGCAGCCTGCAGAAGTGACATGCATGGTTGTTGTCACCACTAGAATTACCCTACCGTAGCCAAAGCAAAATAAACTCATTTAACCTCTTCCAAGGCCCATATCTACAAAATAGAGACTTCTGGGAATCCATACTCTGGTCTCAAGAGACCAAGTCAATCATTTCGGATCCAAAAGCATCAAAAATGTTCTGGTGTTGCTAGAGGAGGAGTACAGTGATAAGTGTTTGGTACCCACAGTGACATTCAGTGGTAGTAAAGCTCTTATATAGGGATGAATGAGTGCTGAAGGTGTGAGGGAGTTGTGCTTTATCGACTCTGTCATGAATTCACACACTACTGTGTAATGGAATACAAAAACTTGAAACAGAAGATGCTACCCTCCCCTCATTTCCTGCATTATTGGACATTTTTTCAGCATGACAATGAAGATATTGATTCTCCTAAGGTGAAAATCCTTCAGTGGACATGTATTTCACTCAATCGTAACGCTCTTGAGCAGCTGTGGGGGATTCTGTAGAGACGAGCTGAGCAAAACTCCCCATTAAAGACCAAAGCATTTAAGGAGGTCGTCCTCCAGGAGTTAAACAGGACAGATGTGAAAATTTGTCATGAACTTGTACACTCAATGCCAAGAAGGGTCAGAGCAGTATACTTAAAGTTCTGGAGGACATACTAAGTACTAGAGTATTATACATTTGCTGAATTAAATCTAGGGTGTACTCATTTCTGCAGTCCTTCATTTAAACTAAATTGCCTAATTTACTTATCTTACAGAAAATGTTGGCATATATTTTGTCGTTTTTATTAAGTATATGTTTAATACATTTCAATTTTGCCATCTTTCCATGAATTATATTTGTGATCATTAAGAAAATACATATTTTATATTTATTCAGAGTGGGTGTACTCATTTATGCTGTGCACTGTGTATATGTATATGTATATGTATATGTATATGTATATATATATATATATATTTGATTTGTACTTATCTGTATTTTTGCGTTCTACTGTTAGTGTTTAGTGTTATCTGTATGCATGAGAGTAACACAATTTCAATTCTCTGTATATATGTACGGTACATTTGGCAGAATTGACAATAAAGCAGACTTTGACTTTGAAGAGAAAGAAATGAAAAGAAAAAAGAATTTTCAAGAAGACTTATAGTGGGGAATTTTGTATGCCAAACTAGAATTGACTGTTTTATGTACGAGAAATGTGGAGAATTTTATAGAAAAGATTAAATATGAAGATACCAGTTTTAGCGATCACAAGTTTTTATATTTTAAGTTGGACTGGAGTAAAATGCAAAGAGGGCCGGGAGTATGGGTTTTAAATACAAAGATTTTAAAGAATGAAGATTATGTTTCAAACGTTAAAGAAATTATAGAAAAAGAAAAGAAAAATGGAATGTATTTAGAGAATAAGAGTTTATGGTGGGAGAACGTAAAAATTATCAAAAAAAAAAATCGATAAAATATTGTAGTCTAATACAGCAATGCAAAAGATACTAAGAAAACAAAATGAGAGAAAGTTTAGAAATGGAACTGAATAAAGAAAATAAAGACATACAAAAGATAAAGGAAATAGAGGGAAAACTGAAAGAAATATGAGGGGGTGAGACTAAGAAGCAAAGCAAAATATGTGGTGGAGGGAGAAAAATGTACAAAGTTCTTTTTCGACCTGGAAAAAAAGAGAGGGAAAGCTAAAGCAATAAGATGAATAAGAAATTGTAGAAGGGAATAAAAAGATATTAGAAGAAATAAGGAATTTTTATGAGGATCTGTTTAGTGCAAGGGTGGTGAAAGAGGAGAAAAAAAAGGATTGAAAGAGCAACAAATCAACTGAATAAAAGTTAAAATTTTAAATGAGGTTTTTAAAGAAATTTTTGAAAAGGAAGAAATTTCATTTTAAATAAAATTGGTCTAGAAAAAAAATGCTATGTGTAAAGTGTGTCAAGAAAAGGAGGAAGGGATTTCACATATGTTTTTATATTGTAAAGAATTGGAGAGTTTTTTAAGGAAATGTAAATGTGTGATTAAAGACTTAACTGTGGAGTGGGATGAAAATGGAATGGAATGGAACAGAGTGGTGATGTTTGGTTGGGAAAAGAAATGCCGAAACAAAAAGTTCATAAATCTGTGGGTAATGTTAATGAAAAGTGCAATATGGGAGAGAAGAAATGTGGCTAAAAAAGAAAAAATTGTGTTGGATGTTTGGGCTGTGCTTAAAAGGAAAACAGAAGTTTACATGGAAAATATTTATATGTATTTTAAATGTGAAAATATGTTGGATGCTTTTTATCTTGTTTTTACTTTTTACTTTTTTTAATAGTACTGTATATTTTCGTTTAATTCTTTAAAAAATCAGGGGCCCTGAGCAGGGTTATCTGCTTGGGGTCCTGAGTGGATTGGCGCTTTGGAAAGGCTCAGCATGGAACTACGTAAAAACATGGATTTGGAAACAAAGGAGGACGAACGAACTAACAAAGATCAGGAAAAAGACAATAGACAAAGAGGAAGGACAAAAGGATCAGTGGAAACAACTGAAGGAGAAAAGAGGACTGATGAAAGAAAGAACAATGAAGTACAGAGAAAATATTCAAAAGAAGCAACAGTGATTGTGAATGCGGCGGAGGTCAAAGATGGGAAAGCGGAGGATGTGATAAAAGCAGTGATTAACAAAGTTGGACTGAGTAAGGTGCTGGCAGTGAGACCAAGGATTAACAAGGAATATGAGATTACATTAACTGATGAAGAAGCCTGCGAGGAGTTGATGAATGGACTGATGATCAAGGATGTGATGACTGAGGTGAGAAACTTACAAACAAAAGAATGTGTGGTTTCATTCATGCACTTACCAGTGTATGTAACAGATGAGGAGATATGGGACAAGTTGAGAGTGTGGGGAGTAACAACAATATCTGCAGTGAAAAGAAGATATTATCCAGGAACAACAATCACAGATGGAACAAGTTTTGTAAGAGTTAAGTTTCCGAAAGAGATTGTTTCATTGCCTTACAGCACAAAATGTTAAACAGCCTAAGGAATGCAGTATTTCAGGTTCATACACGATCGTCCGGTAAAAACCTGTCGATTATGTATGAATCCTGGACATATATTAATGGACTGTCCTGATTTAAATGTCACAAATGTGGAGGAGGAGGACATTTTAAAAGGGATTGTGATGCGGTCTGTTGTCCAGATGCGAGTGCTGGATGGAAGGGGAGAATGAGGAGGAAAATTACATTATACAGGAGAGAGGAGAAAAAGAAGAACATGAGGAGGAAAGGGATCAAGAAAACAAACAAAAAACAGAGAGGAGAGGAAGTGGAAAGCACAAGTGGAGAGATGACTGAGGAGGAGCAGACAAGGAAAAAATGGAGCAGAAAATGCACAGGACAAGGAGGATTCACAGATGCAAATGGGTTCGTGGCAAGAAACAGAAAATAGAATTCAAGAACAACAAGAAGTGGACGAGGAGCAATTGGATAAAACAGAGATGGAAAAGATGGAGAGGGGGGAAAAAAAGAGTGGGAAAAAGTGACAATGACCAGAAGAAGATCCCTAAAGGTAACCCCAAATCTTGACATTGCAAAAAAAAGACAATTAAGATTAAAAGGAAAAGTATTGGCTTTTAATGCAATGATATTGGCAAAAATGTGGTATGTATTAGGGGTGGTACCAATGCCGATATGGATCGCCAGGAGGGTTAAAAATGCAGTTTTAAACTTTATATGGGATTCTAAACCACCAAAAATATCATATAATATGATAATTGGAGCAGTGGAAGATGGTGGATTAGGATTACAAGATCCTGAGCTCAAGGAAAAAAGTTTTAGAATTAAAACAGTTAAAAAGTTTATTAATGAAGAGAATGATGCAGAATGGAAGACGACAATGAGTTTTTATCTGAACAAATGTGGGAATATGGAAATTGGGGATTATATATTGCGTATGAAATTAAAACATGAAATGATCAAAGGAATATCTGAGTTTTATAAAGAAGTTTTGGAAGTGTGGAAAGCTTTGCTACCAAATATATGTTTTAAGTTGGAAAGGAAGGAAATCAGCCATTGTTTTTGAATGAAAACATTTTGTATAAGGGCAAAGAACTATATTTTAAAATTTGGATACAGGCGGGTTTTAAAAAAGTAAGATGTTTTATACGAAGTGAAAGAAGTATTTTTGCCTATACAAGCAATAATTGATGAAGTGGAAGAGACAAAAGAAGAATTTAATGTTAAGAGTTTAAAGCAACAGTATGGACAAATGAAAGAGGCTATACCGAAAGAACGGTTAAATAAAATAGAGAGAAATGAAGAAAAGAATGGAAATAAAATGCAAGTATTAATGAGGGGAAATAATCACATGGAAAATTTATGTTGTAAATCTGTAAAGGATTTTTACATATATTTGAGAAAGAAAGTTTTTAAAGAACCAATAGCTAATAATTTTTGGAAAAAATGTTTTATTAATTTAGATGAGAAAATGCTGTGGAAAAACTTATGGAAATGGTACATGGATGTAAAAATGGAAAATCTTTATTTCAAAATAAGACAATTTTTACTGAAATTAAATTGCATAAAATAGGAATAACAGAGAATGCATTATGTAAAGTATGTAATGAAAAGAATGAAGGCATATTACACATTTATATCATGTAAAGAAATCCAAACATTTAAAGCAAAAATTTAAATTATTATAAATGTTTTGTTGGGGGGGAAAAAGGAAGAAATTGAAAATGAACAAGATTGGGATTGTATTTTTTTATTTGGTGTAAATGAAAAGTGTGAAAATCAAAACATTGTTAATGTTTTTTTTAGGGCTGTCAATCGATTAAAAAATTTAAATCGCATGATTGTCATGAGTTAACTTGCGATTAATCGCACATTTTTATTTGTTCTAAATGTACCTTAAATCAATACTTTTCAAATTTTTAATACTCTAATCAACATGGGCATGGACAAATATGGATGCTTTATGCAAATGTACACTATATTGCCAAACGTATTGGGTCACCCCTTCTAATGAACAGGTTTGACTACTTTAGTAATTTCTATGAGTACAAATCTTAATGTTAAAGCATATAATGATATTCTAGGAAATTGTGTGCTTCTAATATTATAGCAACAGTTTGGACTCTTTTCTCTTCTAACATGACAATGTCTCTGTGTATAAGACAAGGTTCAAAAAGAAATGATTGATTCAGTCAGTGTTGAAGAACTTGACTGGTCTGCATAAAACCAAGTCCTAATCCCAGTTTAACACCTCTGGTGTGACTGTAAATGCAGACCTTGAGCCAAAAACTCATCACCAAACACCAATGACTTGTACATATGGGTTCAGTCATGTTAGACACTTCCAAAACTGTTGCAACAGAGATGGAAATACAATTTTTAAATACATGAATTATGTTCCCATCGTTGTTGCCACAGATTTGGAAGTGCAGTTTTCTGTTCTAAAGAAGGGGGTGCCAATACTTTTGTCTATATAGTGTATGTACAAGTCATTGGTGTTTGGTGATGAGTTTTTGGCTCAAGGTCTGCATTTACAGTCACACCAGAGGTGTTAAACTGGGATTAGGACTTGGTTTTATGCAGACCAGTCAAGTTCTTCCACACTGGCTGAATCAATCATTTTATTTTTGAACCTTGCCTTATACACAGAGACATTGTCATGTTAGAAGAGAAAAGAGTCCAAACTGTTGCTATAATATTAGAAGCACACAATTTCCTAGAATACCATTATATGCTTTAACATTAAGATTTTTACTCATAGAAATTACTAAAGTAGTCAAACCTGTTCATTAGAAAGGGGCGACTCAATACTTTTGGCAATATAGTGTATGTTTATTATTATTGAAACCATAGTCAACATAAAGCATGAAGAGTAGACATGTTTCAAAGGTCATAGATGTTTTTCAAAGAACTTGTTCATGTCTATTAGACACATGAAAAAATAAATTCCAGGTTCCCATTACTTCTTTCTTTGCACTGAACAATTTACTGACACAAACCGGTTTACATTTTTGCACACAGGGCAGCTCTTCTTCTGAAAATGCAAAATGTACATTTATTATTTATTATTACATTTGTTTCCCTCTCTGTGCACACATACTGTATTTTGATGAAGCTATATTCTCAATAAAACAGTTTTCATTGGTATATTTTACTGTTTCTGTTGTCAGACAACGGAATGAATACGAAATAGTGACTGAAACGCGACCCATTAAGACATAACCAGCTCTCCCTTCCAAGATGTTAATCTGCACAAAAATCATGATAATCGCACCGTCGTCTGATGAAATCAAATACACATAAGATAAAGACAATAGCTGTGCTGTGATTTTGGCTATACTTGCATGTTAAATTAGAGAAGCAACATAATATCTGTGTTTAACTGAATTAAAGCGCTGCTCCTCTCTCTGCCTCGCGCTGAGCAGACGCAGAGAGAGAGAGAGAGAGAGAGAGAGAAAGAGGTGTGCGGGCGCTGAACAGAGCAGACGTAGAGAGAGAGAGGTGTGTGCGCGCGCGCTGGGAGAGCAAGACCTCGCGCTAGCGCGGCAGTATCTGTGATTCTCAGAAACTAGGTTTGGGCGCTTTTTTGAAGGGAAAAAAGTCGCTAAAGGGGTCTGCAATGTTCCTAAGTTGGCAACACTGTCCATTCCATTTCTCCAACAAGGGGTTGGGCCACGGGTCAAACAGAAAATACGCGCTGCGTTAATCGCGCGTTAAAAAAATTAGTGCTGTTAAAATGAGTTTGCGTTAACGCGTTATTAACTTTGACAGCACTAGTTTTTTTTAATTGTTGCAATATATGTTATTTGGGTAAGAAGAAATTTGGTAAGACAAGGGAAAAAAAACATTAGAATTGTGGACTTGTTTTAGAAGGAAGTTGAGTATGTACAGGTGCATCTCAATAAATTAGAATGTCGTGAAAAAGTTCATTTTTTCTTGTAACTTATTTCAAAACGTGAAACTTTCATATATTTTAGATTCATTACATGTAAAGTAAAACATTTCAAAAGTATTTTTGTTTTAATTGATGATTAGAGCTTACAGCTCATGAAAGTCAAAAATCAGTATCTCAAAATATTAGAATATTTACATTTGAGTTTCAATAAATTACCATCCCTACAGTATAAATTCTGGGTATCTCTTGTTCTTTGAAACCACAATAATGGGGAAGACTACTGACTTGGCAATGATCCAGAAGACGACCAGTGACACCCTCCACAAAGAGGGTAAGTCACAGAAGGTCATTACTGAAAGGTGTGGCTGTTTACAGAGTGCTGTATCAAAGCATATTAAATGCAAAGTTGACTGGAAGGAAGAATTTGGGTAGGAAAAGGTGCACAAGCAACAGGGATGACTGCAAGCTTGAGAATACAGTCATGCAAAGCGGATTCAAACACTTGGGAGAGCTTCACAAGGAGTGGACTGAAGCTGGAGTCAGTGCATCAAAAGTCACCACGCTCAGACATCTTCAGGAAAAGGGCTACCAAGACACTTCTGAACCAGAGACAACGTCAGAAGCATCTTACCTGGGCTGTGGAGAAAAAGAACTGGACTGTTGCTCAGTGGTCCAAAGTCCTCTTTTCAGATGAAAGTAAAGTTTGCATTTCATTTGGAAATCAAGTTCCCAGAGTCTGGAGGAAGAGTGGAGAGGCACAGAATCCATGTTGCTTGAAGTCCAGTGTGAAGTTTCCATAATCAGTGATGATTTGGGCTGCCATGTCATCTGCTGGTGTAGGTCCACTGTGTTTTCTGAAGTCCACAGTCAACGCAGCTATCTACCAGGAAATTTTAGAGCACTTTATGCTTCCTTCTGCTGACAAGCTTTACGGAGATGCTGATTTAATTTTCCAGCAGGACTTGGCACCTGCCCACACTGCCAAAGGTACCAAAAGCTGGTTCAATGACCATGGTGTTACTGTGCTTGATTGGCCAGCAAACTTGCCTGACCTGAACCCCATAGAGAATCTATGGGGTATTGTCAAGAGGAAGATGAGAGACACCAGACCCAACAATGCAGATGAGCTGAAGGCCACTGTCAAAGAAACCTGGGCTTCCATACCACCTCAGCAGTGCCACAAACTGATCACCTCCATGCCACGCCAAATTGAGGCAGTAATTAAAGCAAAAGGAGCCCCTACCAAGTATTGAGTACATATACAGTAAATGAACATACTTTCCAGAAGGCCAACAATTCACTAAAAATGTTTTTTTTTTATTGGTCTTATGAAGTATTCTAATTTGTTGAGATTGGGTTGGGTTTTTGGATTGGGTTTTTGTTAAATGTGAGCCTAAATCATCACAATTAAAAGAACCAAAGACTTAAACTACTTCAGTCTGTGTGCATTGAATTTATTTAATACACAAGTTTCACAATTTGAGTTGAATTACTGAAATAAATGAACTTTTCCACGACATTCTAATTTATTGAGATGCACCTGTATATACAAGCTTTGGAAATATATTGTCAAGGTGGTAAAAAAAATATTTTTGAAAAAAATATTTCTTGAAAATAATCCCTATGTAGAAATAACTGATAATGGACTTGTACTAAAATTGCGAAGATTTGTAATAGAAATCAAAATTGTTAGATTGTATATGTAAACGTATTAAGTGTACTTAATGTATATTGTATGAATTTTGAAGAACTATACATTTTTCATTAAAAAAAAAAAATAAAAAAATGTGCTGGTTAGTACTTGGATGGGAGACCGCCTGGGAATACCAGGTGCTGTAAGCTTTTGGGTTTTCTTCACTACTTATCTAATACACTGGTGGCTGATCTTTAAATAGCCTGCTCTTTGCGACAGCCCTCGCTTACGGCCATACCACCCTGAGGGCGATAGAGAGCTACCAGGAAGTGTTTGTCTGCAAGACAGAGAGAGAGGCTCTCTGAGTTTTTGTTTGATGTATTGTTTGTTTAAAATTTGTTAAAATCTACAAAAGTACCGAGTTCTTTTTTTTGTTGTTTTGTTTTTAACCACTTGTCAGCAGCCTTGTGCTGTCTGGGGAGTGGTTTGAGTAAATTGGGAGAAACGGATGGACTTATCAGTAAAGACATGGGAATGGCGGCAGACAATGGAAAAGACAACGACCAAGGAAAAGGACAACGACGACGAGAACATATTGAAGAAAATAAGACTGAAAACAAGCGGAATTATGCAAAAGAGGCAACAGTAACTGTGGACATGGGAGAAGTTAACGTCGGAAAAGCAGAGGATTTAATTAAAGCGGTAGCAGGAAAAGTTGGAGTGAGTAAGATACTTGCAGTAAGACCCAAACAAAACAGACTATCTGAAGTGACTGACAAATGAAGAAACGTGATGACCTAATGGATGGACTGGAAATTAAAGGTGCAAAATGTGAGGTGAAAAAGCTACAGGAGAGGGAGTACATAGTTTTGTTTATGCATCTACCAGCCTACCTTGAAGACGGCAACATCATGGACAAATTGGAGGGGTGGGGTGTAACCCCTACTTCAATAATAAGGAGGAGATACTACACGGGGACAGAAATAGAAGACGGGACGAGGTTTGTACGGGTGAAGTTCCCCAAAGAGGAGGTGTCACTCCCGTATAGTACCAGATTCGAGATGGCGGAGGGAACGCAACATTTCAGGATCATACACAATCGTCAGGTTAAAACCTGTCGATTGTGTATGAATCCAGAGCACATTCTTAAGGATTGCCTGGAGTTTTAATGCTACAAATGTGAACAACAAGGACACTTTGCAAGAGACTGCAGAGCAGTGAAGTGCCCAGACTGTCTAGGAATCCTGGATAAATGCCAGTGCTGGATGGGAGGAGAAAGCGAGCAAGAAGAGAACAGCGAGAGGTAGGAGGGCAGATGCAGGATGAAATGGCGCAAACCCGAATGGAAGAGCAACAAGAGGAAACGACGGCGGAATTTGTTTTTAGAAAATAAAGATGGTAAAGAGAGCAGTGAGCATATGGGAGTGGAAGAAGCAGAAGAGATGGAGGAAGGAGCCAATACATCTGAGGTGGAACTAGGACATAAGAAAACTTGATGTGCCTAGGAAAAAAGCATCAAGAAATAGCCTTGAAGTACTGAGAGATTTGGAGGAGGAAGGGCATGATTTTTTTTTTTTGATGGCTATAAGACTTGTATGTTTTAATGTAAGAGGGTTGATGAGTAAAGAAAAATGAAATGTGGTGAAAGAGATATGTAAAAATGAAGAGGTTATTTATTGCAAGAAACGAACTGGAAGAATGAGGTAATGGAAGATTTTAAAAAGAGATGGAATGGATAAATGTTCTATAACAATGGAGATGGAAGAATGGGAAGAGGAGTGGCTATTCTAATAAGGAAAGATGTGGATTTTGAAGTAAAAGAAATATATAATGACTTGAAAGGAAAATGTAATGCCATTGAAATCAGACAAGGGGAGCAAGTTTTCGTGATTATTGATGTACATGCACCTACACAAGAGAAAGAAAAAAAAAATGAGTTTTTTGAAGGTTTACAAATTTTAACTAAGAAATGGAAAAATGTAATATTAGTTGGGGATTTTAATATGGTTTTTAGTAAATTTGACATGGCAGATGGAATGGTTTTTAAAACAGATGTTGAGAGGAGATTTTTAACTGAAATGATGGAAGAGGAGAATTTGATTGAAGTTTGGAGAGAAAAGAAGCAAAGAAAAAGAAACTTTTCAAGAAGACAATTAGTTGGGAATTTTATGTGCCAAACAACACATAAAATAGATTTTATGTGAATAGATTTTATTTTAAGTAAAAGAGATATGGAGTGTTTTCTGGAGCATATTTATTATAAAAGAAACTGGTTTGAGTGACCATAAAATGTTTTAATGGAAATTTATTTTAGCATTGAAAAAAAGAGGACCTGGTGTTTGGATTTTAAACACAGGACTTTTAAGTAACGAAAATTATAGAATGGGAATAGAAGAATTATTGGAAAAAGACAAAGAAGATGGAATGTATTTAGAAGATAAACGATTATGGTGGCAAAATGTAAAGTATGAAATAAAATAAAAATCTATAAATTACAGCAAAGCAGTACAGAGAGCTAAAAAAGCTAAGGAAGTAGAAATAAGAAGGAAAATGAAGGAAGAGATAAATAAAAGTGAAATGCAAATAAAAAGAATAATTCTGTTGGAGGAGGAGTTGAAAAAAATTGAGGAAGTAAAGTGTAGAGGAGCTATATTAAGAAGCAAAGTAAAATATACAATCGAGGGAGAAAAGTGCACAACATTTTTCTTTGATTTGGAAAAAAATAGAGGAAGGTCAGAGTTAATAAAAGAATTACATAATAAAGAGGGTGAAATAGTTAAGGGCACGGATGGTATCTTAAAGGAAGTTAAAGAGTATTATGAGGAGCTTTTTAGTACCCAAGGAATAGATGAACACGAGAAAAATAAACTATTAGAGTGTGTTATGGCTAAAGTAAGAAAGGAGGATAAAGAGGAATGTGACAAGGAAATTAGTGAAGAAGAAATTATAGAAGCTATAAATATGCTGAAAGGAAAGAAAAGCCCAGGGATAGATGGACCAGTGAATTAATTTTATAAAGTTAAGGAAAAAATAAGTGGGATTTTAAAGGAAGTATATCAGGAGATTTTTAGGAAAAAGGAATTAGACCAAAGGATGAGTATGAGATTGATGACATTAATATATAAAAGAAAAGCAAGTAAAAATGTTAAATAATTTTAGGCCAATAACGATGCTGAACACGGATATGAAAATACTAGCCAAGATTTTAGCAAATAGATTAAATAAGGTTTTACCTACAATTATAACAACCAACCAACCAAGTGTATGGTGTAAAAGGAAGGGATATCGCAGACATAACTAGGGGAATAAGGAGACATAATTAGTGTTTTAAATGAAAGGCAGGAGAATGGATATTTTATTAACTTAGATTTTGAAAAAGCTTTAGACAGAGTTGAACATAGTTTTTTATTTGCAGTTTTGGAGCATTTTGGATTTGGGAAAAATTTTAAAGAATGGATTAAAATTTTATATAAAAATGTAATGACAAAAGTGAAATGTAACGGCTTTTTAACGGACCTTTTAAAATTACATGATCAATTAGACAGGGATGCCCACTCTCGGCGCAGGTGTATACACTAGTAGCGGAACCACTAGGATTGATGATTAAAAAGGATAAAGATACGCAAGGTATTAGAATAGAAGGAAAAGAGGGAAAAAAGATTTTTCAGTATGCAGATGGCACAACGCTGATATTAAGGGATTTGGAGAGTGTGAAGGAGGTAATGGGAAAAGTAAAGAGTTATGGTAAGGGTACAGGTGCAAAAGTAAATGAAGAAAAGACGGTGTACATGAGATTTGGGGGAGTACTTGGTCTGTTTGGGGGTTTTAATTTTGAAGAGGTACATGAAACAAAAAAATTGGGTGTGACTTTAGGGAAAGATGAAAAAGGGGCAAGAGAAAGAATGTTTGAAAAGGTGGTGGGGGAAATGGAGAAGAGATTAAGATTTTGGAAGGGAAGATGTTTAAGTTTAAAAGGGAAAATGTTAGTGGTAAATGTTTTAATGTTATCTAAAATGTGGTACATTTTAACTGTGATGGCAATACCAAGATGGGTGGAAATGAGAATAAAAAGATGTGTTTTAGATTTTGTTTGGGATAAAAAGCCCCCAAGGGTTGCGTATAACACTTTGATTGGACCGACAGATAAAGGAGGGATGGGGCTAGCTGATTTAGAAATAAAGAAAAAGAGTTTGTGAATCAAAGTGGTGAAAAAATACCTAGATAAAGAAGAGAAAGGAGAATGGAAAGAAACTATGAAGTATTTTTTTTAAAAGATGTGGGGAGGTGAATTTGGGGGATAGTGTTTTATGGATGAAAATGAAAGAATGGATGATTAAAGGGGTACCTGATTTTTACAGAGAAGTTTTAAAAGCTTGGGGTCTTTTTCTCTCAAAGGTGGATTTTAAACCAGAAGGAAGGGAAGTCATTTTAAATCAACCACTGGTTTTCAATAAGCATATTGTGAATAATGGGAGAGAAATATTTTTTAAAAAGTGGTGGCAGGTTGGGATTTTAAGAGTGAGAGATGTATTGTATGAGATAAGAAGTTTTTTTTTACCAGTTCAAGCTGTCATTGATGGAAGAGTTTAAAGAAGAATATGATTTAAGAAGTATTAAGAAACAATATGAAGAGTTGAAAAGTGCAATACCTAAAGAGTGGCTAAATGAAATGCAGAAAGAGGAAAAGAAAGAAGGAAAGGTTGAAGTGTATTTCACAAACCAAGATAAATGGATGGAGCTAAGATCAGAAAATGTTAAAAAAAATTCTAAGGTTTTTAGGGAAGAAGTTTTTAAAAAACCAAATTCAAATGATAGAGAAAGAGGAAGAAATATGGGAAAATATGCGGGGAATATTGGTGAGCGCAAATTTGGAGTGTCTTGATTTTTTTATAAGGCATAATGTAATATGGTCAGAAATTAGGTTGTGTATTATAAAAAAAGAACAAACTGCATTGTGTAAGGTGTGTAAAAAACAAGATGAAGGATTGTTTCATTTGTTTTTACTGTGTGAGAAATTAAGATCAATTTTTAAAGTTTTAAAAGAAATGGTGAATGAGCTAGGGGTAAGAAAAGAAGATCAGGACTGGCAAATAATTTTTATGTTAGGAGTGGGGGGAAAGTGTAAGAATAAAACCATGATCAATTTGTTAATAGTTTTGGTGAAAAACGCTATATGGAAAAGAAGAAATATAGTTAAAAACAGGTTGGTTTGTATAGATGTGTGGATGTTGTATAAGCACATGGTGGAAGATTATATGTTTACATTGTGTAATTATTGGAGACTGGAGGGAAAAGAGGAGATGTTTTTGAAAAATTTTCTTCAGAAGTACAGAACACTCTTTTTAAACACGGCATATAAGTATTTGTATAGGAAAAGAAAGTAAATGTGTCCAAAGACTTGACTGTAGAATGGAATATGTTTGCATGAATACTTTGTTGTGGATTGTTATATTATTATTTACTGTTGTATTTTTATGATTTTTTAATAAATAAATAAAAAAAAGGTGCGCCCGATCTCGTCTGATCTCGGAAGCTAAGCAGGGTCGGCCTGGTTAGTACTTGGATGGGAGACCGCCTGGGAATACCAGGTGCTGTAAGCTTTTGGGTTTTCTTCACTACTTATCTAATACACTGGCCTTTAGGGTGGCTGATCTTTAAATAGCGGCAGCCCTCACTTACGGCCATACCACCCTGGGGGCACTAGATGCGCTAGTGAGCAAACAGGAAGTGATTAGGCCACAGTGGGGGGAGGGAGGCTCACCCAAACTTTTTGTGTTTTGTTACTTAGTTTTGTTAAAATAAGTTTTATTTTTATTCAGCACAATGCTACGGCCTCGTTTTATTTCCAGTGGTCCAAAATAATCATCCCCTACATGAGTGAAGGGCGGAAGGTCAGGGGTCAACCTGTCAATAGGCAAATCTCCCATTTTCTGTTCACCTGCACTTGAGTTTGTTCTTCTGCATGATGTGCATTCACGAATGACCTTTCTGGACAAGGAATTGGCAGAAGGAATCCAGTATCTTTGTCTAAGCTGGGACATCATGAAATTCCTTCCACTGTGTCCAACTTCTAGATGGATGTGCCGAAGTAAGAGCTTGGAAACATGATGGTTTTTAGGAAGAATGGCAGGATGTTTCTGCTCAGTTGGCATTGCCATTTTGCTCAAGCGGCCACCCACCCTCAAGATGCCATTGTCAAGAACAAGCACACTTGTAGATGTGGCTGCTTCTATCAACATTCTTCATGCCTTTCTGCAAGCGAGTTATTTCCTGCAAATATTCCTGCCTTTGCCAAAATTGTATAATTGCCACTTCAGCATCCTCCATATCTTGTACTGATAGCACATATGAATCAGGTTTCTCTTGTTTTCCTTTTCTTGTGGTCATAATATGCCTGCTTTGATCTGCCTTTACCTTACATTTCTTAGGAAGTTCTGAAAGAATGGATTTGAACCTTAGAAGCCACGCCACAGCCCTTTTGAGCCTCATCCATGTTGAGAAGTAGTTCATGAGGCAAGTTGTAGCGTCAATGTTGTCTTTCATTGCAACATTTACGGTGACTGTTTTCTTTCTTAATTCTGGGTCATCTGGAAAGAGGATGAGTTCGGATGGAGGGTTTGGCCAACAATGGGGTGGTTCCCTTAGGAAGTCTGGGCCATCGATCCAGACCTTTCTTTTCAGAAATGTGTTGACTGTCAGCCCGCGGGAGGCATAATCAGCAGGATTCAATTTTGTGCCTATATACCTCCACTGAGACACCTTTGATGCACTTCTGATGATATTAATACGATTTGCCACAAAGGTTTGGAATCTTCTGCTTTCATTGCGGATGTACCTCAGGATGGTCATGCTATCTGTCCAGAACAGAGATTGTGCCAATTCCATATGCAGCTCTTCAGACAATATTTTGTCCATACGCACAGCCAGAACTGCAGCAGTGAGCTCCATCCGTGGTGTAGTCATCACCTTCAAAGGAGCAACCCGAGCCTTGCCCATGATAAAGGTGACATTAACTTTATTGCTGCTGGTCAATCTAAGATAAGATACTGTTCCATATCCAATATCGCTTGCATCACATAAATGGTGCATCTGTGCCATTTTGAGATTTTCAAAGTCTTTAGGAACCAAGTACCGATTAACCTTGAATTTCCTCACCTTTGGAAGATCTTACCACCACTTAGGGCTGGGCGATATATTGCATGCGATATGCATGCGCATCTCGTCAGTAAAGCCGGTTCCTTGATTAGTGGTTAATCTCCATCACCTGTTTTCAAATGGAGCGGCATTTAATACACAGAGCAGTAGTTCACAGACAAGCTACGCATATATCGACTGATATATCGCCTTCGATATGAACGCGATATTGCGTAGCTTGTCAGTGATTTACGGCTCTGTGTATTAAATGCCACTCCATTTGAAAACAGGTGATGGAGATTAACTGCTAATCAAGAAACCGGCTTTACTGACGAGATGCGCATGCATATCGCATGAGATATATCGACCAACCCTACCACCACTGCTTCCAAGTTTGGTCATACACCTCTGGCAGTTCATCATCCCATCTAATGTTCTGCCTGCATAGCTCTTGCAAGATGCGTTTTGCTAGAAAGGTGAGAGGTGCGAGACATCCAAGTGGGTCATATATAGAGCTAACCATGGACAGAATCCCACGTCTACTGCATGGATGTTCCTTTGTAGTCACCTGGAACATAAAAGCCTCTTCCTCAGCACTCCATTGCACACCTAGTGCTCGTTCAAGTGGCAAATTTTCTGTCTCAAGGTCAAGATTTTTGATGACCTTGGCCCTTTCATACTCTGGAATAGAGGCCAAGACAGCCCTGTTATTATTTATCCATTTGGTCAGCTTAAAGCCTCCAGATGCACAGAGTGATGTCAGTTCCTTGCAGAGTCTAATGGCATGGTTTTCTGTGTAGAAATTGTTCTTAACCGTGTTATTTGCCTCAGCTGAGAAGCACCTTGTGTTATCCTCAGCTGTCCTCTTTAAAGCATAACTTGCACAGCTAGATGATGACGTTGCACCAAAAAGATGTACGGCCATCCTATATTCTTTCAGTGGCTGATTGACGTTTCCATCTGGCCACCAAAGAAAGCGCAGGAAATTCACATGGTGAGGTGGGACCTTAACTTGATGGAACATCTTTTCCACATCAGCCATGATGGCAATTTTACCTAGACGAAAGCGGACTAAGTCTCCAATCAGAGTGTTCGTAAAGTTTGGACCTGGAATGAGCTCAGTGTTCAGTGACACCCCCTTTGCAGAGCAGTCAAATACTACACGCAAGCTTTCCTTCTTTGGGTGAAACACGCCATGATGTGGAATGTACCATACCTTTCCATTTTCTTGTTTCAGCTGATCTTGTGGTACAAGTTCAGCATGTCCACTTGATATGACTGTTTCCATGAATGCACTGTACTCTTTGTGAAAATCACTGTTCCTTTGAAACTTCCTTTTTAAAGACAGTATTCGTTGTTCTGCCAGGTGGCGATTGTTTGGCATCATAGGATTATCCCTTTTGAATGGTAAAGGCAACTGATAACGTCCATCCACCATCTCAGCAGAGCTGTCCATTTCCTGCATAAATCTACAATCTTCCAATGACATCTTTTCTTCAGCATGCTTCTCTGGAAAATCATGATTATATTGTTGAATCAAAAGATCATTAAAATTTTCAACAGAAATCCGATGCGTATGAACATATCTCTGACCACTTTTATTAATCCATGTATCTTCACCATGGAAAGGTCCATTCACTACCCAACCTAACAGTGTCTTTATAGCAAAGGGGCCATTACCCTGGCTATTAATAATTCTCCAAGGTTCCATTAATTTGGGCACATTTATCCCAATGAGAAGGCCAACCTCCGCGTTAATGGTGGGTATATCCACATCTTGAAGATGGGGCCATTTTCGGATGTTCTTCTGCTTGGGGATATGTTCTTTATCAACAGGAATTTCCTGCTGAGTGTAAACATCTGGCAACTTTATAAATTCCTTGCCATCCAGGCTACACACTTCCAGGTCTTTGACCACCAGGGTATTAATGGGCTTCTTTTGCCCCATTGTACGCAGAAGTATTTGTTGGTGTTTGCCCTTGGCATTTAAACCTTTTCTGAGCTGATCAGTGCAAAAGGTAGCAGAACTTCCCGGGTCAAGGAAAGCGTATGTCTGGACTATATGGTTTGAGTTGGTCAGCTTGAGCTAAGAGTCTTTTTGCCTCTGCAAACCCTCTGTCTGCATCCATATGAAGGCAACTTCTAACCAAATCTTTAAGTTAACCAGAGGTATACTGTTCAAGGTAATATAACCCATCTTGACTACTGTTTGTCTTACTTTCGATACAGTGTTCAAATGCTTGCATGAATGGTTTAAAGTTCAGTGGTTCACCATTGAATACAAGCACATGTCTAGTTGGAAGAGAAGACAATTTTTGCTGTTGAACAATAAGATCAGTAATAGCACCCAGATTGTTGCTGCTTAAGTCTAAAGGTGCAAGTGGTAATGTGGCGTCCGCACTAGTTAGACCAATCTGATTCAATGGTGGCATTTGACAAGGACCTTAAGACCTCTGAAGCCTTACATTATGTGTCAAAGCTCTTTGCAGTGGTGTTTTAGGGATAACAGATTTTTGCATATTCCACTGGTGAGGGTTCTGGTTGCAGAGTTTCCTTAATTCCATTCGTTCCTTGATGGCTCTTCAGATACTTATTCATGCCGTCTCCTGGTGACTCAGACCCTTCTGATGATATGAGTTTAGATTCCATGCATTCCGTATCAAAGCTTTGTAACACTCGCACTTTAGCATCAACTGCAGCCAACTCGGTTTCAAGCTCAACTCTCTCCATTGCATTTTGTACTTCAATCCTTTCTAATTCCAAGGCATGCTTCTTTTTAAGCCCTTCAGTACTCTGCAACAGAGCTGCCTTTTCAGCTTCAGCCCTTAGACGTGCTGATGTGGTTTTGGAGGAACTGCTAGCAATAGAACATGAAGACTTCCTTTTACTGCCTGACACATTGGAAATGCTGTCCGAAGGAGAAATCACAGATTGTAAATCCTTTTGAACAACTTTCCATGTTGCAACTTCCTTCAAAAAGGTTTCAAAGATTTGTATTTTAGGTAGATACCAATCATCTTTGTCACTTTTCCTTTCCTCTTCATCAAGCAACAATTGTACACACTGGTGAACATTTCTAAAATCATTTAGTGCAACATTCAACTCTTCAAGGCCTGTGTTAACAGCTTCAACATTTCCACTATTCATTGCTTCCCTTATTTCATTCATTTTGCGCGTACTCATGCCAAGCTTTCCTCTGCACATTGCACAAAGCTGGTTGAATTTTTCTTCATCCATATTGAGGCTTAATCAAGATAAGATTTTTGATGAGAAATCACAGCTTGTAAATCCATACATGAACAAAAGATTATGGTCCACTCCAGCAGCGAGCCCAGCATTGGCAATAGGGAACTTCAAAATCCAAGACTATTTTAAACATAAAGAATCCATACTTTACATTTCCAAGTTACAAACAAATGTTTCCAAGTTTCCAAACAATTTTCACCAATCCATGTGAGCGATTGCGAATTCTTTAACTTGTGTAATGGCAAATTTAAGCAGCCACCAACATACTTCGCCGACACTCTTTAAATGACTATCTAAATAAACTTAAGTTGTACCTTTTAAGGATGAGATGAGCAGGATGGAAAGGTGTGAGCAAGGTAGGCAGATAGCAGGCAGGGAGGGCAGGATGGATGGATCAAACAAATAATATTCCAAAATGGATTCCAGTAATCCATACAAAGGTTAGAGCAGGGTTGAAAGGATACAAACTCAAGATCAAATTAATTAAAAAGAAAATAGCAAAGCAAATAGCCTTAAATAACTTATATGCCTAATAGGTTGGTAGGGTGCTTCTTTGTTCTCTGACAAAAAAAGGTCAGAGGCGGCCATCTTTAACTTCACTGCCTTCTCACTGTCTATCAAAATAAAAGTATCTACAAAAAAAACTTATATACCAAAACATATTTTAGCACTCCTATAACCTAAATAACAAAATAAATAATGGCTCCAACAGGAGGGGTGGTGGATTTAGCAGGGGTTTTTAAGTTCATGGAGGTGCAGGAAATTTTAGGGGCGGTTTTAGCAAAGAATGAAAAAGTGGCAGTAGATAATATGTGGGAAGGGATAGTGGGTGGAATGGAGAGAAGGCTGATTTTTTGGAGGAGCAGGTTTTTAAGTTTGAAGGGGAAATTTTTAATTGTAAATTTGTTAATGTTGTCTAAAATGTGGTATGTTTTACATGTGATGCCATTGCCAAACTGGGTTTTAAAAAGGATAAAGTAATGTGTTTTAGAGTTTTTATGGGATAAAAAGCCTCCGAGGATTGCTTATTTTACGTTAATAGGGCAGCTGGATGAGCGAGGGATGGGGTTAGTGGATGTAGAACAAAAAATGAAAATTATGAGGGTGAAAGTTGTTAAAAAATATCTGGATAGGACAAACAAAGCTGAATGGAAGAAATCAATGGGTTTTTTATCTAAATAAATGTGGCAACTTTAAATTGAGGGATAATATTTTATGGATGAAACTCAAAAATTGGATGCTAGAGGGTATACCAGGATTTTATTAGGAAGTTTTAAGTGCTTGGAGGCTTTTTTTAACAGAGGTCGATTTTAATCTGAAGGGGAGGGAAGCGGTTTTAAATCAACCTCTGTTTCTGAATGGAAAAATAAAGCTACAAGAGCGGGACATCTTTAAAAAATGGATGCAGTTGGGAAATACGAGATGTTTTATGGGAATACAAAGAGGGATTTTTACCACTGCGGGTCATTATAGATGCTATGGAAGAGGAGAAGGAGGATTTTAATGTGTCGGTTTTAAGAAGACAATATGAGGATGTGAAGAAGGCAATCCCAGGGCAATGGCTGGATGACATAAGCAAAGGGGGGAGAAGTGAAAACAAAATGGATGTGTTTTTAAAATGGAAAGATAAGTTGATTGACTTTAATTTGGGAACTGTTAAAATGTTTTACTGTTTTTTTTAGAAATTCAGTTTATAAAAAACCTATTGCTAATCAATTTTGGATGAGGCATTTTAATGAAATCAAAGAGAAGGATATTTGGAAGAACATAAAACGGCAATGGTTAGATGTGGAACTAGAATCTTTTGATTATTTGATAAGACATAATGTGGTTTTTACTGAAATGAGATTTTACTGACCCCTTTTTTTAAAGAACTAAAAGAGATAATTAATGAATTGAGAGATAAGGGGGATTTGAACTGGGAGATGAATTTTATGCTAGGAATGAGCGAGAATAATGTAAATATGAAATTTATTAATTTATTTTAATTTTGGCAAAAAAGACAGTTTGGAAAAGAAGAAATGTGGCTAAAAACAAGGATTTTATTTTAAACTTGTGGTTACTTTTTAAAGGGATGGTGGAAGATTATGTTCAAATATTGTATAATTATTTTACTTTGGAAAACAAGGTTGGGAATTTTTACAAAATTTTTACAAGAGATGTTGTGTGTATTTTTGGACAAAAGCATATTGCCATGCCTGATAATGATGGTTTTTAGTTTTTCTCATGTTTATTGATTGCATGGACATGTAAAATTGAAAAAAAAAATTGAATGTCTGCACTTCTTTTATGACTGAGAGATTCTGTAACAAAAATGATTGATGATTTTAATGTGGGAAATATTTGATGTATTTTTGTATTGAAATATTTTCAATGAAAAAAAAATAACTAAAAAAAGGCGCGACCGATCTTGTCTGATCTCGGAAGCTAAGCAGGGTCGGGCCTGGTTAGTACTTGGATGGGAGACCGCCTGGGAATACCAGGTGCTGTAAGCTTTTGGGTTTTCTTCACTACTTATCTAATACACTGGCCTTTAGGGTGGCTGATTCTTAAATAGCCCGCTCTTTGAAGAAGCCCTCTCTTACGGCCATACCGCCCTGTGTGCGCCCGATCTCGTCCGATCTCCTAAGCTAAGCAGGGTAGGGCCTGGTTAGTACTTGGATGGGAGACCGCTTGGGAATACCATGTGCTGTAAGCTTTTGGGTTTTCTTCACTACTTATCTAAGACGCTGGCCTTTAGGGTGGCTGCTCTTTAAATAGCCCGCTGTTTGCAACCTTCCTTGCTTATGGCCATACCACCCTGGGAGCGCCTGATCTCGGAAGCTAAGCAGGGTCGGGCCTGGTTAGTATTTGGATGGGAGACCTCCTGGGAATACCAGGTGCTGTAAGCTTTTGGGTTTTCTTCACTACTTATCTAAGACGCTGGCCATTAGGGTGGCTGATCTTTAAATAGCCCACTGTTTGCAGCTGCCCTCGCTTACGGCCATACCACCCTGGGAGCACCTGATCTCGTCTGATCTCGGAAGCAAAGCAGGGTCGGACCTGGTACTTATCTTATACACTGGCCTTTAGGCTGGCTGATTCTTAAATAGCCCGCTCTTTGAAGCAGCCCTCGCTTGCGGCCATACCACCCTGGGAGCGCCCGATCTCTTCTGATCTCGGAAGCTAAGCAGGGTAGGGCCTGGTTAGTACTTGGATGGGAGACCTCCTGGGAATACCAGATGCTGTAAGCTTTCGGGTTTTCTTCACTACTTATCTTATACACTGGCCTTTAGGGTGGCTGATTCTTAAATAGCCTGCTCTTTGAAGCAGCCCTCGCTTACGGCCATACCACCCTGGGAGCGCTGATCTCGTCTGATCTCGGAAGCTAAGCAGGGTAGGGCCTGGTTAGTACTTGGATGGGAGACCTCCTGGGAATACCAAGTGCTGTAAGCTTTAGGGTTTTCTTCACTACTTATCTAAGACGCTGGCCATTAGGGTGGCTGATCTTTAAATAGCCCGCTGTTTGCAGCAGCCCTCGCTTGCGGCCATACCACCGTGGGAGCGCCCGATCTTGACTGATCTCGGAAGCTAAGCAGAGTCAGGCCTGGTTAGTACTTGGATGGGAGACCGCTTGGGAATACCAGGTGCTGTAAGCTTTTGGGTTTTCTTCACTACTTATCTTATACACTTGCCTTTAGGGTGGCTGATTCTTAAATAGCCCGCTCTTTGAAGCATCTCTCGCTTATGGCCATACCACCCTGGGAGCGCCCGATCTCGTCTGATCTCGGAAGCTAAGCAGGTTAGGACCTGGTTAGTACTTGGATGGGAGACCTCCTGGGAATACCAGGTGCTGTAAGCTTTGGGGTTTTCTTCAATACTTATCTAAGACGCTGGCCTTTAGGGTGGCTGATCTTTAAATAGCCTGCTCTTTGAAGCAACCCTCGCTTACGGCCATACCACCCTGGGAGCGCCCGATCTCGTCTGATCTCAAAAGCTAAGCAGGGTCGGGCCTGGTTAGTACTTGGATGGGAGACCTCCTGGGAATACCAGGTGCTGTAAGCTTTTGGGTTTTCTTCACTACTTATCTTATACACTGGCCTTTAGGGTGGCTGATTCTTAAATAGCCCGCTGTTTGAAGCAGCTCTTGCTTACGGCCATACCACCCTGGTAGCGCCCGATCTCGTCTGATCTCGAAAGCTAAGCAGGGTAGGGCCAGGTTAGTATTTGGATGGGAGACCTCCTGGTAATACCAGGTGCTTTTGGGTTTTCTTCACTACTTATCTAAGACGCTGGCCTTTAGGGTGGCTGATCTTTAAATAGCCTGCTGTTTGCAGCTGCCCTCGCTTATGGCCATACCACCCTGGGTGTGCCTGATCTAGTCTGATCTCGGAAGCTAAGCAGAGTCGGGCCTGGTTAGTACTTGGATGGGAGACCTCCTGGGTATACCAGGTGCTGTAAGCTTTTGGGTTCTCTTCACTACTTATCTAAGACGCTGGCCTTTAGGGTGGCTGATCTTTAAATAGCCATACCACCCTGGAAGTGCTAGTGGGAGCTAGAGAGTCGCCAGGCAGCGTCTGATTGCAGTAGGAAGGGAGAGGCTCTTCCATTTTTTTTTTGTTTGTTTTGATTTTAAATTACCTTAGAAAATGTTTGAACAGTATACGTTTTTATTTTAGTTTACTTTACAGAAACCCCAAACAGCGTTTACTGTTTGGGGTTTTGGATCTTTAAAAATGACGGATTTAATGGTAAAGATGCATGGACAAGCTAAACGGAATGAGATGGAGGATGATGAAGTTAATGAAAGGATTAAAACAATGCCTGAAAAGAATACAAATGAGGATCATGGAGAAACATCATGGGCAACTGTAGTTTCAAGAGGAAAGCAACTAAAGAACACCAACAAGCAAGGAAAAATGAGAGACCTGCGAACAACAAAAGGTACAGAAAATGCAAAAGGAAATGATGAAAGTAGATCTACATTTTCACAACAACAAGAAATGATAAACAGACTTAAAAAACAAACAAGATATCAAAGAGAATATAAGAAAGAAGCGACATTGACCCTAAATGTGAAAGACATTGAAAATACAACAATAATAATGATAATCAAAGCAGTAGAAGACAAATCTGGAATCGGAAAAATTATTGGTCTTCGGAGAAAAGCAAATAATGATTTTGAATTGACTATGCAGAATGAGTTGGACTGTGAGGACTTGTTGGATGGAATCATGATTAATGGACAAAAATGTGAAATTAGAAAGTTGTGTGCAACAGAAAAAATGGTGTCCTTTTTGAATTTGCCAAGTTACATTGAAGATGAAGACATTGTTCAAAAACTGGTTAATTGGGGTGTAACTCCCATCCTTCCTGTAAGGAGGAGATTTTATCCTGGCACAACAGTGGCAGATGGAACACGGTTCTTGAGGGTAAAGTTTTCACAGGAGGTGACATCTTTACCCTACAACACAAAATTCATGACTGAGGAAGGAGCACAATTCTTCAGAGTGATACATGATAATCAAGTAAAGACATGCAGACTCTGTTCAAGTGCAGTGCATGAGAGGAAGGATTGCCCTCTTTTTGCATGCAGAGAGTGTCTTGTGCAGGGGCATTATGCGCGGGACTGCAAAGCCCTGCGGTGCCAAGGCTGCAATAAGACAATGCTGAGATGCAGCTGTGAGACGGATGAAGAAGAATACGAAGAGGAAGAAATGGACATACAGGAGGAAATGGAAGACACTACAGTTGAAAAGCAAAATGAATCATTAAGGCAGAATGAAAGAAGTGAAGATAAACAAAATGTCGGAGGAAAAGAGGATAAAAACCCAGAGGAGGATGCAGGAATGAGCAAGAGAGAAGAATATGGAATGGATATGGAGAAAAGTCCTTACACAAAGGAGGACTGTTTAAACAAAGAAGATTTACTTGAAAAGCAAGAGTATGCAGAGGACATTGAACAAGATGACAGTAAAGGACAAGGAGAAGACGGAACTGAAGGTAAAGAAACAAAGACATTGATTGAGGTAAGAAAAGTGGAAATGAGGGGAGAGAGCTTTGGAGTACAAAGTAAAGGAAAAGTGAGCTTGAACAGAGGTATTAAATCAAGAGTGAAAGATACAAGCATAAACATTGAACAGGTTCTTAAAAAACAAAGGATAAGAAGAGAAGAACAAAAGGAAAGAATGGAGAGAAGAAAAGTTGAGATGAGAGAATCAAGATTTGCATCCTTGGAAGAAACTGAACTAGAATGATGGCTGGTTTTTTTATATTTTTTAATTTATCACTAATGAGTTCTTTATGTGTTGTATCGTTGAATGTAAGAGGACTAACAAAATACCAGAAAATGGAGAAATTAACATATTTGACTAAACATTGTGATGTATTATGTTTACAAGAAACTTTTTGGGGAGAAAAAATAAGTGATGAAATAAGGAAATTATGGGATGGAGAAATATATCTGAACTGTGATTTGGAGAGGAGGGGGGCGTTGCGATATTAATAAAAAGAGGGATTTTTGAGGAAAATGATGTAGAATACAAAGACACAAATGGTAGAATTATAATAGTTAAATTATCATATAAAGGCAAAGAAATAAAAGTGTGCAACATTCATGCACCAAATGAGGAAAAAGAAAAATTAGAATTTTACAAAAGCTTGAATACGTTAATGGATAAACAAGAAAATATTTTCCTTTTAGGTGATTTTAATACAGTGTTGCGGAGAATTGATATAGATGTTTCTATGATTTATAGAGCTGATAGAGGGAGAAATGAATTATATAATATAATGAGAAAATACGACATGGTTGATGTGTGGAGAGAGAGAAATGGTTTAAAAAGAGATTATTCAAGAAGACAAATTGTTGGTAGAGACTTAAAGCAAAGCAGAATAGATTTATTTTTATGTAATAGAAAAGAATTACATTATGTTTCAAAAGCAATCTATAAAAATTATAGTGAAAGTGACCATGATTTTTTATGGATAACAATGGATTTTTATGAGATTATAAAAGGACAAGGAGAATGGATGTTAAATACGGGACTTTTAAAAATGGAAATGTACAGAATAGAAATAGAAAGTATAATAATTAATAGTGTTAATGATGAGATGTATGAAAAAGAAAGAGGATTTTGGTGGGATTGTCTGAAAAATAGGATAAAGAGGTTTTCGATTATTTTTTCTAAAAAAGTTCAGAGAGCTAAAAGAATGATAGAAAATAAAGTTAAAAAAGAATGGGATGAAGAAATGAGAAAAATGAGTGAGGGAGAGAAAAACATTGATAAGATAATAGAACTGCAGGAAAAAATGAGGAAAATAGAGGAAGAAAGGTGTAAGGGAGCAATAATAAGAAGTAGAGCTAAAGACATAATAGAAGGAGAAAGAAGTACTAAATATTTCTATGAATTAGAGAAAATAGACAAAAAGCAGATATAATTAAATCTATCAATACACTAGATGGGACGACAGTGGAAGATACAGAAGGAATATTAAAAGAAATTAGAAGATTTTATAAAGACTTGTTTACAGAAAATGAGTTAATTGCAGAGGATGAGGAATATTTATTAAAGAAAATAAAAGATAAAGTAAATAAGGAAGACAGAGAAATGTGTGAGAGTAGTATTACTGAGACAGAAATAGAAACAGCAATTAATCAGTTAAGAAATGGGAAAAGTCCAGGAATAGATGGATTACCGGCTGAATTTTATAAAGTTTTTAAAAATAGCTTATGTCCAATTCTCAAAGAAATATATGTTGATGTTTTTAAGAATGGCGAATTAACACAAAGTATGAAGAAAGGAGTAGTGAAAATAATATACAAGAAAAAAGGAGATAGAGGAGATTTAAAAAACTACAGGCCACTTAGTATGCTGAATACTGATTATAAAATTTTAACTAAAGTATTAGCAAACAGATTGAAAAAAGTGGTACCAAATATAATCAAAACAAATCAAGCATATGCAGTTTTAAACAGAGATATTTCTGACACTATTAATAGTACAAGAGATCTGATATGGTATATGAGAGATAAAAAAGAAATGGGGTATATAATAAGTGTGGATTTAGAAAAAGCGTTCGATAGGGTAGAGCATAAATATTTGATGAATGTAATGGAGAAGTTTGGATTTGGTAAGAATTTTATAAAATGGATCAAATGTATATACACGGACATTAGAAGTTGTGTTAAAGTGAATGGATTTTTAACAGAAGATTTTAAAATAACTAGATCAATTAGACAAGGTTGCCCAATGTCAGCACTGTTATTCACTTTAGTGTCTGAAGCTCTAGGTCTGGCGAAAGAAATGGAAAAAAATATAAAAGGAATATTGATAAAAGAAGAAGAAACAGAACATAAGATATATCAATATGCAGACGATACAATATTGTTCGTTAAAGATATTAAAAGTATAGAAAAAGTAATGGAAGTTTTGGAAAAATATTGTAGAGGAACAGGGGCAAAGGTTAATAA
The DNA here is from genome assembly GCA_027422415.1 of Schizothorax lantsangensis. Lineage (NCBI taxonomy): Eukaryota > Metazoa > Chordata > Actinopteri > Cypriniformes > Cyprinidae > Schizothorax > Schizothorax lantsangensis. Next base: position 3,042,915 of record CM049854.1, read on the forward strand.
AGAAAAAACAACTTATATGAGAATTGGTGAAATGAATGAATTACCTGATAAAATACCATTTAAAGAACAGAAAGGAAATATGAAAATTTTAGGAATAAGAGTTGGAGAAAATGAAAATGTAATTAGGAATTTAATATGGGAGGAAGTTTTAAAAGGAATGGAAAAAAGGTTACATTTTTGGAAATTAAGGAATTTGTTTTTAAAAGGGAAAGTGCTAGTAATAAATTCTTTGTTTTTATCAAAAATGTGGTATGTTTTAGGATCAGTGAGCATGCCATTATGGGTTTATAAAAAAATAAAAACTCTAATTTTAAACTTTTTATGGGAAGATAAACCGTCGAAAATTGCATATGATACTATAATTGGGAAAGTCGAAGATGGAGGACTGGGACTATTAGACCCATTAATAAGAATGAAAAGCATACGAATACAAATAATAAACAAATACTGGAATGATGAAAAATATGGTTGGAAAGATGTAATGACTTTTTATTTAAACCAATGCGGTAAAATAGGAGATGCTATTTTATGGATGCAACTAAAGGAAAACATGATGAATGGAATTCCAGAATACTATAAAGAAGTCTTAAAAGCATGGGGGGATTATAGCAAGCATGTTGTTTGTACATCATTAAATAAAAATTACATTTTAAGGCAACCACTGTTTTTAAACAAGTTACTTAAAAGGGGAGAACAAACAATTTTTTATAAAAAATGGTATAATGCAGGAATAAGACAAATTAAAGATATTATGTATGAAGTTATACCTGGCTTTTTACCAGTACAAGTGATAAGTGATGCAATTGAAGAAGAAAGTAAAGTAGTTCTACAAGATCAATATGAAAAGGTAAAAGAGATAATACCAAAAGAATGGATAAACATTTTAGAAGGAGATACAGAAAAGATGGAAAATGACAGAATGGTGGTTAGTGTTAAAATAAATAATAAACAACATGCTTTTAATGATCTAAAGTTAAAGTGTTTTTATTATTGTTTATGTAAAGATGTTTTTACTAAACCAAAAGCAGAAGACTATTGGCAGAGAATATATCCCAATATGGAAACAAAGAAAATATGGCAAAATTTAAGATCATGGTGGAAAAGTCCTATTTTAGAGAATTTTGATTACTTGTTAAGACATAATTGTTTGCTGACTGAAATGAGATTGTGTAAGATTGGTATAGCACAGGATGCAATGTGCAAAGTATGTAATAGAGAAGAAGAAGGAATATTACATTTATTTTTTAAATGTGTGAGGTTGAAATGTTTTATTAAAAAATTGAAAGAAATGGTGAAAAATTTGGGGGTTGAAGAAACAATTGTTGATGTTAATTGGGAAACAATGTTTTTGTTTGGTTTTAAAGATGAAGCCAAAAATGTTTGTTTTTTAAATCTGATGTTAACAGTTGCAAGATTAATAGTTTGGAGAAGAAGGAATGTGGAAAAGGAGAAGAAGGAGTATATTTCTGTGTGTAAACTTTTTAAACAAAGGATGGTTTTTATTCTTCAAGTATTATATGATTATTTTAAAATGGAAGCAAAAGAGGAAGTCTTTGACAAGAATTTTGTACAGAATAACCCTTTTGTTGAAAAGACATGGTTCGATTTCAATGTAAAATTACCTGTATGTGATTTAGATTGTTCTTAAATGTTTAAAAAAAAAAAAAAAAAAAAAAAAAAGGAGCGCCCGATTGCGTCTGATCTCGGAAGCTAAGCAGGGTAGGGCCTGGTTAGTACTTGGATGGGAGACCTCCTGGGAATACCATGTGCTGTAAGCTTTTGGGTTTTCTTCACTACTTATCTAAGACGCTGGCCTTAAGGGTGGCTGATCTTTAAATAGCCCGCTGTTTGCAGCTGCCCTCGCTTACGGCCATACCACCGTGGGAGCGCCCGATCTCGTCTGATCTCGGAAGCTAAACAGGATCGGGCCTGCTTAGTACTTGGATGGGAGACTGCTTGGGAATACCAGGTGCTGTAAGCTTTTGGGTTTTCTTCACTACTTATCTTATACACTGGCCTTTAGGGTGGCTGATTCTTAAATAGCCCGCTCTTTGAAGCAGCCCTCGCTTACGGCCATACCACCCTGGGAGCGTCTGATCTCGGAAGCTAAGCAGGGTAGGGCCTGGTTAGTACTTGGATGGGAAACCTCCTGGGAATACCAGGTGCTGTAAGCTTTTGGGTTTTCTTCACTACTTATCTAAGACGCTGGCCATTAGGGTGGCTGATCTTTAAATAGCCTGCTGTTTGCAGCTGCTCTCGCTTATTGCCATACCACCCTGGTTGCGCCCGATCTCGTCTGATCTCGGAAGCTAAGCAGGGTTGGGTCTGGTTAGTACTTGGATGGGAGACCTCCTGGGAATACCAGGTGCTGTAAGCTTTTGGGTTTTCTTCACTACTTATCTAAGACGCTGGCCATTAGGGTGGCTGATCTTTAAATAGCCTGCTGTTTGCAGCTGCCCTCGCTTACGGCCATACCACCCTGGGAGCGCCCGATCTCGTCTGATCTCGGAAGCTAAGCAGGGTTGGGTCCGGTTAGTACTTGGATGGGAAACCTCCTGGGAATACCAGGTTCTGTAAGCTTTTGGGTTTTCTTCACTACTTATCTAATACACTGGCCTTTAGGGTGGCTGATTCTTAAATAGCCCGCTCTTTGAAGCAGCCCTCGCTTATGGCCATACCACCCTGGGAGCGTCTGATCTTGGAAGCTAAGCAGGGTAGGGCCTGGTTAGTACATGGATGGGAGACCTCCTGGGAATACCAGGTGCTGTAAGCTTTTGGGTTTTCTTCACTACTTATCTTATACACTGGCCTTTAGGGTGGCTGATTCTTAAATAGCCCGCTCTTTGAAGTAGCCCTCGCTTACGGCCATACCACCCTGGGAGCGCCCGATCTCGTCTGATCTCGTAAGCTAAGCAGGGTAGGGCCTGGTTAGTACTTGCATGGGAGACCTCCTGGGAATACCAGGTGCTGTAAGCTTTTGGGTTTACTTCACTACTTATCTAAGACGCTGGCCCTTAGGGTGGCTGATCTTTAAATAGCCCGCTGTTTGCAGCTGCCCTCGCTTACGGCCATAGCACCGTGGAAGCGCCCGATCTCGTCTGATCTCGGAAGCTAAGCAGGGTCAGGCCTGCTTAGTACTTGGATGGGAGACTGCTTGGGAATACCAGGTGCTGTAAGCTTTTGGGTTTTCTTCACTACTTATCTTATACACTGGCCTTTAGGGTGGCTGATTCTTAAATAGCCCGCTCTTTGAAGCAACCCTCGCTTACGGCCATACCACCCTGGGAGTGCCTGATCTCGTCTGATCTCGGAAGCTAAGCAGGGTTGGACCTGATTAGTACTTGGATGGGAGACCTCCTGGGAATACCAGGTGCTGTAAGCTTTTGGGTTTTCTTCACTACTTATCTTATACACTGGCTTTTAGGGTGGCTGATTCTTAAATAGCTCGCTCTTTGAAGCAACCCTCGCTTACGGCCATACCACCCTGGGAGCGCCCGATCTCATCTGATCTCGGAAGCTAAGCAGGGTAGGGCCTGGTTAGTACTTGCATGGGAGACCTCCTGGGAATACCAGGTGCTGTAAGCTTTTGGGTTTTCTTCACTACTTATCTAAGACGCTGGCCTTTAGGGTGGCTGATCTTTAAATAGCCTGCTGTTTGCAGCTGCTCTCGCTTATGGCCTTACCACCCTGGGTGCGCCCGATCTCGTCTGATCTCGGAAGCTAAGGAGGGTCGGGCCTGCTTAGTACTTGGATGGGAGACCACCTGGGAATACCAGGTGCTGTAAGCTTTTGGGTTCTCTTCACTACTTATCTAAGACACTGGCAATTAGGGTGGCTCATCTTTAAATAGCCTGCTGTTTGCAACTGCCTTCGCTTACGGCCATACCACCATGGGAGCGCCCGATCTCGTCTGATCTCGGAAACTAAGCAGGGTGAGGCCTGCTTAGTACATGGATGGGAGACCGCTTGGGAATACCAGGTGCTGTAAGCTTTTGGGTTTTCTTCACTACTTATCTTATACACTGGCCTTTAGGGTGGCTGATTCTTAAATAGCCCGCTCTTTGAAGCAGCCCTCGCTTACGGCCATACCACCCTGGGGGCGCTAGAGGGAGCTAGCGAGCAATCTAGGAAGTGACTGGCTGCAGTTAGGAGAGGAAGGCTCTCCTCCATTTTGTGATTTATTTTTATTTTTGTTTGTACCGTTTTTGTGGATAATATTTAATTTTTTTTGTGTATTTTTGTTAGTTTTAAAACCACCTAACAGCAGCATCTTGCTGGCTGGAGGGTGGTTATTTTTTGTTCGTGCTTTTTTTCAAAACAATGGATGGATTAATGGCAAACAACACTGGACTGGCTGGAGAGACACGCATGGCAAATGACACTGGACTGGCTGGAGAGACACGCATGGCAAACGACATTGGACTGGATGGAGAGACACGCATGGCAAACGACACTGGACTGGCTGGAGAGACACGCATGGCAAACGACACTGGACCGGATTATCGACCACGAGCAAGACACGGGAAAAACCAAGACGCAAGTGAAAATTTTGGTGGAAGGAAATACTTAAAGGAAGCGACTGTGATTGTGAATGTGGAGAACGTAAATGAGGTGAGAGCTGTGGATATTTTTAAAGCGGTGGTGGACATATGTGGAAATGGGAAAATTCTGGCGCTAAGACCAAGGCAAGGAAAGGAATTTGAATTGACAATGGAAAAGGAAGAAACATGTGAGGAATTGACTGATGGGCTGTTAATAAAAGGAGTGAACTGTGAGATAAAAAAACTGCAAAATAGAGATTACGTTGTTTCCTTCATGCATCTGCCCGTCTACCTTGATGATAAAGAAATTCTTGGAAAATTGGAGGGATGGGGAGTTAATCCCATATCAAAAATTAAAAGAAGATGCTACCCGGGCACTGACATTGAAGACGGAACAAGGTTCCTAAAGGTGAGGTTCCCCAAGGAAGTGGCATCGCTGCCATACAGCACAAGGCTAGAAACAGCCGAAGGGCTGCAGTATTTCCGGGTGATGCACAGTCATCAGGTGAAGACCTGTAGGCTGTGCATGAGCCCGGATCACCTGCTAAAGGAATGCCCAAAGTTCGTGTGCTACAAATGTGAGGAGAGGGGACATTATGCACGAGATTGCAATGCTGTCAGGTGCCCGGGGTGTCAGGAAGTTTTAAATAAATGTGAATGCTGGATGGAGGAAGAGGAAGGAGGAAGGGAAGAACGGGTGGACGGACAGGTGCAGGAAGGAAACAACGAGGAGGAAGGACAAGCTGATGAAGAACAAGAGGAAGAAGGACTACAACAAAAAGAAATTGAAGGCGGAACGAGCAACAGAGAGGAAGGGGCAAGAGAAAAGGACAACATTAATAAAAATGAACAAACAATGGAGCAGGACACTCAATGGACAGAAATGGAGATATCGGACAGTTTTAATACTTTTCAGGGTGATGTGGAGAGAGATGGACAAGGAGGGAGAGATCAAAAGGAAGAAACGGACAGTGAAGAAAAAATAAAGATGGACAACATGGTCAAAGACGGAGGGGGGAAAGGACAAATAAGAAGGAGAGCTTTGAAGGTAAAACCAAATTTGGAAAGTGCAAGAAAAAAGATTATGACTAATAAGTTTGATGTGTTAAGGGGCCTGGAGGGAGAAAATGATGAATAATGATTTTTATGTATCTATTTTTCCTTTTTTTAATGGTTTTAAGTTGTGTTACTTTTAATGCAAGGGGTCTGATGGACATGAGGAAATTTGAAAAAGTAAAAGAAAAATGTAAAGGGGAAGACATTATTGCACTACAAGAAACGAACTGGAGAGAAAATAGGATGAATGATTATAAAAAGACATGGGATGGAAGTATTTTATATAATAACGGAGATGGGAGGTTGGGAAGAGGTGTGGCTTTTTTAATGAAGGATGATGTTTTTAAAGTGAGTAAAATTTTGTATAAGGACAAGATGGGGAAATGTATGGTAGTTGAGACCAAATATGAAGGAAGAGATTTGATTTTAGTAAATGTACATGCACCAGTGGAGGAGAAGGAAAAGAAAGAGTTTTTTTAATGTTTTAAGAAACATTGTAAAGAAGTATAAAGAAATAATAATGATGGGGGATTTTAATACAGTTTTTAGTAAACAAGATATGGCGGAAGGAATGGTTTTCAAAACAGATACGGGAAGGAAAGAATTAAAAGAATTAATGGGTGAAAATAATATGATAGATGTGTGGAGAGAAAGAAATGAAAAGAAAAAAGAATTTTCAAGAAGACAAATAGTGGGGAATTTTGTATGCCAAACTAGAATTGACTTTGTTTTATGTACGAGAAATGTGGAGAATTTTATAGAAAAGATTAAATATGAAGATACCAGTTTTAGTGATCACAAGTTTTTATCTTTTAAGTTGGACTGGAGTAAAATGCAAAGAGGGCCGGGAGTATGGATTTTAAATGCAAAGATTTTAAAGAATGAAGATTATGTTTCAAAGGTTAAAGAAATTATAGAAAAAGAAAAGAAAAATGGAATGTATGAAGAGAATAAGAGTTTATGGTGGGAGAACGTAAAATTTTTGATCAAAAAATTTTCGATCAAATATTGTAGTCTAATACAGAAATGCAAAAGATACGAAGAAAACAAAATGAGAGAAAGTTTAGAAATGGAACTGAATAAAGAAAATAAAGACATACAAAAGATAAAGGAAATAGAGGGAAAACTGAAAGAAATAGAAGAAAAACAATATGAGGGGGCGAGACTAAGAAGCAAAGCAAAATATGTGGTGGAAGGAGAAAAATGTACAAAGTTCTTTTTCGACCTGGAAAAAAAGAGAGGGAAAGCTAAAGTGATAAAAGAAATAAGAGGGAAAAATGGAGAAATTGTAGAAGGGAATAAAAAGATATTAGAAGAAATAAGGAATTTTTATGAGGATCTGTTTAGTGCAAGGGGGGTAAAAGAGGAGGAAAAAAACGAACTGTTGAATAAGATAAAGGCAAAAGTAAGAGAGGAAGATAAAAAAGAATGTGACCAAGAAATTAGAGAAGAAGAGATTGAAAGAGCAATAAATCAACTGAATAAAAGGAAAAGTCCAGGAATAGATGGTTTGGGAACTGAATTTTATGTTTGTTTTAAAGATTTTTTAACAAAGATTTTAAATGAGGTTTTTAAAGAGATTTTTGAAAAGGAAGAAATGAATGAAAGAACAAGGATGGGGTTAATGAAACTGATATATAAAAGGAAAGGAGAAAAAGTAGATTTAAAAAATTACAGACCAATCACGATGTTGAATACAGATCTTAAGATTTTAGCGAAGGTTTTAGCAAACAGACTAAAAGAAGTAATGCCAAGTATAATTACAACAAATCAAGCATATGGGGTAAAAGGGAGAGATATAGCCGATATAACGATGGGTATAAGGGACACTATATGGTACACGAAAGAAAAAGATGAAGAAGGATATATAATTAGTCTGGATTTCGAGAAAGCTTTTGATAGGGTTGAGCACGGGTATTTATTTGAGGTTTTAAGGAGTTTTGGTTTTGGGGAGAATTTTATTAAATGGATTAAGATTTTATATAAGGGTGCACTAACTAAGATTAAATGTAACGGTTTTTTAACGGATTGTTTTAAAATAACACGGTCAATAAGACAGGGATGTCCGCTCTCAGCGTTATTGTATTCGCTTGTTTCGGAACCTTTGGGACTGGCTATAAAACAAAATGAAGGAATAAGAGGGATAGAAATTGAGGGAAATAAGGCTGAGGGGAAAGTGTTTCAATATGCTGATGATACAACGATAGTTGTCAAGGAAAAGAAGAGTGTTAAAGAAGTTATGAAGGTTGTAAAAGATTATTGTAGTGGGTCTGGAAGTAAAATAAATGAAGATAAAACGGTATATATGAGATTTGGGAAAGCTATGGTTTTAATGGATTGTTTTAATTTTAAGGAAGTTGAAGAAATGAGGATTCTAGGAGTCTTAATGGGGAGGAATGAGAGGAAAGTGAGAGATGAAATGTGGGAGCAACTAATAACAGATATAGAGAGAAGGTTAAATTTTTGGAAACTGAGAAATTTAAACTTGAAGGGGAAGGTTTTAATATTGAATGTTTTAATGGTTTCCAAACTTTGGTATGTTTTATATGTCTCTGAAATACCGTTATGGGCAGAACAGAGGTTGAAGAAATGTTTTCTTGACTTTTTATGGGAGGGGAAACCAGCTAGGATTGCACATAACACGATATTAGGGGCGGTAGGGAAGGGGGGCTTAGGGCTAATGGATGTGGAACAGCGAAAAAATGCTCTGAGAGTGAAAATTGTTAAGAAATACCTGCAACAAGACAACAAAACTGAGTGGAAAAAAACAATGGAATTTTTTTTAAACAAATGTGGGGATTTTAATATGGGGGATGGAATTCTATGGATGAAAACAAAAATTTGGATGACAGAAGGACTACCTGGTTTTTATAGAGAAATTTTAAGTGCCTGGGGAAAATTTTTAACTAAAATCGTGTGTGATCCGCATGGAAGAGAAAACATTTTAAATCAACCTCTGTTCCTAAATAACAAAATTTTGAAACAAGGGAAAGAAATGTTTTTTAAAAAATGGATGGAAGTGGGGATAACGAGAGTGAGAGATGTTTTGTATGAGTTTAAAGAGGGGTTTTTACCGACACAATATATCATAGATGCAATGGAAATGGCAAAAGAAGAATACAGTAAACAAGAAATAACAAACAAATACGAAGCCATCAAGAATGCAATACCAAAAGAGTGGATTAAAAGAATAGAGTGCATGGAAGAAGAGCCAAAAGAGAGAAACATTTATGTGAAACTGGGGGAAAATTTGTGTGATTTTAAAGAATGTACTGTTAGAAAAATTTATTGTGTGTTTAGGGATGGTGTTTTTAAAGAGCCGATTGTAAATAAGTACTGGGTGGAAAAATTCAAAGACTTGAAAGAAGAGTGCATATGGAGAAATTTGAGGGGAAGATGTGTGGAAACAAAATTAGAATGTTTGGAGTATTTTATAAGACATAAAGTTGTTTTTACTGATTTCATTTTAAATAAAATTGGTCTAGAACAAAATGCTATGTGTAAAGTGTGTCAAGAAAAGGAGGAAGGGATTTCACATATGTTTTTATATTGTAAAGAATTGGAGAGTTTTTTAAGGAAGTGTAAATGTGTGATTAAAGACTTAACTGTGGAGTGGGATGAAAATGTAATGGAATGGAACAGAGTGGTGATGTTTGGTTGGGAAAAGAAATGCCGAAACAAAAAGTTCATAAATCTGTGGGTAATGTTAATGAAAAGTGCAATATGGGAGAGAAGAAATGTGGCTAAAAAAGAAAAAATTGTGTTGGATGTTTGGGCTGTGCTTAAAAGGAAAACAGAAGTTTACATGGAAAATATTTATATGTATTTTAAATGTGAAAATATGTTGGATGCTTTTTATCTTGTTCTTACTCCAAACGTTTGTTGTGTTTTAAAAGATTTAATGTGGAAGCTGCCGGGGAGTGAAGGATTTTCCTAAAGTATGTATGTAAATGTGTGATGTGATGTAGAGACTGTATAAGAGAAACTGTTTTTTATTGTATTTTATTGATTGAAATTTCCTAATAAAAAAAAAAAAAAAAAAAAAAAAAAAAAGGAGCGCCCGATCTCGTCTGATCTCGGAAGCTAAGCAGGGTCGGGCCTGGATAGTACTTGGATGGGAGACCTCCTGGGAATACCAGGTGCTGTAAAAAAAAAAAAAAAAAAAAAAAAAAAAAAAAAGGAGCACCTGATCTCGTCTGATCTCGGAAGCTAAGCAGGGTCGGACCTGGTTAGTACTTGGATGGGAGACCTCCTGGGAATACCAGGTGCTGTAAGCTTTTGGGTTTTCTTCACTACTTATCTTATACACTGGCCTTTACGGTGGCTGATCTTTAAATAGCCTGCTGTTTGCAGCTGCCCTCGCTTATGGCCATACCACCCTGGGTGCTCCCGATCTCGTCTGATCTCGGAAGCTAAGCAGGGTCGGGCCTGGTTAGTACTTGGATGGGAGACCTCCTGGGAATACCAGGTGCTGTAAGCTTTTGGGTTTTCTTCACTACTTATCTAAGATGCTGGCCATTAGGGTGGCTGATCTTTAAATAGCCTGCTGTTTGCAGCTGCCCTCGCTTACGGCCATACCACCCTGGGAGCGCCCGATCTCGCCTGATCTCGGAAGCTAAGCAGGGTTGGACCTGGTAAGTACTTGGATGGGAGACCTCCTGGGAATACCAGGTGCTGTAAGCTTTTGGGTTTTCTTCACTACTTATCTTATACACTGGCCTTTAGGGTGGCTGATTCTTAAATAGCCCGCTCTTTGAAGCAGCCTTCGCTTACGGCCATACCACCCTGGCAGCGCCCGATCTCGTCTGATCTCGGAAGCTAAGCAGGTTCGGGCCTGGTTAGTACTTGGATGGGAGACCTCCTGGGAATACCAGGTGCTGTAAGCTTTTGGGTTTTCTTCACTACTTATCTTATACACTGGCCTTTAGGTTGGCTGATTCTTAAATAGCCTGCTCTTTGAAGCAGCTCTCGCTTACGGCCATACCACCCTGGGAGCGCCCTATCTCGTCTGATCTCGGAAGCTAAGCAGGGTAGGTCCTGGTTAGTACTTGGATGGGAGACCTCCTGGGAATACCAGGTGCTGTAAGCTTTTGGGTTTTCTTCACTACTTATCTAAGACGCTGGCCTTTAGGGTGGCTGATCTTTAAATAGCCCGCTCTTTGCAGCATCCCTCGCTTACGGCCATACCACCCTGGGAGTGCCAGATCTAGTCTGATCTCGGAAGCTAAGCAGGGTCGGACCTGGTTAGTACTTGAATGGGAGACCTCCCGGGAATACCAGGTGCTGTAAGCTTTTGGGATTTCTTCACTACTTATCTAAGACGCTGACCATTAGGGTGGCTGATCTTTAAATAGCCTGCTGTTTGCAGCTGTCCTCGCTTGCGGCCATACCACCCTGGGAGCGCCCGATCTCGCCTGATCTCGGAAGCTAAGCAGGGTCGGACCTGGTTAGTACTTGGATGGGAGATCTCCTGGGAATACCAGGTGCTGTAAGCTTTTGGGTTTTCTTCACTACTTATCTTATACACTGGCCTTTAGGGTGGCTGCTTCTTAAATAGCCCGCTCTTCGAAGCAACCCTCGCTTACGTCCATACCACCCTGGGAGCGCCCGATCTCATCTGATCTCGGAAGCTAAGCAGGGTCGGGCCTGGTTAGTACTTGGATGGGAGATCTCCTGGGAATACCAGGTGCTGTAAGCTTTTGGGTTTTCTTCACTACTTATCTAAGACGCTGGCCATTAGGGTGGCTGATCTTTAAATAGCCCGCTGTTTGCAGCTGCCCTCGCTTACGGCCATACCACCATGGGAGCGCCAGATCTCGTCTGATCTCGGAAGCTAAGCAGGGTGAGGCCTGCCTAGTACATGGATGGGAGACCGCTTGGGAATACCAGGTGCTTTAAGCTTTTGGGTTTTCTTCACTACTTATCTTATACACTGGCCTTTAGGGTGGCTGATTCTTAAATAGCCCGCTCTTTGAAGCAGCCCTCGCTTACGGCCATACCACCCTGGGAGCGCCCGATCTCGTCTGATCTCGGAAGCTAAGCAGGATCGGGCCTGGTTAGTACTTGGATGGGAGACCTCCTGGGAATACCAGGTGCTGTAAGCTTTTGGGTTTTCTTCACTACTTATCTTATACACTGGCCTTTAGGGTGGCTGATTCTTAAATAGCCCGCTCTTTGAAGTAGCCCTCGCTTATGGCCATACCACCCTGGGAGTGCCCGATCTAGTCTGATCTTGGAAGCTAAGCAGGGTTGGGCCTGGTTAGTATTTGGATGGGAGACCTCCTGGGAATACCAGGTGCTGTAAGCTTTGGGGTTTTCTTCAATACTTATCTAAGACGCTGGCCTTTAGGGTGGCTGATGTTTAAATAGCCCGCTCTTTGCAGCAACCCTTGCTTACGGCCATACCACCCTGTGAGCGCCCGATCTCGTCTGATCTCGGAAGCCAAGCAGAGTCGGGCCTGGTTAGTACTTGGATGGGAGACCTCCTGGGTATACCAGGTGCTGTAAGCTTTTGGGTTCTCTTCACTACTTATCTAAGACACTGGCCTTTAGGGTGGCTGATCTTTAAATAGCCTGCTGTTTGCAACTGCCTTCGCTTACTGTCATACCACCCTGTGAGCGCCCGATCTCGTCTGATCTTGGAAGCAAAGCAGGGTCGGGCCTGGTTAGTACTTGGATGGGAGACTTCTTGGGAATACCAGGTGCTGTTAGCTTTTGGGTTTTCTTCACTACTTCTCTTATACACTGGCCTTTAGGGTGGCTGATTCTTAAATAGCCCGCTCTTTGAAGCAGCCCTCGCTTACGGCCATACCACCCTGGGAGTGCCCGATCTCATCTGATCTCGAAAGCTAAGCAGAGTCGGGCCTGGTTAGTACTTGGATGGGAGACCTCCTGGGAATACCAGGTGCTGTAAACTTTTGGGTTGTCTTCACTACTTATCTTATACACTGGCCTGTAGGGTGGCTGATTCTTAAATAGCCCGCTCTTTGAAGCAGCCTTCGCTTACGGCCATACCACCCTGGCAGCGCCCGATCTCGTCTGATCTCGGAAGCTAAGCAGGTTCGGGCCTGGTTAGTACTTGGATGGGAGACTTCCTGGGAATACCAGGTGCTGTAAGCTTTTGGGTTTTCTTCACTACTTATCTTATACACTGGCCTTTAGGGTGGCTGATTCTTAAATAGCCCGCTCTTTGAAGTAGCCCTCGCTTACGGCCATACCACCCTGGGAGTGCCCGATCTAGTCTGATCTTGGAAGCTAAGCAGGGTCGGGCCTGGTTAGTATTTGGATGGGAGACCTCCTGGGAATACCAGGTGCTGTAAGCTTTGGGGTTTTCTTCAATACTTATCTAAGACGCTGGCCTTTAGGGTGGCTGATCTTTAAATAGCCCACTCTTTGCAGCAACCCTTGCTTACGGCCATACCACCCTGTGAGCGCCTGATCTCGTCTGATCTCGGAAGCTAAGCAGAGTCGGACCTGGTTAGTACTTGGATGGGAGACCTCCTGGGTATACCAGGTGCTGTAAGCTTTTGGGTTCTCTTCACTACTTATCTAAGACGCTGGCCTTTAGGGTGGCTGATCTTTAAATAGCCCGCTCTTTGCAGAAACCCTTGCTTACGGCCATACCACCCTGGGAGCGCCCGATCTCGTTTGATCTCGGAAGCTAAGCAGGGTCGGGCCTGGTTAGTATTTGGATGGGAGACCTCCTGGGAATACCAGGTGCTGTAAGCTTTTGGGTTTTCTTCACTACTTATCTAAGACGCTGGCCATTAGGGTGGCTGATCTTTAAATAGCCTGCTGTTTGCAACTGCCTTCGCTTATGGTCATACCACCCTGGGAGCGCCCGATCTCGTCTGATCTTGGAAGCAAAGCAGGGTCGGGCCTGGTTAGTACTTGGATGGGAGACTGCTTGGGAATACCAGGTGCTGTAAGCTTTTGTGTTTTCTTCACTACTTATCTTATACACTGGCCTTTAGGGTGGCTGATTCTTAAATAGCCCTCTCTTTGAAGCAGCCCTCGCTTACGGCCATACCACCCTGGGAGTGCCCGATCTCATCTGATCTCGGAAGCTAAGCAGAGTCGGGTCTGGTTAGTACTTAGATGGGAGACCTCCTGGGAATACCAGGTGCTGTAAGATTTTGGGTTTTTTTCACTACTTATCTTATACACTGGCCTTTAGGGTGGCTGATTTTTAAATAGCCCGCTCTTTGAAGAAGCCCTCGCTTACGGCCATACCACCCTGGGAGCGTCTGATCTCGCAAGCTAAGCAGAGTCGGGCCTGGTTAGTACTTGGATGGGAGACCTCCTGGGTATACCAGGTGCTGTAAGCTTTTGGGTTCTCTTCACTACTTATCTAAGACACTGGCCATTAGGGTGGCTGATCTTTAAATAGCCTGCTGTTTGCAACTGCCTTCACTTACGGCCATACCACCCTGGGAGTGCCCGATCTCGTCTGATCTCGGAAGCTAAGCAGGGTCGGACCTGGTTAGTACTTGGATGGGAGACCTCCTGGGAATACCAGGAGCTGTAAGCTTTTGGGTTTTCTTCACTACTTATCTTATACACTGGCCTTTAGGGTGGCTGATTCTTAAATAGCCCGCTCTTTGAAACAACCCTCGCTTACGGCCATACCACCCTGGGAGCGCCCGATCTCATCTGATCTCGGAAGCTAAGCAGGGTAGGGCCTGGTTAGTACTTGGATGGGAGACCTCCTGGGAATACCAGGTGCTGTAAGCTTTGGGGTTTTCTTCACTACTTATCTAAGACGCTGGCCTTTAGGGTGGCTGATCTTTAAATAGCCCGCTCTTTGCGGCAATCCTCGCTTACGGCTATACCACCCTGGGAGCGCCCGATCTCGTCTGATCTCGGAAGCTAAGCAGGGTCGGGCCTGGTTAGTACTTGGATGGGAGACCTCCTGGGAATACCAGGTGCTGTAAGCTTTTGGGTTCTCTTCACTACTTATCTAAGACACTGGCCATTAGGGTGGCTGATCTTTAAATAGCCTGCTGTTTGCAACTGCCTTCGCTTACGGTCATACCACCCTGGGAGCTCCCGATCTCGTCTGATCTTGGAAGCAAAGCAGGGTTGGGCCTGGTTAGTACTTGGAAGCAGCCCTGGGAGACTGCTTGGGAATACCTCCTGGGAATACCAGGTGCTGTAAGCTTTTGGTTTTCTTCACTACTTATCTTATACTCTGGCCTTTAGGGTGGCTGATTCTTAAATAGCCCGCTCTTTGAAGCAGCCCTTGCTTACGGCCATACCACCCTGGGAGTGCCCGATCTCATCTGATCTCGGAAGCTAAGCAGAGTCGGGTCCTGGTTAGTACTTAGATGGGAGACCTCCTGGGAATACCAGGTGCTGTAAGCTTTTGGGTTTTCTTCACTACTTATCTTATACACTGGCCTTTAGGGTGGCTGATTCTTTAAATAGCCCGCTCTTTGAAGAAGCCCTCGCTTACGGCCATACCACCCTGGGAGCGCCCGATCTCGTCTGATCTCGGAAGCTAAGCAGGGTCGGGCCTGGTTAGTACTTGGATGGGAGACCTCCTGGGAATACCAGGTGCTGTAAGCTTTTGGGTTTTCTTCACTACTTATCTAAGACACTGGCCTTTAGGGTGGCTGATCTTAAATAGCCCGCTCTTTGAAGCAGCCCTCGCTTACGGCCATACCACCCTGGGAGCGCCCGATCTCGTCTGATCTCGGAAGCTAAGCAGGGTCGGGCCTGGTTAGTACTTGGATGGGAGACCTCCTGGGAATACCAGGTGCTGTAAGCTTTTGGGTTTTTCTTCACTACTTATCTTATACACTGGCCTTTAGGGTGGCTGATTCTTAAATAGCCCGCTCTTTGAAGCAACCTTGCTTACGGCCATACCACCCTGGGAGCGCCCGATCTCATCTGATCTCAGGAAGCTAAGCAGGGTAGGGCCTGGTTAGTACTTGGATTGGGAGACCTCCTGGGAATACCAGGTGCTGTAAGCTTTTGGTTTTCTTCACTACTTATCTAAGACGCTGGCCATTAGGGTGGCTGATCTTTAAATAGCCCGCTCTTTGAAGCAGCCCTTTGCAGCGCCCGATGCCCTCGCTTCGGGCCTGGCTTGGATGGGAGACATACCACCCTTTCTCTTCACTACTTATATCTAAGGGAGCTCATCTTTAAAATAGCCCTGTTTGCAACTGATCTTGGAGCGCCCGATCTGATCTCGGAAGCTAAGCAGGGTGAGGCCTGCCTTAGTACTGGATGGGAGACCGCTTGGGAATACCAGGTGCTTTAAGCTTTTGGGTTTTCTTCACTACTTATCTTATACACTGGCCTTTAGGGTGGCTGATTCTTAAATAGCCCGCTCTTTGAAGCAGCCCTCGCTTACGGCCATACCACCCTGGGAGCGCCCGATCTCGTCTGATCTCGGAAGCTAAGCAGGGTAGGGCCTGGTTAGTACTTGGATGGGAGACCTCCTGGGAATACCAGGTGCTGTAAGCTTTTGGGTTTTCTTCACTACTTATCTAAGACACTGGCCTTTAGGGTGGCTGATCTTTAAATAGCCCGCTGTTTGCAGCTGCTCTCGCTTATGGCCATACCACCCTGGGTGCGCCCGATCTCGTCTGATCTCGGAAGCTAAGCAGGGTCGGGCCTGGTTAGTACTTGGATGGGAGACCTCCTGGGAATACCAGGTGCTGTATGCTTTTGGGTTCTCTTCACTACTTATCTTATACACTGGCCTTTAGGGTGGCTGATTCTTAAATAGCCCGCTCTTTGAAGCAGCCTTCGCTTACGGCCATACCACCCTGGCAGCGTCTGATCTCGGAAGCTAAGCAGGTTCGGGTCTGGTTAGTACTTGGATGGGAGACCTCCTGGGAATACCAGGTGCTGTAAGCTTTTGGGTTTTCTTCACTACTTATCTTATACACTGGCCTTTAGGTTGGCTGATTCTTAAATAGCCTGCTCTTTGAAGCAGCTCTCGCTTACAGCCATACCACCCTGGGAGCGCCCTATCTCGTCTGATCTCGGAAGCTAAGCAGGGTAGGTCCTGGTTAGTACTTGGATGGCAGACCTCCTGGGAATACCAGGTGCTGTAAGCTTTTGGGTTTTCTTCACTACTTATCTAAGACGCTGGCCTTTAGGGTGGCTGATCTTTAAATAGCCCGCTCTTTGCAGCATCCCTCGCTTACGGCCATACCACCCTGGGAGTGCCCGATCTCGTCTGATCTCGGAAGCTAAGCAGGGTCGGACCTGGTTAGTACTTGGATGGGAGACCTCCTGGGAATACCAGGTGCTGTAAGCTTTTGGGTTTTCTTCACTACTTATCTAAGACGCTGACCATTAGGGTGGCTGATCTTTAAATAGCCTGCTGTTTGCAGCTGCCCTTGCTTACGGCCATACCACCCTGGGAGCGCCCGATCTCGCCTGATCTCGGAAGCTAAGCAGGGTCGGACCTGGTTAGTACTTGGATGGGAGATCTCCTGGGAATACCAGGTGCTGTAAGCTTTTGGGTTTTCTTCACTACTTATCTTATACACTGGCCTTTAGGGTGGCTGATTCTTAAATAGCCCGCTCTTTGAAGAAACCCTCGCTTACGTCCATACCACCCTGGGAGCGCCCGATCTCATCTGATCTCGGAAGCTAAGCAGGGTCAGGCCTGGTTAGTACTTGGATGGGAGACCTCCTGGGAATACCAGGTGCTGTAAGCTTTTGGGTTTTCTTCACTACTTATCTAAGATGCTGGCCATTAGGGTGGCTGATCTTTAAATAGCCCGCTGTTTGCAGCTGCCCTCGCTTACGGCCATACCACCATGGGAGCGCCAGATCTCGTCTGATCTCGGAAGCTAATCAGGGTGAGGCCTGCTAGTACATGGATGGGAGAGACCGCTTGGGAATACCAGGTGTGGTTGAGTTCTTTAAGCTTTTGGGTTTTCTTCACTACTTATCTTATACACTGGCCTTTAGGGTGGCTGATTCTTAAATAGCCCGCTCTTTGAAGCAGCCCTCGCTTACGGCCATACCACCCTGGGAGCGCCCGATCTCGTCTGATCTCGGAAGCTAAGCAGGGTCGGGCTTGGTTAGTACTTGGATGGGAGACCTCCTGGGAATACCAGGTGCTGTAAACTTTTGGGTTCTCTTCACTACTTATCTTATACACTGGCCTTTAGGGTGGCTGATTCTTAAATAGCCCGCTCTTTGAAGCAGCCTTTGCTTACGGCCATACCACCCTGGCAGTGCCCAATCTCATCTGATCTCGGAAGCTAAGCAGGATCGGGCCTGGTTAGTACTTGGATGGGAGACCTCCTGGGAATACCAGGTGCTGTAAGCTTTTGGGTTTTCTTCACTACTTATCTTATACACTGGCCTTTAGGGTGGCTGATTCTTAAATAGCCCGCTCTTTGAAGTAGCCCTCGCTTATGGCCATACCACCCTGGGAGTGCCCGATCTAGTCTGATCTTGGAAGCTAAGCAGGGTCGGGCCTGGTTAGTACTTGGATGGGAGACTGCTTGGGAATACCAGGTGCTGTTAGCTTTTGGGTTTTCTTCACTACTTCTCTTATACACTGGCCTTTAGGGTGGCTGATTCTTAAATAGCCCGCTCTTTGAAGGCAGCCCTCGCTTACGGCCATACCACCCTGGGAGTGCCCGATCTAGTCTGATCTTGGAAGCAAAGCAGGGTCGGGCCTGG
Source organism: Schizothorax lantsangensis (assembly GCA_027422415.1). Classification (NCBI taxonomy): domain Eukaryota; kingdom Metazoa; phylum Chordata; class Actinopteri; order Cypriniformes; family Cyprinidae; genus Schizothorax; species Schizothorax lantsangensis. The sequence continues at coordinate 3,061,172 of CM049854.1, forward strand.
TTAGTACTTGGATGGGAGACTGCTTGGGAATACCAGGTGCTGTTAGCTTTTGGGTTTTCTTCACTACTTCTCTTATACACTGGCCTTTAGGGTGGCTGATTCTTAAATAGCCCGCTCTTTGAAGCAGCCCTCGCTTACGGCCATACCACCCTGGGAGCGTGCCCGATCTCATCTGATCTCGAAAGCTAAGCAGGAGTCAGGGCCTGGTTAGTACTTGGATGGGAGACCTCCTGGGAATACCAGGTGCTGTAAGCTTTTGGGTTTTCTTCACTACTTATCTTATACACTGGCCTTTAGGGTGGCTGATTCTTAAATAGCCCGCTCTTTGAAGCAGCCCTCACTTACGGCCATACCACCCTGGGAGCGCCCGATGTCGTCTGATCTCGGAAGCTAAGCAGGGTAGGGCCTGGTTAGTACTTGGATGGGAGACCTCCTGGGTATACCAGGTGCTGTAAGCTTTTGGGATCTCTTCACTACTTATCTAAGACACTGGCCTTTAGGGTGGCTGATCTTTAAATAGCCTGCTGTTTGCAACTGCCTTCTCTTACGGTCATACCAACCTGGGAGCGCCCGATCTCGTCTGATCTTGGAAGCAAAACAGGGTCGGGCCTGGTTAGTACTTGGATGGGAGACTGCTTGGGAATACCAGGTGCTGTAAGCTTTTGGGTTTTCTTCACTACTTATCTTATACACTGGCCTTTAGGGTGGCTGATTTTTAAATAGCCCGCTCTTTGAAGCAGCCCTTGCTTACGGCCATACCACCCTGGGAGTGCCCGATCTTGTCTGATCTCGGAAGCTAAGCAGGGTCGGACCTGGTTAGTACTTGGATGGGAGACCTCCTGGGAATACCAGGTGCTGTAAGCTTTTGGGTTTTATTCACTACTTATCTTATACACTGGCCTTTAGGGTGGCTGATTCTTAAATAGCCCGCTCTTTGAAGCCACCCTCGCTTACGGCCATACCACCCTGGGAGCGCCGATCTCATCTGATCTCGGAAGCTAAGCAAGGTCGGGCCTGGTAGTACTTGATGGGAGACCTCCTGGAATACCAGGTGCTGTAAGCTTTGGTTTTCTCACCTACTTATCTAAGACGCTGGCCCTTAGGGTGGCTGATCTTTAAATAGCCCGCTGTTTGCAGCTGCTCTCGCTTACGGCCATACCACCGAGGGAGCGCCTGATTTTGTCTGATCTCGGAAGCTAAGAGGGTCAGGCTCTGCCCTGCTTAAGTACTTGGATGGAGACATGCTTGGAATACCAGGTGCTGTAAGCTTTTGGGTTTTCTTCACTACTTATCTTATACACTGGCCTTTAGGTGGCTGATTCTTAAATAGCCGCTCTTTGAGTAGCCCTCGCTTAAGGCCCTACCACCCTGGGAGCGCCGATCTAGTCTGATCTCGGAAGCTAAGCAGGGTCGGGCCTGGTTTAGTATTTGGATGGGAGACCTCCTGGAATACCAGGTGCTGTAAGCTTTGGGGTTTTCTTCAATACTTATCTAAGACGCTGGCCTTTAGGGTGGCTGATCTTTAAATAGCCGCCTCTTTGCAGAAACCCTTGCTTACGGCCATACCACCCTGGGAGCGCCCATCTCGTCTGATCTCGGAAGCTAAGGCAGGGTGGGCCTGGTTAGTATTTGGATGGGAGACCTCCTGGGAATACCAGGTGCTGTAACTTTTGGGTTTTCTTCACTACTTATCTAAGACGCTGGCCATTAGGGTGGCTGATCTTTTAAATAGCCTGCTGTTGCAACAGCCTTCGCTTATGGTCCATACCACCTGGGAGCGCCCGATCTCCTCTGATCTCGGAAGCCAAGCAGGGTCGGGCCTGGTTAGTACTTGGATGGGAGACTGCTTGGGAGTACCAGGTGCTGTAAGCTTTTGGGTTTTCTTCACTACTTATCTTATACACTGGCCTTTAGGGTGGCTGATTCTTAAATAGCCCGCTCTTTGAAGCAGCCCTCACTTACGGCCATACCACCCTGGGAGTGCCCGATCTCGTCTGATCTCGGAAGCTAAGCAGGGTCGGACCTGGTTAGTACTTGGATGGGAGACCTCCTGGGAATACCAGGTGCTTTAAGCTTTTGGGTTTTCTTCACTACTTATCTTATACACTGGCCTTTAGGGTGGCTGATTCTTAAATAGCCCGCTCTTTGAAACAGCCCTTGCTTATGGCCATACCACCCTGGGAGCGCCCGATCTCGTCTGATCTCGGAAGCTAAGCAGGGTCGGACCTGGTTAGTACTTGGATGGGAGACCTCCTGGGAATACCAGGTGCTGTAAGCTTTTGGGTTTTCTTCACTACTTATCTTATACACTGGCCTTTAGGGTGGCTGATTCTTAAATAGCCCGCTCTTTGAAGCAGCCCTCGCTTACGGCCATACCACCCTGGGAGCGCCCGATCTCATCTGATCTCAGAAGCTAAGCAGGGTAGGGCCTGGTTAGTACTTGGATTGGAGACCTCCTGGGAATACCAGGTGCTGTAAGCTTTTGGGTTTTCTTCACTACTTATCTAAGACGCTGGCCATTAGGGTGGCTGATCTTTAAATTAGCGCTGTTTGCAGCTGCCCTCGCTTATGGCCATACCACCGTGGGAGCGCCCGATCTTGTCTGATCTCGGAAGCTAAGCAGGGTGAGGCCTGCCTAGTACATGGATGGGAGACCGCTTGGGAATACCAGGTGCTTTAAGCTTTTGGGTTTTCTTCACTACTTATCTTATACACTGGCCTTTAGGGTGGCTGATTCTTAAATAGCCCGCTCTTTGAAGCAGCCCTCGTTACGGCCATACCACCCTGGGAGCGCCGATCTCGTCTGATCTCGGAAGCTAAGCAGGGTAGGGCCTGGTTAGTACTTGCATGGGAGACCTCTGGGAATACAGGTGCTGTAAGCTTTTGGGTTTTCTTCACTACTTATCTAAGACGCTGGCCTTTAGGGTGGCTGATCTTTAAATAGCCTGCTGTTTGCAGTGCTCTCGCTTATGGCCATACCACCTGGGTGCGCCGATCTCGTCTGATCTCGGAAGCTAAGCAGGGTCGGGCTGGTTAGTACTTGGATGGGAGACCTCCTGGGAATACCAGGTGCTGTAAGCTTTTGGGTTTCTTCACTACTTATCTTATACATGGCCTTTAGGGTGGCTGATTCTTAAATAGCCCGCTCTTTGAAGCAGCCTTCGCTTACGGTCATACCACCCGGCAGCGCCCGATCTCGTCTGATCTCGGAAGCTAAGCAGGTTGGGTCTGGTTAGAACTTGGATGGGAGACCTCCTGGGAATACCAGGTGCTGTAAGCTTTTGGGTTTTCTTCACTACTTATCTTATACACTGGCCTTTAGTTGGCTGATTCTTAAAATAGCCTGCTCTTTGAAGCAGCTCTCGCTTACGGCCATACCACCCTGGGAGCGCCCTATCTCGTCTGATCTCGGAAGCTAAGCAGGGTAGGTCCTGGTTAGTACTTGGATGGGAGACCTCCTGGGAATACCAGGTGCTGTAAGCTTTGGGTTTTCTTCACTACTTATCTAAGACGGCTGGCCTTTAGGGTGGCTGATCTTTAAATAGCCCGCTCTTTGCAGCATCCCTCGCTTACGGCCATACCACCCTGGGAGTGCCCAATCTCGTCTGATCTCGGAAGCTAAGCAGGGTCGGACCTGGTTAGTACTTGGATGGGAGACCTCCTGGAAATGCCAGGTGCTGTAAGCTTTTGGGTTTTCTTCACTACTTATCTAAGACGCTGGCCATTAGGGTGGCTGATCTTTAAATAGCCTGCTGTTTGCAGCTTCCCTCGCTTATGGCCATACCACCCTGGGTGCGCCCGATCTCATCTGATCTCGGAAGCTAAGCAGGGTCAGGCCTGTTTAGTACTTGGATGGTAGACTGCTTGGGAATACCAGGTGCTGTAAGCTTTTGGGTTTTCTTCACTACTTATCTTATACACTGGCCTTTAGGGTGGCTGATTCTTAAATAGCCCGCTCTTTGAAGTAGCCCTCGCTTACGGCCATACCACCCTGGGAGTGCCCGATCTTGTCTGATCTCGGAAGCTAAGCAGGGTAGGGCCTGGTTAGTACTTGCATGGGAGACCTCCTGGGAATACCAGGTGCTGTAAGCTTTTGGGTTTTCTTCACTACTTATCTAAGACGCTGGCCTTTAGGGTGGCTGATCTTTAAATAGCCTGCTGTTTGCAGCTGCTCTCGCTTATGGCCATACCACCCTGGGTGCGCCTGATCTCGTCTGATCTCGGAAGCTAAAGAGGGTCGGGCCTGCTTAGTACTTGGATGGGAGACCACCTGGGTATACCAGGTGCTGTAAGCTTTTGGGTTCTCTTCACTACTTATCTAAGACACTGGCAATTAGGGTGGCTCATCTTTAAATAGCCTGCTGTTTGCAACTGCTTTCGCTTACGGCCATACCACCGTGGGAGCGCCCGATCTTGTCTGATCTCGGATGCTAAGCAGGGTGAGGCCTGCTTAGTACATGGATGGGAGACCGCTTGGGAATACCAGGTGCTGTAAGCTTTTGGGTTTTCTTCACTACTTATCTTATACACTGGCCTTTAGGGTGGCTGATTCTTAAATAGCCCGCTCTTTGAAGTAGCCCTTGCTTACGGCCATACCACCCTGGGAGCACCTGATCTCGTCTGATCTCGGAAGCTAAGCAGGGTCGGATCTGGTTAGTACTTGGATGGGAGACCTCCTGGGAATACCAGGTGCTGTAAGCTTTTGGGTTTTCTTCACTACTTATCTTATACACTGGCCTTTACGGTGGCTGATCTTTAAATAGCCTGCTGTTTGCAGCTGCCCTCGCTTATGGCCATACCACCCTGGGTGCTCCCGATCTCATCTGATCTCGGAAGCTAAGCAGGGTCGGGCCTGGTTAGTACTTGGATGGGAGACCTCCTGGGAATACCAGGTGCTGTAAGCTTTTGGGTTTTCTTCACTACTTATCTAAGATGCTGGCCATTAGGGTGGCTGATCTTTAAATAGCCTGCTGTTTGCAGCCTCCCTCGCTTACGGCCATACCACCCTGGGAGCGCCCGATCTCGCCTGATCTCGGAAGCTAAGCAGGGTCGGACCTCCTGGTTAGTACTTGGATGGGAGGACCTCCTGGGAATAACAGGTGCTGTAAGCTTTTGGGTTTTCTTCACTACTTATTTATACACTGGCCTTTAGGTTGGCTGATTCTTAAATAGCCTGCTCTTTGAAGCAGCTCTCGCTTACAGCATACCACCTGGGAGCGCCTATCTCGTCTGATCTCGGAAGCTAAGCAGGGTAGGTCTGGTTAGTACTTGGATGGAGACCTCCTGGGAGTACCAGTGCTGCTGGTAGGTGCTGTAAGCTTTTGGTTTTCTTCACTACTTATCTAAGACGCTGGCCTTTAGGGTGGCTGATCTTTAAATAGCCCGCTCTTTGCAGCATCCCTCGCTTACGGGCCATAACCACCCTGGGAGTGCCCAATCTCGTCTGATCTCGGAAGCTAAGCAGGGTCGGACCTGGTTAGTACTTGGATGGGAGACCTCCTGGGAATGCCAGGTGCTGTAAGCTTTTGGGTTTCTTCACTAATTATCTAAGACGCTGGCCATTAGGGTGGCTGATCTTTAATATAGCCTGCTGTTTGCAGCTGCCCTCGCTTATGGCCATACCCACCTGGGTGCGCCCGATCTCATCTGATCTCGGAAGTAAGCAGGGTCAGGCCTGTTTAGTACTATGGATGGTAGACTGCTTGGGAATACCAGGTGCTGTAAGCTTTTTGGGTTTTCTTCACTAACTTATCATATACACTTGGCCTTTAGGGTGGCTGATTCTTAAATAGCCCGCTCTTTGAAGTAGCCCTCGCTTACGGCCATACACCTGGGAGTGCCGATCTTGTCTGATCTCGGAAGCTAAGCAGGATAGGGCCTGGTTAGTACTTGCATGGGAGACCTCCTGGGAATACCAGGTGCTGTAAGCTTTTGGGTTTTCTTCACTACTTATCTAAGACGTGGCCTTTAGGGTGGCTGATCTTTAAATAGCCTGCTGTTTGCAGCTGCTCTCGCTTATGGCCATACCACCCTGGGTGCGCCCGATCTCGTCTGATCTCGGAAGCTTAAGAGGGTCGGGCCCTGACTTAGTACTTGGATGGGAGACCACCTGGGTATACCAGGTGCTGTAAGCTTTTGGGTTCTCTTTCACTACTTATCTAAGACACTGGCAATTAGGGTGGCTCATCTTTAAATAGC